>CM026390.1:12465554-12509372 GCA_014843695.1 Archivesica marissinica | reverse complement strand
TGAGCTATGATGTCCTATGCCAAACAGTGAGCTATGATGTCCTATGCCAAACAGTGAGTTATGGTGTCCTATGCCAGCCAGTGAGCTATGATGTCCTATGCCAAACAGTGAGCTATGATGTCCTATGCCAAACAGTGAGCTATGTGTCCTATGCCAGCTGAGTATGTGTTATGCCACGTGAGTATGAACTTATGATGTACTATGCCAAACAGTGAGCTATGTTGTAATATGCCAAACAGTGAGCTATGATGTCCTATGCCAAACAGTGAGCTATGTTGTCCTATGCCAAACAGTGAGCTATGATGTCATATGCCAAACAGTGAGCTATGATGTCCTATGCCAAACGGTGAGCTATGATGTACTATGCCAAACAGTGAGCTATGATGTCCTATGCCAAACGGTGAGCTATGATGTCCTATGCCAAACAGTGAGCTATGATGTCCTATGCCAAACAGTGAGCTATGATGTCCTATGCCAAACAGTGAGCTATGATGTCCTATGCCAAACAGTGAGCTATGATGTCCTATGCCAAACAGTGAGCTATGGTGCCTATGCCAAACAGTGAGCTATGGTGGCCTATGCCAAACAGTGAGCTATGATGTCCTATGCCAAACAGTGAGCTATGATGTAATATGCCAAACAGTGAGCTATGATGTTATGCAAACAGTGAGCTATGATGTCCTATGCCAAACAGTGAGTTATGATGTCCTATGCCAGACAGTGAGCTATGATGTCCTATGTCAAACAGTGAGCTATGATGTCCTATGCCAGCCAGTGAGTTATGATGTCCTATGCCAAACAGTGAGCTATGATGTCCTATGCCAAACAGTGAGTTATGATGTCCTATGCCAAACAGTGAGCTATGAATCCTATGTCAGCCAGTGAGTATGATGTCCTATGCCAGCCAGTGAGTTATGATGTACTATGCCAAACAGTGAGCTATGATGTCATATGCCAAACAGTGAGCTATGGTGTCCTATGCCAAACAGTGAGCTATGATGTCCTATGCCAGCCAGTGAGCTATGGTGTCCTATGCCAGCCAGTGAGCTATGATGTCCTATGCCAGCCAGTGAGCTATGATGTCCTATGCCAAGCAGTGAGCTATGATGTCCTATGCCAAACAGTGAGCTATGATGTCCTATGCCAAACAGTGAATTATGATGTCCTATGCCAAACTGTGATCTCATGTCCTATGCCAAACAGTGAGCTATGGTGTCCTATGCCAGCCAGTGAGCTATGATGTCCTATGCCAGCGAGTGAGCTATGATGTCCTATGCGAAACAGTGAGCTATGATGTCCTATGCCAAACAGTGAGCTATGATGTCCTATGCCAGCCAGTGAGCTATGATGTCATATGCCAGCCGGTGAGTTATGAACTTATGATGTCCTATGCCAGCCAGTGAGCTATGATGTCCTATGCCAGCCAGTGAGTTATGATGTACTATGCCAAACAGTGAGCTATGGTGTCATATGCCAAACAGTGAGCTATGATGTACTATGCCAAACAGTGAGCTATGATGTCCTCTGCCAAACGGTGAGCTATGATGTCCTATGCCAAACGGTGAGCTATGATGTCCTATGCCAACCAGTGAGGTATGTTGTAATATGCCAAACAGTGAGCTATGATGTCCTATGCCAAACATTGAGCTATGGTGTCCTATGTCAAACAGTGAGCTATGGTGTCCTATGCCAAACAGTGAGCTATGGTGGCCTATGTTTAACAGTGAGCTATGATGTCCTATGCCAAACGGTGAGCTATGATGTCCTATGCCAAACAATGAGCTATGGTGTCCTATGCCAAACAGTGAGCTATGGTGGCCTATGCCAAACAGTGAGCCATGATGTCCTATGCCAAACGGTGAGCTATGATGTCCTATGCCAAACAATAAGCTATGGTGCCTATGCCAAACAGTGAGCTATGGTGGCCTATGCCAAACAATGAGCTATGGTGTCCTATGCCAGCCAGTGAATTATAATGTCCTATGCCAAACTGTGATCTCATGTCCTATGCCAAACAGTGAGCTATGGTGTCCTATGCCAGCCAGTGAGCTATGATGTCCTATGCCAGCGAGTGAGCTATGATGTCCTATGCGAAACAGTGAGCTATGATGTCCTATGCCAAACAGTGAGCTATGATGTCCTATGCCAGCCAGTGAGCTATGATGTCATATGCCAGCCGGTGAGTTATGAACTTATGATGTCCTATGCCAGCCAGTGAGCTATGATGTCATATGCCAGCCAGTGAGTTATGATGTACTATGCCAAACAGTGAGCTATGGTGTCATATGCCAAACAGTGAGCTATGATGTACTATGCCAAACAGTGAGCTATGATGTCCTCTGCCAAACGGTGAGCTATGATGTCCTATGCCAAACGGTGAGCTATGATGTCCTATGCCAACCAGTGAGGTATGTTGTAATATGCCAAACAGTGAGCTATGATGTCCTATGCCAAACATTGAGCTATGGTGTCCTATGTCAAACAGTGAGCTATGGTGTCCTATGCCAAACAGTGAGCTATGGTGGCCTATGTTTAACAGTGAGCTATGATGTCCTATGCCAAACGGTGAGCTATGATGTCCTATGCCAAACAATGAGCTATGGTGTCCTATGCCAAACAGTGAGCTATGGTGGCCTATGCCAACATGAGCTGTGTCCTATGCCAAACAGTGAGCTATGGTGGCCTATGTTTAACAGTGAGCTATGATGTCCTATGCCAAACGGTGAGCTATGATGTCCTATGCCAAACAATGAGCTATGGTGTCCTATGCCAAACAGTGAGCTATGGTGGCCTATGCCAAACAGTGAGCCATGATGTCCTATGCCAAACGGTGAGCTATGATGTCCTATGCCAAACAATGAGCTATGGTGCCTATGCCAAACAGTGAGCTATGGTGGCCTATGCCAAACAATGAGCTATGATGTCCTATGCCAAACAGTGAGCTATGATGTAATATGCCAAACAGTGAGCTATGATGTATATGCCAAACAGTGAGCTATGATGTCCTATGCCAAACAGTGAGTTATGATGTCCTATGCCAAACAGTGAGCTATGATGTCCTATGTCAGCCAGTGAGCTATGATGTCCTATGCCAGCCAGTGAGTTATGATGTCCTATGCCAAACAGTGAGCTATGATGTCCTATGCCAAACAGTGAGTT
Source organism: Archivesica marissinica (assembly GCA_014843695.1). NCBI lineage: Eukaryota > Metazoa > Mollusca > Bivalvia > Venerida > Vesicomyidae > Archivesica > Archivesica marissinica. The sequence goes on along the minus strand of CM026390.1, from coordinate 12,506,213 downwards.
ATGATGTCCTATGCCAAACAGTGAGCTATGATATCCTATGTCAGACAGTGAGCTATGGTGTCCTATGCCAGCCAGTGAGTTATGATGTCCTATGCCAAACAGTGAGCTATGATATCCTATGCCAGCCAGTGAGTTATGATGTCCTATGCCAAACAGTGAGCTATGGTGTCCTATGCCTGCCAGTGAATTATGATGTCCTATGCCAAACTGTGATCTCATGTCCTATGCCAAACAGTGAGCTATGGTGTCCTATGCCAGCCAGTGAGCTATGATGTCCTATGCCAGCCAGTGAGCTATGATGTCCTATGCGAAACAGTGAGCTATGATGTCCTATGCCAAACAGTGAGCTATGGTGTCCTATGCCAAACAGTGAGCTATGATGTCCTATGCCAGCCAGTGAGCTATGGTGTCCTATGCCAGCCAGTGAGCTATGATGTACTATGCCAAACAGTGAGCTATGGTGTGCTATGCCAGCCAGTGAGCTATGATGTACTATGCCAAACAGTGAGCTATGATGTCCTATGCCAGCCAGTGAGCTACGATATCATATGCCAACCAGTGAGCTATGATGTCCTATGCCAAACGGTGAGCTATGATGTCCTATGCCAAACAATGAGCTATGGTGCCTATGCCAAACAGTGAGCTATGGTGGCCTATGCCAAACAATGAGCTATGATGTCCTATGCCAAACAGTGAGCTATGATGTAATATGCCAAACAGTGAGCTATGATGTAATATGCCAAACAGTGAGCTATGATATCCTATGCCAAACAGTGAGTTATGATGTCCTATGCCAAACAGTGAGCTATGATATCCTATGTCAGTCAGTGAGCTATGATGTCCTATGCCAGCCAGTGAGTTATGATGTCCTATGCCAAACAGTGAGCTATGATGTCCTATGCCAAACAGTGAGTTATGATGTCCTATGCCAAACAGTGAGCTATGATATCCTATGTCAGCCAGTGAGCTATGATGTCCTATGCCAGCCAGTGAGTTATGATGTACTATGCCAAACAGTGAGCTATGATGTCATATGCCAAACAGTGAGTTATGATGTCCTATGCCAAACAGTGAGCTATGATATCCTATGTCAGCCAGTGAGCTATGGTGTCCTATGCCAGCCAGTGAGTTATGATGTCCTATGCCAAACAGTGAGCTATGATATCCTATGCCAGCCAGTGAGTTATGATGTCCTATGCCAAACAGTGAGCTATGGTGTCCTATGCCAGCCAGTGAATTATGATGTCCTATGCCAAACTGTGATCTCATGTCCTATGCCAAACAGTGAGCTATGGTGTCCTATGCCAGCCAGTGAGCTATGATGTCCTATGCCAGCGAGTGAGCTATGATGTCCTATGCGAAACAGTGAGCTATGATGTCCTATGCCAAACAGTGAGCTATGATGTCCTATGCCAGCCAGTGAGCTATGATGTCATATGCCAGCCGGTGAGTTATGAACTTATGATGTCCTATGCCAGCCAGTGAGCTATGATGTCCTATGCCAGCCAGTGAGTTATGATGTACTATGCCAAACAGTGAGCTATGGTGTCATATGCCAAACAGTGAGCTATGATGTACTATGCCAAACAGTGAGCTATGATGTCCTCTGCCAAACGGTGAGCTATGATGTCCTATGCCAAACGGTGAGCTATGATGTCCTATGCCAACCAGTGAGGTATGTTGTAATATGCCAAACAGTGAGCTATGATGTCCTATGCCAAACATTGAGCTATGGTGTCCTATGTCAAACAGTGAGCTATGGTGTCCTATGCCAAACAGTGAGCTATGGTGGCCTATGTTTAACAGTGAGCTATGATGTCCTATGCCAAACGGTGAGCTATGATGTCCTATGCCAAACAATGAGCTATGGTGTCCTATGCCAAACAGTGAGCTATGGTGGCCTATGCCAAACAGTGAGCCATGATGTCCTATGCCAAACGGTGAGCTATGATGTCCTATGCCAAACAATAAGCTATGGTGCCTATGCCAAACAGTGAGCTATGGTGGCCTATGCCAAACAATGAGCTATGGTGTCCTATGCCAGCCAGTGAATTATAATGTCCTATGCCAAACTGTGATCTCATGTCCTATGCCAAACAGTGAGCTATGGTGTCCTATGCCAGCCAGTGAGCTATGATGTCCTATGCCAGCGAGTGAGCTATGATGTCCTATGCGAAACAGTGAGCTATGATGTCCTATGCCAAACAGTGAGCTATGATGTCCTATGCCAGCCAGTGAGCTATGATGTCATATGCCAGCCGGTGAGTTATGAACTTATGATGTCCTATGCCAGCCAGTGAGCTATGATGTCCTATGCCAGCCAGTGAGTTATGATGTACTATGCCAAACAGTGAGCTATGGTGTCATATGCCAAACAGTGAGCTATGATGTACTATGCCAAACAGTGAGCTATGATGTCCTCTGCCAAACGGTGAGCTATGATGTCCTATGCCAAACGGTGAGCTATGATGTCCTATGCCAACCAGTGAGGTATGTTGTAATATGCCAAACAGTGAGCTATGATGTCCTATGCCAAACAGTGAGCTATGGTGTCCTATGTCAAACAGTGAGCTATGGTGTCCTATGCCAAACAGTGAGCTATGGTGTCCTATGTCAAACAGTGAGCTATGATGTCCTATGCCAAACGGTGAGCTATGATGTCCTATGCCAAACAGTGAGCTATGGTGTCCTATGCCAAACAGTGAGCTATGGTGGCCTATGCCAACAGTGAGCCATGTGTCCTATGCCAAACAGTGAGCTATGGTGGCCTATGTTTAACAGTGAGCTATGATGTCCTATGCCAAACGGTGAGCTATGATGTCCTATGCCAAACATGAGCTATGGTGTCCTATGCCAAACAGTGAGCTATGGTGGCCTATGCCAAACAGTGAGCTATGATGTCCTATGCCAAACGGTGAGCTATGATGTCCTATGCCAAACAATGAGCTATGGTGCCTATGCCAAACAGTGAGCTATGGTGGCCTATGCCAAACAGTGAGCTATGATGTCCTATGCCAAACAGTGAGCTATGATGTCTATGCCAAACAGTGAGCTATGATGTCCTATGCCAAACAGTGAGCTATGATGTCCTATGCCAAACAGTGAGCTATGATGTCCTATGCCAAACAGTGAGCTATGATGTCCTATGTCAGCCAGTGAGCTATGATGTCCTATGCCAGCCAGTGAGTTATGATGTCCTATGCCAAACAGTGAGCTATGATGTCCTATGCCAAACAGTGAGTTATGATGTCCTATGCCAAACAGTGAGCTATGATATCCTATGTCAGACAGTGAGCTATGGTGTCCTATGCCAGCCAGTGAGTTATGATGTCCTATGCCAAACAGTGAGCTATGATATCCTATGCCAGCCAGTGAGTTATGATGTCCTATGCCAAACAGTGAGCTATGGTGTCCTATGCCTGCCAGTGAATTATGATGTCCTATGCCAAACTGTGATCTCATGTCCTATGCCAAACAGTGAGCTATGGTGTCCTATGCCAGCCAGTGAGCTATGATGTCCTATGCCAGCCAGTGAGCTATGATGTCCTATGCGAAACAGTGAGCTATGATGTCCTATGCCAAACAGTGAGCTATGGTGTCCTATGCCAAACAGTGAGCTATGATGTCCTATGCCAGCCAGTGAGCTATGGTGTCCTATGCCAGCCAGTGAGCTATGATGTACTATGCCAAACAGTGAGCTATGGTGTGCTATGCCAGCCAGTGAGCTATGATGTACTATGCCAAACAGTGAGCTATGATGTCCTATGCCAGCCAGTGAGCTACGATATCATATGCCAACCAGTGAGCTATGATGTCCTATGCCAAACGGTGAGCTATGATGTCCTATGCCAAACAATGAGCTATGGTGCCTATGCCAAACAGTGAGCTATGGTGGCCTATGCCAAACAATGAGCTATGATGTCCTATGCCAAACAGTGAGCTATGATGTAATATGCCAAACAGTGAGCTATGATGTAATATGCCAAACAGTGAGCTATGATATCCTATGCCAAACAGTGAGTTATGATGTCCTATGCCAAACAGTGAGCTATGATATCCTATGTCAGTCAGTGAGCTATGATGTCCTATGCCAGCCAGTGAGTTATGATGTCCTATGCCAAACAGTGAGCTATGATGTCCTATGCCAAACAGTGAGTTATGATGTCCTATGCCAAACAGTGAGCTATGATATCCTATGTCAGCCAGTGAGTTATGATGTCCTATGCCAGCCAGTGAGTTATGATGTACTATGCCAAACAGTGAGCTATGATGTCATATGCCAAACAGTGAGTTATGATGTCCTATGCCAAACAGTGAGCTATGATATCCTATGTCAGCCAGTGAGCTATGGTGTCCTATGCCAGCCAGTGAGTTATGATGTCCTATGCCAAACAGTGAGCTATGATATCCTATGCCAGCCAGTGAGTTATGATGTCCTATGCCAAACAGTGAGCTATGGTGTCCTATGCCAGCCAGTGAATTATGATGTCCTATGCCAAACTGTGATCTCATGTCCTATGCCAAACAGTGAGCTATGGTGTCCTATGCCAGCCAGTGAGCTATGATGTCCTATGCCAGCGAGTGAGCTATGATGTCCTATGCGAAACAGTGAGCTATGATGTCCTATGCCAAACAGTGAGCTATGATGTCCTATGCCAGCCAGTGAGCTATGATGTCATATGCCAGCCGGTGTGTTATGAACTTATGATGTCCTATGCCAGCCAGTGAGCTATGATGTCCTATGCCAGCCAGTGAGTTATGATGTACTATGCCAAACAGTGAGCTATGGTGTCATATGCCAAACAGTGAGCTATGATGTACTATGCCAAGCAGTGAGCTATGATGTCCTCTGCCAACCGGTGAGCTATGATGTCCTATGCCAAACGGTGAGCTATGATGTCCTATGCCAACCAGTGAGGTATGTTGTAATATGCCAAACAGTGAGCTATGATGTCCTATGCCAAACATTGAGCTATGGTGTCCTATGTCAAACAGTGAGCTATGGTGTCCTATGCCAAACAGTGAGCTATGGTGGCCTATGTTTAACAGTGAGCTATGATGTCCTATGCCAAACGGTGAGCTATGATGTCCTATGCCAAACAATGAGCTATGGTGTCCTATGCCAAACAGTGAGCTATGGTGGCCTATGCCAAACAGTGAGCCATGATGTCCTATGCCAAACGGTGAGCTATGATGTCCTATGCCAAACAATAAGCTATGGTGCCTATGCCAAACAGTGAGCTATGGTGGCCTATGCCAAACAATGAGCTATGGTGTCCTATGCCAGCCAGTGAATTATAATGTCCTATGCCAAACTGTGATCTCATGTCCTATGCCAAACAGTGAGCTATGGTGTCCTATGCCAGCCAGTGAGCTATGATGTCCTATGCCAGCGAGTGAGCTATGATGTCCTATGCGAAACAGTGAGCTATGATGTCCTATGCCAAACAGTGAGCTATGATGTCCTATGCCAGCCAGTGAGCTATGATGTCATATGCCAGCCGGTGAGTTATGAACTTATGATGTCCTATGCCAGCCAGTGAGCTATGATGTCATATGCCAGCCAGTGAGTTATGATGTACTATGCCAAACAGTGAGCTATGGTGTCATATGCCAAACAGTGAGCTATGATGTACTATGCCAAACAGTGAGCTATGATGTCCTCTGCCAAACGGTGAGCTATGATGTCCTATGCCAAACGGTGAGCTATGATGTCCTATGCCAACCAGTGAGGTATGTTGTAATATGCCAAACAGTGAGCTATGATGTCCTATGCCAAACAGTGAGCTATGGTGTCCTATGTCAAACAGTGAGCTATGGTGTCCTATGCCAAACAGTGAGCTATGGTGGCCTATGTTTAACAGTGAGCTATGATGTCCTATGCCAAACGGTGAGCTATGATGTCCTATGCCAAACAATGAGCTATGGTGTCCTATGCCAAACAGTGAGCTATGGTGGCCTATGCCAACAGTGAGCCATGCTGTCCTATGCCAAACAGTGAGCTATGGTGGCCTATGTTTAACAGTGAGCTATGATGTCCTATGCCAAACGGTGAGCTATGATGTCCTATGCCAAACATGAGCTATGGTGTCCTATGCCAAACAGTGAGCTATGGTGGCCTATGCCAAACAGTGAGCTATGATGTCCTATGCCAAACGGTGAGCTATGATGTCCTATGCCAAACAATGAGCTATGGTGCCTATGCCAAACAGTGAGCTATGGTGTCCTATGCCAAACAATGAGCTATGATGTCCTATGCCAAACAGTGAGCTATGATGCCTATGCCAAACAGTGAGCTATGATGTCCTATGCCAAACAGTGAGCTATGATGTCCTATGCCAAACAGTGAGCTATGATGTCCTATGCCAAACAGTGAGCTATGATATCCTATGTCAGCCAGTGAGCTATGATGTCCTATGCCAGCCAGTGAGTTATGATGTCCTATGCCAAACAGTGAGCTATGATGTCCTATGCCAAACAGTGAGTTATGATGTCCTATGCCAAACAGTGAGCTATGATATCCTATGTCAGACAGTGAGCTATGGTGTCCTATGCCAGCCAGTGAGTTATGATGTCCTATGCCAAACAGTGAGCTATGATATCCTATGCCAGCCAGTGAGTTATGATGTCCTATGCCAAACAGTGAGCTATGGTGTCCTATGCCTGCCAGTGAATTATGATGTCCTATGCCAAACTGTGATCTCATGTCCTATGCCAAACAGTGAGCTATGGTGTCCTATGCCAGCCAGTGAGCTATGATGTCCTATGCCAGCCAGTGAGCTATGATGTCCTATGCGAAACAGTGAGCTATGATGTCCTATGCCAAACAGTGAGCTATGGTGTCCTATGCCAAACAGTGAGCTATGATGTCCTATGCCAGCCAGTGAGCTATGGTGTCCTATGCCAGCCAGTGAGCTATGATGTACTATGCCAAACAGTGAGCTATGGTGTGCTATGCCAGCCAGTGAGCTATGATGTACTATGCCAAACAGTGAGCTATGATGTCCTATGCCAGCCAGTGAGCTATGATATCATATGCCAACCAGTGAGCTATGATGTCCTATGCCAAACAATGAGCTATGATGTCCTATGCCAGCCAGTGAGCTATGGTTTCCTATGCCAAGCAGTGAGCTATGATGTCCTATGCCAGCCAGTGAGCTATGGTGTCATATGCCAGCCAGTGAGCTATGATGTCCTATGCCAGACAGTGAGCTATGGTGTCCTATGCCAAACGGTGAGCTATGATGTCCTATGCCAAACAATGAGCTATGGTGTCCTATGCCAAACAGTGAGCTATGGTGGCCTATGCCAAACAGTGAGCCATGATGTCCTATGCCAAACGGTGAGCTATGATGTCCTATGCCAAACAATGAGCTATGGTGCCTATGCCAAACAGTGAGCTATGGTGGCCTATGCCAAACAATGAGCTATGATGTCCTATGCCAAACAGTGAGCTATGATGTAATATGCCAAACAGTGAGCTATGATGTAATATGCCAAACAGTGAGCTATGATGTCCTATGCCAAACAGTGAGTTATGATGTCCTATGCCAAACAGTGAGCTATGATATCCTATGTCAGCCAGTGAGCTATGATGTCCTATGCCAGCCAGTGAGTTATGATGTCCTATGCCAAACAGTGAGCTATGATGTCCTATGCCAAACAGTGAGTTATGATGTCCTATGCCAAACAGTGAGCTATGATATCCTATGTCAGACAGTGAGCTATGGTGTCCTATGCCAGCCAGTGAGTTATGATGTCCTATGCCAAACAGTGAGCTATGATATCCTATGCCAGCCAGTGAGTTATGATGTCCTATGCCAAACAGTGAGCTATGGTGTCCTATGCCTGCCAGTGAATTATGATGTCCTATGCCAAACTGTGATCTCATGTCCTATGCCAAACAGTGAGCTATGGTGTCCTATGCCAGCCAGTGAGCTATGATGTCCTATGCCAGCCAGTGAGCTATGATGTCCTATGCGAAACAGTGAGCTATGATGTCCTATGCCAAACAGTGAGCTATGGTGTCCTATGCCAAACAGTGAGCTATGATGTCCTATGCCAGCCAGTGAGCTATGGTGTCCTATGCCAGCCAATGAGCTATGATGTACTATGCCAAACAGTGAGCTATGGTGTGCTATGCCAGCCAGTGAGCTATGATGTACTATGCCAAACAGTGAGCTATGATGTCCTATGCCAGCCAGTGAGCTATGATATCATATGCCAACCAGTGAGCTATGATGTCCTATGCCAAACAATGAGCTATGATGTCCTATGCCAGCCAGTGAGCTATGGTTTCCTATGCCAAGCAGTGAGCTATGATGTCCTATGCCAGCCAGTGAGCTATGGTGTCATATGCCAGCCAGTGAGCTATGATGTCCTATGCCAGACAGTGAGCTATGATATCATATGCCAGCCGGTGAGTTATGATGTCCTATGCCAGCCAGTGAGCTATGATGTCCTATGCCAAACAGTGAGCTATGATGTCGTATGCCAAACAGTGAGCTATGATGTCCTATGCCAAACGGTGAGATATGATGTTCTATGCCAGCCGGTGAGCTATGATGTCCTATGCCAAACGGTGAGCTATGATGTCCTATGCCAAACAGTGAGCTATGATGTCCTATGCCAGCCAGTGAGCTATGATGTCCTATGCCAAACAGTGAGCTATGATGTCCTATGCCAAACAGTGAGCTATGATGTCCTATGCCAAACGGCGAGCCATGTCATAGCTTTTTTTAAATCGGGTTGCATATGCATCCTCTCATCGAGGTGGCTACAGTGGCAATGGTGCGTAATTCTTACACATGCTCTCACTGAAAGATGCTGAAACATTCGATCATCCATGGTCGCCAAATCCAGTCCAGTTGTGCTGGGGACAGAGTAACCATGAGATTAATGTTTGCACGATTGATTTGTGTAAGATGCCTTGACTTTGCCTAAGACGATACTATGTAATGATGTACGAGGATTAAAGTGATCGCTTTAATTAATACCGGGGTACACCAGTAATGCATCACATGATAGATGCCCTTAATAGGGAAACCTAAGAATAACGACGAAATCGTGCCTAATTGGTCATGTTTTACATAATAAGAAATGAACTAGTAGCTGCAGATCACCATCACCTAACATGCACAGTCAAATACCCAATGCAATGCCAACTTCTTTTCCCCACATGACTAGATCAGGCCATGGAACAGTACAGACACATACACAGTCGAGTCCCAGTCTTCCGGCTCTTGTTGACAGTCTGGACTCGTACTTTAAACTGATGCATATTTGTATATCCTTTTATCTTAACTTTGGACATGGGCAGCAGATTGCATAGATCCCCCCCCCCCCCCTGCAGCTCTTGATATATATATATATATATATATATATATATATATATATATATATATATATATATATATATATATGCACACCATCAACTCGACCCTCGTCTAACGTATTAGTACTCTTGGCCATTGCATGCGGCGATGTTCGATTTTAATCAATGACCCGCACTCCACTGTGTTCAAATATCAACAGTTTGTTTGTCTGTTTAATTATTGAAGTTGTCGTTCAGCAATTGCTTCCAACATATTCCAAATAATAAAATGCCCAATATATTTCTGGAGGCATAGCCTCGAATACCCAGGGGTGATAAATAACCGTATATAGCATAATTATATTCATGATAAAATGTAGACAACCATTTTGTATTCCAGTTGCCATTTTGAATGCCCTTAGAATTTCAAAACCGGCATGTTATAAGATTCAAGACGAGCAGTAGGTTAATTTGAATATGATGTTTGTTTGTTTGCTTGTTTGGTTTTGGGGGTTTAAAGTCCCAAAACAGCTTAGGTCATATGGCGACTTACAGAGCTGTTATTGGTGGAGGAAGACCCCGGACTACAATAAAAGCCTTAATGATAAAACAACGTCGAGTGTACTATAGAAAAAGTATTCATGTAGACATATGCAATCGGCTGTATTTGCTTTGGACATAATATTTGAGACTGGGTTTGGCCTGTTAAGTTGAAGTTGAGCGTACCGCAATACATACTTGAATGGAATATTAAGTTTCTTTATAAATAAATTTATTACACCAGAAGTAGAATGCAGGTGGAGTTTCACGGAACTTTCATTTCTTTCAGAGATACCTGCAGCCCATAGCGTATGTATATATTATAATAAGTTCTCCAAAATAGTATGAAAACTCTCATACGCGAGAGACAACTAATTTGGTATAATATCCTGACAAGCTTTTCTATTCAAATATCACACACTGATAAATATTTAAAAACATGCTTACGTATGTAAATTTTATTCAAGTATTGTGAAGTTTGGCAACACTCTGGAGAAACTTGGAGCTAGGAGAACACATACTAGCATCGCATTATTCTAGAGTGCTTCCTAGAGTGGCTACACTATGCATGTATACTTCATATAGTTATAATTATATTTCATTGAAGTTCCGTTCAACAGATTAGTTCAGCATACTTACTGGATATGTGTGTTAATTTATATGTTTTCTGACGTTTCATCACACGAGTCATCCATGTTTACTTATGAATAACATGGTGCTGCGCCGAAACTGATCACATGTCAGGGTTTTACCACATATATAGTTCAATCGATGTTTTTTAGCTTTTTTTAAAAAAAAGACTGCCTTTTAAGTGTTAACGGTAGATCTACATATTGTTGATATTTGAACACAGTGAAGTTTGATTCATTCATGACAATGACTCAAAATCAGCGCGTACTCTCCAGGGGTAGGCCATACTCGAGCGTATACCTCGGCCCAGTTGGCTAGGGTACTATTTAACCATGTATGTAGTGACAGAGTTACAGGGGCGTAGGCTATCATAGTAACACGCTGGACTGGTAATCCAGGGATCACAGGTTCGATCCCTCGTCTGACCCTAATAAAATTCAGATGGGACTTTAAACCGAGGTCTCGTGGCGGTGCTGTACACCGTGCACGTAAAAGAACCAAAGGAGATTCTGGAATGGGTCTCTGTCTGTATCATTGCACTATCCTCCAAAAATCTAAAATGACTAATCTCTTCAGGAGGCGTTGCTCATATGGGCAACCGGTAGCGACGATAAATAAACGTAAAACACACACACGCCTCGTCATACGCCCCAGCACCCCGGCCATTGCACTCGGCGATTTACGTGTTTAATGCATGACTCAGGACTCACTGTGTTCAACAAAATATACAATAAAGTTAACACCTTTGTTAATAATACTAAACAAACATTAGCATTTTTAAAAAGGGCTTTTACTGAAATCTCTCTCACAGGGATGTGTTTACGTAATGTCTACATTTGGTGAATTTTGATTGCAAATTATAATCACAAGCTATTATTGGTGGGGGAACATATCGAGTTCCCTCCGAAATATCCCCACATTTCTCGAACACGAACATAGATGATTGTAAACGACTAGAACAACTATGTTATAAGCTATACACGTTGTTTAAAATGTGCTATAGTAATATTTACATTTCATAAAAACCTGATATTTTATTCATGCCTGCGGTGCTGACATTAACTGTGGGAAAATCACCTTCAGATAACTTTAGGTTTTAACATTATAATTTGAATAGGTTGCTGATACTGTATATATTGTACTCCAAACAGACGTTGCAACAGTCAGGACATACTATACTACTTGTTATACAGCGTAGCAAATCTATACAACAGTCTCCTAGGTTTACAGTAATTCTATGAGAGGTTCGACGTCCAGTACCAGGATTATCCAAGGTGGTTGATTACAAAGAGACGAATCGTCAGAAGAATGGCATATTTATTAATGGCAGCTTACGAAATGAATTGTAGACTTGATTGTACATGTATGTATCTACATGTCTGTCACGGATCTACATGTCTGCCACGCATCTATATGTCTGTCACGCATCTACATGTCTGCCACGCATATATATGTCTGTCACGCATAGATCTACATGTCTGCCACGCATCTATATGTCTGTCACGCATCTACTAGTAATTACAGTGTCTGTGATTTTAAGCTATAACTTATAAGACTGTTAGTTCAGGTATGATTTAATCTGTATAATCTACGTGGAAGTACTGATTCAAGTCGAAGTTTTATATAACAGATTAGAATTAGTCAGCCTTCAATATATGACAATATTTATCGTTATACCAATCATTGGGAAAATCACGGAGAATAGCCTGGGTTCCAGTCTGTTGATATTTCACTAATTTACTTCTGGCAAAATGACATTTAATTAATATCAGAAACTCAATAATGGTCTCGGTATTAAAAATATATTTATATGACTGACCAGGCAAAATATATAAACGCCTGTTCCCAGGCTACACAGGGCAGTAAAGAAGGCCTTTTCACACTGGATAATTGGCGTGGATTAGTTCTACCTCCCCCTCCTCTTCCACAAAAAGATGAGAAAATCATATTATTAGTATGGAAGTTGGTTAGGGCAGCCGGCACTACAGTTTACTATTTACATGTACACCTTATATGTATATATTAAGATACAATATTGTGTAAATTAATATCGCAGACTGATCTTATGTTATATGATTTTTAATCATCAATATCTGCACATACTTACTTTGTATGGTCGTTGGTTTAAAGTTCAAGAGAATGCTTGTGTCTATATAATAAATGGAACATGATACTGCATTTGGTGTATCCTATATTAAATCGTGTTTGTAATTCTTTATTTACGTTTGAGCGTAGCGAATTAGGAATTAAACAGCTTTGTAGAGTTGACACGTCCGATTAAAATGCTGGAACACTATAAAGATTGTTTACTCCACCAATCGATACCAGCATACTACTACAACAACAACAACACTAAAGGAAAGGTACGGGACGGTTTCCATCCCCGACATTGCTATTCTGTTCCACTTGTGATTTACTTTGTTTCTGTCCATGTATAATGGTCCGAGTGAGAAATGCATTAAAGTGTACACAAATCGTGATACATGTATACATATGTTTACTAAATACCTTTGTGTATATTGTACCGTCTTATTGCCGCTAAGCACAACGTACATGAAACAGCGTGCACGTCTCAAACCTAGTCTTCCACTAGCCTAACTATAGCGGGAATAACCGGACAGTTGCATCAACAGACTTAGTTACCTTCCAGCTTGTGTTGTGCCCCTCCAATGTGTCAGGCAAGGTTGAGCATGATCACCTGCTATTGGCAGAAACACCAATCCGCAATGCGGTCACATAATTACCAGATATTAAACATTTTAATTTAGAGTATATTGCATATTAGTTTTTTATGTATGCATATGGAAATATGTGTTTCATGCAACAAATGTAGTTACAACACAAAATCATAGACTATCAAATTTGGACTATAGTGATATCACTGTGTGTTTTACGTTACTACTGGACTACAGATCCGTCTGTAGTGATATCACCTATTCCAATTAGTGATATGTCACAATTTCAGATTTCAATTATCGATATGATCACTCATGCGAAAGGGTGTTAATCTAATGTCCGATGCAACATAATAGTAATATTGCTGATTCAACTGTGCGATATTGCCCACCTATTCAGTACACATATGTGGTATAACACTAATGGCATTAAAGTCGAAACTTGTGCCCCATTATAGAGGACTAAAATGTCTCACCGGGCTATAACAGTTATTCAATTGTAGACATTTTAATGATTATTTATTCACGATTGAATCGAACACTATAATGTTGTGTCAGGTATTGCCATACAAACATGTGTTCAAACAAGAGAGAGTACAATACACAAATAGAACTACATGTATCTTACAATCGACTTATCAATGCGTTGATAGACGAACAGTGTCGGGTTATAGAGCAACAACAATGCGCTCTTCGCCACTCTGTACTTGTACGGTACGGTACGGCGTACGATTGGGTTCGTTACTGGGTTGCCCCCCCCCCCTTGCATAACATCACGCATGACCACAGGCACAATTTTTTTTTTATTTTTGGCCTATGGTCATATAGTAAGTAGTAATATATAATATTATATATTACTTACTATATGACCATAGGCCAAAAATAAATGTTTTTTTGTGTCTGGTGCCTGTGCGCATGACATAGTCAAGATTACTAAAATTAAACCGTTTGTCAGTTATTAGCCTGTGTAGTGTTTTATCCCTGCTGGCGTGGTGGCAGCGGTGGGATCTCAATTGAAACTCAATTAACACTATCTAGAGACAATCATGAGTTTGAGCTAGAAGCACTAGTCGTGAATGATTTGGTTGTCGATATTCTTGCAGGTATACCATTCAATGATTCATGTCAAGCAATGACATTGCAGTTAGACCAGCAAAGCAACAGATACTCATCGCGGGTTCCGATTGTGTTCATTATGGACAGAAAATACACGATACTCGTGATAATCGTGTACGTCGCGCGCAGGCTTTTGTTCTTCGATCAGATGGTCCATCTACAGTAGTCTGGCCTGGTAATTTCATCGAAGTTAGTATACCTTCTGACCTCGACCCTGATGCCACGCTTGCTCTTGAAACTCGTTCTGAGCTGAATGGCCACAACCGAACGTGGTAGAGGCAGTCGCCGGTAAAGTGCGTATTGTCAATAATTCACAGGATCCACAGTCGCTGCGAAAACATGAGCATTTCTGTCAAGTTCATCTTACGACCGAACCAAGTGGTACACCCGATCAGAGTCTTCCCAATAAAAGTGCAAATGGTACAAAAACAGCATCTGACAAGTTTTCAGATAGTGTTAAGGTTGACCCAGATAACATATTATCTCATAAAGACAAGGCTAAATTTCAGAGTATACTAGCACAGTTTGACGATGTATTTGACACAAACATTAAAGGATATAATGGTGCAGTAGGTCCTTTCGAGGCTAGTGTAAATATGGGCCCAGTTCAACCACCGCAGCGTAAAGGCAGAATACCACAGTATGCACGAAACAAATTAGTCGAGCTAAATTTGATGAACTCGAAAAACAGGGAGTGTTCAGTCGCCCAGAAGACATTGGTGTCACAGCCGAGTACTTGAATCCGTCATTTCTTATAAACAAGCCCAGTGGTGGCTATCGCCTGGTCACTGCCTTTGCCGATGTAGGACGCTACAGTAAACCACAACCATCGCTCATGCCGGACGTAGATTCCACATTACGTACATTAGCTCATTGGAAGTACATCATAGTAACAGACCTAACAAGCGCTTTCTACCAAATACCATTATCCAAGTCCTCTATGAAGTACTGTGGTGTTGCCACACCATTCCGTGGTGTTCGAGTATACACAAAATGCGCTATGGGAATGCCAGGATCGGAGACAGCACTAGAAGAACTAATGTGCCGTGTACTCGGTGACTGTATAGAAGAGGGCTTCGTCGCAAAACTAGCTGATGATCTGTATATTGGCGGAAACACACCTGAAGAGCTGACAGTTAATTTTGAACGTATCCTACAAGCCTTACAAAAATGCAGCCTACAATTGTCTCCATCTAAAACCATAGTTTGTCCCCGTTCCACGATGATATTGGGATGGATATGGTCACAGGGCACTTTGTCAGCAAGTCCCCATCGTATCGCTGTATTGTCTACATGCTCCCCACCAGAAAATGTTCGTGGGCTGAGATCATTTATTGGGGCTTACAAAGTTCTTGGGCGTGTGTTACCCAAATGCTCTCAACTTCTGTCTGGCTTAGACGACACCATCGCCGGACGTGAATCCAAGGAAAAGTTAGTTTGGACTGAGTCAATGTACCAGGACTTCTATAACGCGCAAAAGTCTCTTACTTCTCATAAAACAATCACATTGCCTCGACCGGATGATACTCTATGGATAGTCACGGATGGGTCCGTTACTAGGAGAGGCATTGGTGCTACATTGTATGTAACACACAGCGATAAACTCAAGTTAGCAGGTTTCTTCAGCGCCAAATTAAGAAAACATCAAGTAACGTGGTTACCGTGCGAGATCGAGGCGCTGTGCATTGCCGCTGCCGTAAAACATTTCAGTCCGTATATTATTCAGTCAAACCACAATGCTTGCGTACTGACAGATAGCCAGCCATGTGTTCAGTCAATTGAAAAGTTATGCAGAGGAGAATTCTCTGCCAGTCCACGTGTTACATCGTTCCTGTCAACCGTTAGTAGATATCAGGTTAGTGTTCGACACCTCGCTGGGTCAGCAAACGTACCTTCTGACTTTGCCAGTAGAAATGCTCCAGATTGTGAGGAAGTACGTTGTCAGATATGTGTCTTTATTAATCGAACAGAAGATTCTGTTGTGAGAACCGTACATGTTCAAGACATTATAAACAATATGACCCGCTTACCTTTCTCCAACCGGTCTGCGTGGCTCGACATCCAGTCGGACTGTCCAGACCTCCGCCGCACACATGCTCACCTGAAACAAGGCACGCGTCCATCTAAGAAAGTCACCAACGCTAAAGATGTGAAACGCTATCTCAACACAACATCCATAGCTAAAGATGGATTACTCGTAGTTCACCGCAGTGACCCCCTATTACCACCATCCGATCTAATTGTGGTTCCAAGGTCAGTGCTAGATGGTCTAGTCACTGCTCTCCATTTAAAGCTTGACCACCCATCAAAACACCAAATGTGACTTGTCATGAAACGCAACTTTTACGCATTAGATATGACCAAGACAATCGATCGTGTCTGTGACTCATGCCATGTTTGCGCGTCGCTACACTCATTCCCGGACAGTTTGGTTCAACAATCTTCAGAGAATCCACCTGAAGTGGTGGGCATTTCATTCGCAGCAGATGTCATGAAGCGTTAATCGTCAACTCATACTTCTGCTCAGAGAAACTGGGCGCATTCGACTGGCGGATTTCGTTGACATGTTTTTTTAGTTGCTTACAATTTTGCATTCGACTGGTTGCTTGATAAGATTATGACGTCACAGAACTAAGTAACTTCTCAACGCAGAAAATTCACCGTTGCATTAGTCACGTGCGCAAAGAAACCGGTGCGAGGGTGAAAATTATGAGCGTTGAGATGAACTCCTATTCGACTCGACATTCAGCGTTGAGCAACTACTGCTTAGTGCGCAATGTGGGTGGAAGTTCAAATTGTGTGAAAGTACGTTGTCTTGTGTTAAATACATACATGCATAGGAATAGCAATCTTTGTTTCTCAATATTATGTTTATATCGACATGTGAACACAATTCATAATGTATTAATACTGTTATCGGGTTCTATGAAAATGTACAAATGAGGATATTATAGATATAGACCCAATCAGCTGGCAGTCTCTATAAGGCTTCCATCTGAGTTGCAAACAGTTTTGATCCAGGTCAGTCTGCTTGAATAATTAAAAATGACTATCGGGGCGGGGCGGGGGATGGCAAGGCTGGATTCCTTATATTTTTCTCGGACACACATATGTGGCCCAATGCCATTAGTAACTCTTGTGAAAGCCTTGTAAAAGCCTAAAGGGTCATGTGTGTGCATAATATAATACTATATTATGTATTGTGTATTATTTTCACGTGTTCTCGTCATGTTTCTGATGTTAGTTTTATTTTGAAGTACAGGCCACCACGGCCTCAGTTCCTAGTCAAATTTATGTGATGTTCATTTGTTATTAAGTTTCTTTGTTATTATGTTAGTTTGTTATTAATCGTTCAAATAAATGCAATAAACGTTTATGCTCGCGTTTGAATAGTTTTATTTATCGATGTATCTCAATTGTCTTAAAACAATCGGGACAGTCCATTCAGACAAGAAGCCTTATACATGTACATAATGTTTCAAACATAAGTTACCATCATATCATCTCACTGCACAATTGGTGCATAACTTTATTGATTGTGTGTACAAAAAGGTCAACGTGGAAATGGTATTTGTTCTATAACTAAGGTTTAGACTACTACACATAGAACAAATGGTCACCGTGACCTACATACCTCGAAATCAATAGGTGTCATATTAAGTCAATCGGTCGTGGTCAACATGCCGTCTAAGATTGAGGTTCCTTGGCCTAAGTGGCAGTTGGTTGGAAGCATGAGATGGGTATCTCATTTTGGGATTGTTCCCCCAACACAACAGGTGAAAAATGGGATTCAACCACATTAACCCTGCCTAATATTACCATAGTTGTATACAAGCCGACGTACAAAGGCAAGCAATATGCTCCCACTTCTTCGAGGTAATAGGTAATGTTGGTCAGTAAATACTTTCCAAATACAATATTTTTGTACTGTATGGGTTGTTTATTTTTTAAACTGATATGCATGGAAAACAATGTCACAATCTTTTAATTCCTAGGTTATTAGGACATATTCCCAAGTGTCGTGAGTTCTATATGGGTCTCGAAGCGAGAAAACATACATTTGGACACGTCAAATCTGTACGTAAATGGCTTTCAGAATTTTACGTAACGTATGCAAAAGATGATTACAGAGCAAACACTGAATTTAATTCTGCATTTAATGCACATCCAAAGGTACATTTTCTTGCATCGTGGCCCATATAATGTGTTAGAATGATCTAATTTCTAGCCATCAATCTTCTGGCAATGCCAAGTCTTTTCCGTGCACCAAGCTCTATGTCATTTTCATGGAAATCCTGGAGGTTCACTATGTCTTGTGCAGGTTGTTGCACGTGGTCGTCCAATAATACTTTGTCCAATTCATCGCCGTTCATAATACAAATATTGTGAAGAACACAAGCAGTGAGAATGGTTCTGGTAATTGTCATAATATTGTCCTGTTTGATATTTTGTAGTCGCACTGACCTCTGCTTTAATAATCCAAAAGCACGCTCCACGGTACTTCGTCTGTGCGTGTGTAAGGTGTCCATTATCTCTAAATGGCCTAAGTGTCCAAGGTAGATTTGGGTATGCTGAATCCCCCAGAATATGTCGATTTTGTTGACACAAATTTTGCCCATTTTGGTACAATGGAGATGCTCTGAAAACTCTTGCATCATGTACTTTGCCTGGAAAGCCTGTGTAGACGTCAATAAAACGTAAATCCTCCCTAACAACACCTTGTAACACAACCGAGTAGTACCTATCCCGATTATAGTAATCAAAACCTGTTTCATGCGGTTTCTGTATATGGATGTGAGTCCCATCCACCATCTACTACACCTGGGAATCCTTTAAGTGTCTCATAAAAGTCGGCAATTTCATCTAACTCGTCTTCTGAAGGCCAAACTATGATATTCTGCAGCAAATGTTCGCTGATAAATTGCAACAGATTCCGTATTGCACAGCATGCGGTACTCTCACTAACACCAAACATATCTGCAATTTATTTGTATTTGTCCAAGCTAGCCATATACCACAACATCATGAGTAGCCTTTCCTCCAATGCTTTATGAACACTACCACCAGTGGAGTGTCGGCAGAGTATGCCCTGTATGTTTTCTGCTGTACATACGTCCACAATGTAATCTTCCAGAGACTGGACGCTTACCCTGCTCACCCGGAAGAATGTTTTAAATTCATCCAATCGAAACGATGAAACTACGTGTTCCACATATCCTTCTGACGGTGGCGTGCAGAACGTTTCATTTTCCTGTAAATAAAAATAAACACTTCTAAATAAAATTAACTCTTAGATTGTTGTAAACGATTATTTTTAATTGCTGATTTCCATTAATCTTTGGTGTGGGTGTATGGTCGGGTGATATGATGGGTAAGACTAGAAAATGTGGTATGTCGACACATTTAGGGGTCCGCTGGCAGCCTAAGGTTTTTATCATAGCCAATTTGAGAAAAGAAGACAAAAACATTAAGCAAAGATATAAATGGACAGACAGACAGAGTGAAACCTGCAGGGCATCGGTGGGGTCCTAAAAGGCCTAATCGATTTTGGGTTCATCCTTACCGGAATCCCATAGCCTTAGAGCTGGTTTGGTCCTCAGATACATATCTCATGTGGCATGCTTGGTGTACGAGAGCTAACAAAAATTAGATCTGGTTATACCTCTGGGGCTAAGTGAGCTGGCAACAAACCAGGATGTTATGATTTCAGTCCGGAATATTTAGATGGATCTGCAGTGGGCTATAGGATTCATTGTACAGGTTAAGACATCTGTCTTTACATATAGTAAGACTCTACTGCACACCAAGATGGACGTGCCTACAAACGTGAAAGATAAAACTGTAATCTAGGCCTACCCACAAGTTGGATATTTAATAGCAAAGTTGAACAACTTCCTTTGACTGTCTCGCCTAATTTCTATAACATGATGGTACGTTTTGACTTCCTACATCGTACTTTTTGACTGAGTAGGTTTGTTGATTATTGGTATGTTACCCACACACACTTGTCCATGTCGATACAATTTGATTTGGTGTATATTTTGATAGTAAAGTCGCTAAAACTGGTCTCTAACCAGAAAAAAATCATACTTTCTTTGCGACAGAAGAATGGCAATCGCTTCAGTATCGTCGTCAGTATCGCTGTCATCGTTCTCAGATGCCGATACACATCCCACAACGTCCAAGTGCGACAGAATAGCTACCGCCTTTCTTTTTCTTGTTGACATTCGTATTCCGACCGGAAGTTACAACCGGTGCGAGGGTGAAAATTATGAGCGTTGAGATGAACTCCTATTCGACTCGGCATTCAGCGTTGAGCAACTACTGCTTAGTGCGCAATGTGGGTGGAGCTTATTTTTGCTCAACGAAAATCCCCAGTCGAATGCGCCCTGTTACGTCATATACAGTTGCGTGCTTGATTGAAAATGAGAGACATGATACATTACGTACCGAGTGGATCCAGCTCCATGTTTCGTAGCTCTGAAAGATGACGATATCTTAAAGCAACTCCATATCACTATTGAAATTGGCCGGATAAAGAACATTAATAAAAACCCAGTTGCAGAGAGAGCCATAGGTGAACTCGAAAATGAACTGTTACGTCAGGAGGCGGCACGCACGGTATCCGTGTTACGTCTCGCAATAGCAGTCGCAAGGTTAAACTCGCGTATCCGACATACAGGACTGTCATCTCGTGAATTATGGACGCAAAGAGGCCAGTTCAATCACGACCAGTTACCAGTGTCTGATAGAGACATCATAATCAAACAAAACATTCAGCGCAGTGAAAATCACAACTTCAGGGAAAAAGCTAAATACAAGGGCGGTAGACCTCCACAGAGTTCAAAGATTGAAATTGGTGACTTAGTGTACTTGTACTCAGATAGGGACAAAACACACGCTCGGAGTCGGTACTTAGTCGTTTCAGTGGACGGCGAGTGGTGTCACGTTAAGAAGTTCTCCGGAAATCAGCTTCGCGCTACATCTTACAAAGTTAAACTGTCTGAATGCTACCGTGTCTCTAGTGAAATCACCACATCGACTATGTGTCAAAACTTTGTCAATGTCGACAGTGATGAAGAGGAGGACACACCTGAAGTGCTTAACCCACCACCTCCTCTTGTAGAAATACCTGATACACTTACATTACCAGCTGGTCAGAACATAGAACCAGTTGAAGTACCTATTCTATTTGGATATCCAACTACAGAACCTCCGTTACCAGCTGAATATCTCGACAATACTATCGCAGATACTAACGCCGAACAAATTGAACATACACGACCGCGCCGTGTTCCCAAGAAACCAAAATACTTGGACGACTATGTTTTATGATTTGTTAATTACTGTGAGACAACAGTGTCGAATGTACATCATCTTTATGTGAATTATGTCATGACTGGTAATTTAATTAACAAGGAAGTTAAACACATGATCACAAGTGTTCAAGGGCATAATAACCCCTTACGTGATCATAATATAATTGTCATATTATATACAAGGTAGCATAATGACATGATCACAAGTGTTCAAGGGCATAATAAACCCTTACGTGATCTTAATATAATTTAGAAAAATAGTGCACATAGTCTAATTCCAAGTGTTAAAATGTATAGTAATATACATCATAGTGCTTACCGGTTCAAGTATCATATACAAATATACATATTGTATTTGTTCATTTTCATTTTATAAATGATAAGTAACATTAGTGATCATACATAATAGACCTAAGTTGTTTTGTAATAAACATTAACTCTAAAGGAAGGAGAAAGGAGGTCACGCCACTCTGTACTTGTACTGGTACGGTACGGCGTACGATTGGGTTCGTTACTGGGTTGCCCCCCTTGCATAACATCACGCATGACATAGGCAAGATTACTAAAATTAAACCGTTTATCAGTTATTAGCCTGTGTAGTGTTTTATCCCTGCTGGCGCTTAGCACTTTGCTAAACCAGAACAATATGCCATAACATCAGGTTGATATTTGTATGGATATACTGAACTCTCTGCACATTAAAGTACCATCATTAGAAAATGAAAGTACCATACTACAAGCCAAAGTTCGAACCTGTCTAACCAATGATTTTTCAAATGCTAGAACAGTGTACTACACCGGACTACCAAAGTATGCAACTTTTCGCGTGGAGTTTGAACATCTGTTTCTGGTCCCTTATGTATGTATCTAAGTTGAAGTAACTGTCTGGCACAGGTGATCTTACATATCGATTTGTCAATCAAATATATCCTGATTAAATATTCCTACGGGCTTGCATAGGAATATAAACCTCAATGGCCAATCCATTCCAAACATGATGCACAGTAAATTCAAATGGTATAGAGAAACTTCTCCATTATCCGAATCCCCTCTCCCTATGGCTAGTCGTCCTGACCAAATTAAGCCAATCATTCTTAAAACCCTGTCTAAAGAACTAGCCCCTATATTTGAAGTATTGTACCAAACATCCATCAACGAAGAATCACTTGCCATCCCAGTGGAAGTCAGCAAGTGTTGCTCTCATTTACAAAAAAGGGACAAGTCAAACCCCGCCTATCTCACATGTATGTGTTCTATGCAAGGTTTTGGAACATAAATATAGTTGCCTCTCCAATAGTAAAACACAAAACACTTCACACAAATCACAGTACATGTATTATGTACCACTTGCAGCATGGTTTTTAGATAAAAACGGTAATGCTAGTCAATGATTTGGTTACCTCTGTCTACAATAAGCATCACGTAGATCTCATCCTATTAGACTTCAGTAAGGCTTTCGACAAGGCCAATCACGAGAAAGTACTACTAAAAATGCATGCCTATTGAGTCAGAGGTCAGACATTAAGGTGGATTAAGATTTTTTTTAAATAATAGTCTCCAGTCAGTTGTCCTTAAAGCAGCATTACATCGTATGAAATAAAAGATATTTGAAAAATTCAATTTTTACGTATGGGTAGCAATGCTGCTACACATTCTAACATTATACTTTGTATGCTTATGTTCATTTGGTAAACAGTGTTTTTTGCGATAAAACAAACTCGAAACCAAAAGTAGGACTTTCCGAGTCGATCGGTCACGCACTTGTTTACAACCGGAACGCATTGTCCGCACTTGTTTGCATTCGGAATGCATCGTCCCCATGTGTCCCACGTTATCTGTTTTAATTAAATTACTTGATATGTTGATTCATACCTCTGTTAGCTAAGTCTTTAGGGGCATTTCTACATCCCCGCGAGGGGTTCGACATTAGAGGAAGATAGATAGATAGATAGTCTTTCATGTTCAAAATATATACGTTGTTTTCTACATCCTCTGTTGTTTCACGCATGCGCATTGTGCGTATTTATATTTCGTGTGTTGATAAACAAATTCGCGTATACGACGGTTTAAATTTATTGGAATTGTATCG
This sequence comes from Archivesica marissinica, assembly GCA_014843695.1. Taxonomy (NCBI): domain Eukaryota; kingdom Metazoa; phylum Mollusca; class Bivalvia; order Venerida; family Vesicomyidae; genus Archivesica; species Archivesica marissinica. Next base: position 12,482,531 of record CM026390.1, on the reverse strand, counting down.
TTTCTGAGCGACTATTTCGATTTTATAAACACACACACATTAGTATTTATATTTTACCCAAAACACCCTTTATTACGATGTAATGCTGCTTTAATGGTATTAGTTCAGAAGCCATGTCCGTGTCTTTTGGAGTCCCACCGGGATCTGTACTTGGTCAAACCTGAACCCCGTAAGTCCATGGCTTTCCAATCTCTAGTGAGTACCATCTGTGTGTGTGTGCGTGCGTGCGTGCGTGCGTGCGTGCGTGCGTGCGTGCGTTCCATTAATGTTAAACCCCTTGTGGAGACGTTGACATGTTTTCCTGGGCAGGCTTAGCCGACCTAAGTGGTTAACCAGTACTAACCGATGTGTGTGAGGTGCCTTGCTCAATTACACTACATACGTGGCCTGACAGAGTATCGAACCCGGGACCGATCGATTCCAAATCCGACGCTCTAGGCCTACCACTGCCGACGCTCTAGGCCTACCACTGCCGACGCTCTAGGCCTACCACTGCCGACGCTCTAGGCCTACCACTGCCGACGCTCTAGGCCTACCACTGCCGACGCTCTAGGCCTACCACTGCCGACGCTCTAGGCCTACCACTGCCGACGCTCTAGGCCTACCACTGCCGACGCTCTAGGCCTACCACTTTCCGACGCTTAGGCCTACCACTGCCGACGCTCTAGGCCTACCACTGCCGACGCTCTAGGCCTACCACTGCCGACGCTCTAGGCCTACCACTGCCGACGCTCTAGGCCTACCACTGCCGACGCTCTAGGCCTACCACTGCCGACGCTCTAGGCCTACCACTGCCGACGCTCTAGGCCTACCACTGCCGACGCTCTAGGCCTACCACTGCCGACGCTCTAGGCCTACCACTGCCGACGCTCTAGGCCTACCACTGCCGACGCTCTAGGCCTACCACTGCCGACGGATTACTTTCTTATATTTATTGTTTACTACTCATACTTTGAACTTTGTTGCGGTTTAAGGCGTAACATTTCTACATCCCCGCAAGGGGTTTGACATTAGAGGAAGATAGATAGATATAATTATATAGAATCGTACCCGGACATAACCACCGTAGCATGTAGGTTATGGTTTACTACACCACCGGTGACGTTTCCCACTATGGGTGGAAAAGAGTAATTTCACTGGTGGAAAAGAGTATAAACAATTCCCATGGCCAAATTTGCAAGCATGGAACTCGAGAGTTGCCTGATATCAGATCCATGTGTAATTAAGTCTTCAAGAGAGGTCTTGTTGTTCGCCCAGAAGACTGCCGAAGAATTCAACCTTCTGACGAGCGATGTATGTTTGTTGATTTATGCAAATTAATTTGTGTAATAATTTTCGGATACACACAAAACATTTTACCATTGTGTGAGCGAGTGTCGAAGTTGAATCATTGTCGTACCGGTAATCGGCCGTCTAAGGCCTTTCGGTGAATGGATTATTGTAAGTCTGTTTTACAGCAGGTGAAATAATATTACTAAGTAAAGTGATAATTTTTGCATTTAATGCAATTGTCCAAACTGAGATTGCATAACAAATGTTCAAAATAAAATACACTTAGCCTGGGTATACCAGTGACATAATTGGTGACCTACAGGTGTATATTTGTTCCAAAACGAGGCTGTGCAAATAATGGTAACTCTCAATTAAGCATAATCATATTTATTTTATTGTATGCAATATTAGATACCAATAACCGGTGACGATGTAAATTTCGCCTCACAAGTTCATACCAATAAATGCCATATAATATTATAAGGCAATCGTGTGACGTCGCATGAGTAGCAGGCACCATACAAATGTCAAATGCAGCCGATAGATAACAAATTAATTGAAATTCACCTAAATATTGACTACATGGACGAAAACGTACGAGTGTAAGAGGAAAAAACAAGTTTTGAATAAATTAAGGTAAATTTACCCATAGAAATGACATTTCAGCTAGTTTTTGCTATGGACAGTTGCAAAAATCCGACGGAAATTGTCAATAGTAAGCACAAAATGAACATGTGCGCTTCATTTGGATTAATTCTGATATCACCGCTCATTAGTATTCACCGATATTAGGGTCACTGGGGATAAGTCACTTTTACTCACTTGTGATTTCAACATTGAGTCGAAAAGTACCTATTTTCGACCGACCTTGAAAATTCATGTAATAGAAATGTTGATTGCAGTTAAGTTCCAAAAACCTAATTAACATTGCCACTGCAGGGTTGGCCGGGAAATACCGGGGGCGGGAAATACCGGTATTTCCACCGGTATTTCCCGCCCGCCCCGGGAAATAAGCCCAGAAGTGGGAAATACCAGAAAATATGATTATATGTCTTCCAAACACGGTTTTTGCTCATTTTTATGCATTGCTACCACTCTATCAGTGCTTAAACTGTTTCATCCCTGCCAGGGGTACTCATCAGGTGGCATCATTGGCAACCACAACAGTTTTTGTTTGGTTTTATTGTTTTTTTGTGTTTTTTATATTATTGTTTTTTTTCCCATTTATTTTTTCATTTTTCTTCTTGGAATGTTTCTTCAGCCAGTAGTCATGTCTTCACCAGTCGATTTCCTCACTACCTCTCAGGAAGCAGTAGCATAGCACCAGCTTCGCTGCTTTCTCAAGGCCCAGTCTGTTGCGTAGTTTCGTCTGGATGATGCCGAAGTTGGAGAACACGCGTTCAATGGCGGAGAACACGCGTTCAATGGCGGCTGAACTTGCTGGCAGTACCATCAGTTTCCTGGCGAGCTGACTGAAGTCTTTGGTGATCACGCCCGACCTCTCCACACATGACCACCATACAGCTGGCTTCGAGTTGTTGACGGAGGATTCCTGTTGTAGCACCTTAGGAATTGGCAGTGTCTCGGACATGTAGTTGAGGAGTTCGGGTACAAGTTCCGGCTTGGTCTCATGAAGAAGCTCCTGGGCACTGGTGACGTGTTCTGGTCGAAGTTTTCTTCCCTTGTAGATCGGATGTACAAGGTTTTCGAGGTAGTGGTTTGGTGTCATAGCCTCTCTAAATCGCTTGTCAACGTTCTTCCGGTATGGCTCCAAGTCGGGGTTCTGAAGTAGATCATGCCACTGCTCACATGCGTCCGTGATTGTAGCTGTATCTGACCTGAAGGAATCTAAGCTCTGGAGATGGGCTGTAGTTGTGTCTGGAGATGTTTCACTTCGCTGAACAGTCCGACGTTGTGGATGAGACTTCTGATCCGTGTGTTGATGACGTCTTCATTCTGGGCCACTATCAGCAGCATGAATAGCCGGTTTCTTATGAAGGTCTCGGTACATGCTAGCTGACTAGTCCATCTCGTGTCTGCAGGTAGTTGGGGTTTCACCGAGCCGGTTTCTTATGAAGGTCTCGGTACATGCTAGCTGACTAGTCCATCTCGTGTCCGCAGGTAGTTGGGGTTTCACCGAGCCGGTTATCTCCGCGAGTAGGGCGCCATTTTTCCTACTACATTAAAAATTTAAAATACCTCCAATAAATGTATGCATAAAATGATTAAACTCATTAATCTGTGTTTGTATATATTAGAGCAAGTATAATGGGCAGTCTCAATAATGTTAGATCTCTAACATTTATATAAAGATTATGGGCAATGCGTAAATGCCACTATGAATGCCTGTATTTTTTGTCATATTCTTCAAAATCAGTTCATTTTCATCCTACACATATATATGTTGAATCAAATCAGTACACCTGTAAATAGAAATTGTATGGTATATATACCGGTATATACTACCAAAATCATCCAAATTCTTATTTCCCGGTATCCAAATTCTAATGAAACCCTGAACATTGGGCATAGTAATAATTGTTACTTGAATCTGAGGAATTTAACACCCAACAAATTATGATTACTCTTCAATATATGAAGTAAGTTTAGTCCTATAGGCCTACATAGTTCCCAATACCTGTGAAAATAGTAAAAAACACTGATAAGATCTTATCTTGGCAGCCATTTTGACTGGCAAGTTTTATTAATGGCAATTTCATGATTTAAATTGGTAATTCTTTAATTGCAATAACGTTATTAATTTTGGTTTCTTAATGTGGCGGGTAAAAGTAAAACAAAATGTTCCTCTTCATAAATCGTCATCACAGTCTGTAAAAACATCAACACCATCGGGTAATGCTAAACCCACTAATACAAATTTAAACCTGCACTGGTGAACCAAACACCAAGAAATAAAATTAATTTAAATAAAAAACCGATAGGTGGAGAAAGGGTGATGATATCCCTTGCTCAGTCTAAATCGGTATAACGCCCTGAGCGACATGTAGGATGAGGATGATATCCCGTCACTCCATAAAGATAGCAAGAAGATTTCTAGGCTGGATCCTCAAGATCTCATTGACCATTAATAAACATGTTTTTATATTCATTGTGTACTTTGTTCCATAATTTTTAAATAAATCAAATGGATAATAAACCAGATATTATTCAGTGGAATTGCCATGGTTTATGACCCAATTATAATGAAATTTTTCTATTATTGAATCAAGGAACTTCTGTATTTTGTCTTCAAGAAACCTTTTTAAAAGCAACTAACAACATTTCCTTCAAAAATTATTCTATGTATAACTATACCGTTCCAGATGCAGAACGATCATGTGGTGGTTCATCCATCATTGTCAGTAATAAAACTCTTCACCAGTCTATCAAACTAAATACTAACCTACAAGCTGTTGCTATTTCGGCCACACTACACAAAGTTATCACCATCTGTTCACTTTATATTCCACCAAGCAGTAAACCACCAATAGCTGAATTAGATAATTTAGTTCAACAGCTTCCAAAACCTTTCATAATTTTAGGTGATCTTAATGGACACCATAATCTATGGGGGTGTAACGATATAAACCCGAGAGGTGAACTTATTGAACAGTTTATAGATAGACACGATCTTTGTATTTTGAATGACAAATCGTATACTTATCTGCATCCTGCAACTGGAAATTATTCATCACTTGATTTAATTATATGCCATCTATCTTTCTGGATTTTGAATGGAAAGTAGGAGATGACCTTTGCGGAAATGATCACTTTCCAATTTTTCTTTAATGTTTACAACCAGTGGCAAATGATAATATTCAGCACTGGAAATTAAATAAAGCTGATTGGCACACATTTGAAGATCTAATATCAATTTAAGTAACGGCTCCAGTGGGGCTCAAACTCCGGACATTTCGCACCTGAAACGAACGTGCATCCACTGCGCTATGTGCATCCACTGCGCTATCACGACTTCCAGTCTAAAGCCTTGGTTTAATGATGACTGTAAAACTGCCATTAGAAAACGTCGTGCAGTTCTTAAAAAAATTAATGTTAGACCAACAAAAGAACAAAAAAATTAATGTTAGACCAACAAAAGAACACCCAAGAAATCCAGTCGTGTTTGATCTAGACAAACTTCCTATGAGGCGAAGCCAAAGGCGATACGTCCTCTTGCGCTTCGAATCAAGGAAGCTATTCATAACGTAGATTTTAACATTGACAATGTTCATGAAACTTTTATATCAGATATAGCTCCTTTTGACCTGACTAAACCCAACGTTATTTTACAACTTCATGATAACCTGAAATCATATACTAACCTTCTAATGTTTAAATCAAAATTAAATGAAATCAGAACCATGTTCTCAGATTATAAACCAATATACATTCTATATGACACCGGCAACAAAGTTGGCTATGCTGCTATCAGTAAATTACATAATTCTAAATTACGACTACCTGATCATGCGTCTATATTTTCAGCAGAATCTGTATAATTATGTGACAAATCGAAATAATAGCACATTATTTGCAATATTTTGTTAAAAGATGGCATATGAAGCGAAAAACTGCATATAATTGCCCAACTGTCTGTAACCACTAGCAAATAGGATTGTCCTGTGCATTCTCAAAATAATGGCATAATGCATGTGCGTATGTCTCAGATGCAAGATGTACAAATCATTCTGCATTTATTTGTGATGACCTACTATAACTGGACTAGCGTGAGTTCGCATAGCAGCCCTACTAGACATGAGCAATTCATAGATCTACTGTAGTTTGAACCCGAACTCGCTCTGAGTAGTTTATCTTCGATGAAATGTCAAATTGGCGTACCTACACTTCAAATTGTTTACAGCAGAACAAAACAATAAACGAATAATTTACAGAATATCACTTTAACAGTCATAATTGTTACGTAAAACTATTATCATTAGGACATTGTAATAAACAAACATGCGAAAATGGGCACTCGGATATTTATCACTAAAATGGGGGGAAATGTAGACTGATATTGCCCATTTCCTCACCTCATTACCTTACTGTTTAGTTACCTGAAATTTGAAATTTCACTGGGCAATTTTACAATTGGTCATTGTGTTGCAACAAGAATTGCTAACTTGCAAAATGCTACATTTTCACATTATCATAATTACATGTTCATTTCACTTGCAGCTGATACTTGCTACTGTTTGGCACTGTATCAACAACTCCAGACAAATACACAAATCACCACATAATGACAAAGGAAACTGGGAGAGCGGTGATAAATCAAAATCCGTCTCGGGAGAAAACAGCACTGAAAAACAAAATGGAGAGACAGGATTTAGACATTCTTCAAATATGTCTAGGGACTTTGAAGACAACCAGACGGAGCCACATAATGAAAACATTATACACAACTCTAATGAGACAAGAGAAGGCGAAACGTTAATACCAATATTACCCAAGGATGCTGAAGACAGAAGTAACACTGAACGTGAATCAGATAGCCTGACTCCTTCGAACTTTCCGGCAAGAATTGATGATAAAATAGGAATTAAAGATGTGTCCAACAATGAAGTTGACAGTTCTCATAGTAAAGAATGTGTAATATTGACTGCTGATATTTTAAGAGTCGGATCAGAATCGGATACAAAATCAAAACTTATTAGCCTTTTGGACAAAAGGATTATGCCTCTGAATGAAATTATGGCTAATGGTCTTAAAACAGACAAAGTAGATGGAAATTCCAATAAAGCTACTGAACTCATAGAACAAAGTTCAACAGTTGATTCTGTTCCCAACAATATGACAACTTCACTCGCATGTATTTCTGATGAGAAGGACAAAGTGAAAATGGGCAACAAAGAACACCAACTATTAACTGATGTTTTCGAAATAATTAACATTGATGATGAAGATTCAAATGAATCCAATAGAAGCAGTAAACAAGAAAGAACTGATAATGTAAACAACACCTCCAAGGAAGAAAAGGTTGAAGCAGAGCCGGATTACTTTGACATGGACTGTGATGAAATAGATGACGAAGTTAATTATGCAGACATAATAGACACATCAAAGGATTCAGAAGTTACAGAACACTCGCCTAGGATATTATCAAAAGCAGAAGAAACTAAGTCCAAATGTAATGAAAGCGTAAAAGATGTAGATGTTACCATTATCAGTGATGATGAAGATTTGGAGATCTTGGATCTCGGAAATAAAGCAAATGTAGACGTTGATGTAAGTATAGCGACAATGCCTTCCACTAGGTCCAGTATGCATATAGCTAAACAAAAGTCGGCAAGTAATGTTATGGAAGTAATAAACACACCAGGTAAAGAAAAGAAAGGTTCAAAACGGAAACAAATCCATACAAATGTGAAGGTTGACTTTTCAGAACGTTTGCAAGAGAAACCATGCGTAAACTCTGAAAGTGAGACAACTTGTAGTGGTAGTCACGATGCAAGCGCTGCTTCGGGGTTTACGTGCTCAGTTATGGATGACTTGGACAATATGTCAATGGCCACACAAGGAACAGGCTTAGTGCACACGGGGGGAAATATGTCTCAAGACCCGTTGAAATTAAATAGTGACACCACACCACCTTCAGCTGTAACTGTCTTAGGACTGGTTCCCGTTGGCGATGTTCATAAGTCTGATAATCAGTTGGTTTGTTCAGCGGATGATCATTCAACAGTACAGCTCATGCCAACACTGTCTTCCAACGAGTCGATTTATGTATCATCGGCCATGATGCATGGCTCCATTCCATCATTACCATCAGTTAGTGCTTTACCTCATGTTTCTACCATGCCTGGGAACAGGTCTGCTGATGATTACCAATCCAGTCCTGTGATGCTGTGTAAGGCGCTGTCATCAACATCGTCAACATTCCAGTATGATCCAGGCTTACAAAGTGAATTTGACAGTATAGCACACCCTGCAGTAAGCATTGCTCAGGTAAAATATCATTTTGTTCTGTTTTGTAGACTGTCTAGTGGACCAGATCGGGTTTAATGTTCCTGTCTCATGTTACATACATTTTTGTGTGATGTTAGAACATGAGAATGTGGTTATAGAATTCGAATATGATCATTGTCCACGTAATTATACTGATTATATCTCGTTTTCTTTGTTTATACATGTATGTTTATACATGTATTTGTGTGAATATGTGAATGCAACCCATTCGGAGATACATGTCTTAATCCACGGAATACTCTATTTGGTTATGTCCCTTTTCCTTTTTATTTTATGCTCTCTTTAGGAGGATATTTGACAATGGTGCTTTGTAGTTATACACTGAACAACTTTATAAACGCACCACATAAATAGGTGATTTGTGCACATTTGTAATTTACAGACTTAATATTTGGCACTGACTAAGACTGACTACTATGATGTTCGAATACAAGTTATTTCGATACACTTTACACATGCTAGTTTATGCCAAAATATTACTCTCGACAGGTGCGTTTTTAAAGTCGTTCAGTGTATAAAATAATATGTAGTCATTTTTCACCTTTAATTATTAAATGTATCATCGAGATGGCCTGTGGAAGGTTTGTGATTACTGATTAGTTTAATCATATTTTACTGCATTGGTATAATATATAGAGAATATTAGGTTACTGTTTTATAAATTTTAATTTATTAGTTCAGTTGGAGAAAATATACAATAAATAGACTTTATTTGTACAGTGACGAGCCTAATAATTTAAAATGTATAAGACGGTAACCCAATATTCTATTTATCCTATCTTCTGATAATAAAGTTGATTTAGAACATTTTAGAACGGAAGGATTACCGAATATTCATGACGTGAAGTTTTATCATACCAGCCATGAACGTACAGTATGACATCATACACACAGCGTTATGACGTCACAAAAGATTTATTAGGCAGTGACTAATAAGCAAAATTGATTAGGCAGGCAGTTTTTGACCATTATTAAGCATGAAGGTAGGATAAAAAATGATCCACAGCCCTCACCAGAATGCCACATTTATGTATAATTAAAGAAAATGACTGATTATGGCAAGAACAGTAAGAAAAAACTGTAAAAAACGAAAACACTAATGTAGCACACAATTCCACCCGCTGTTTCACGCCATGACCCAGATTCAAGACCCAGGTATCAGGTTTGTGAATCTTCGCCCATTGTGGGAGTTGTCGTAATAAGCTGTGTTTTAGAATTTAAACAGTTTTGTAATTATATTTTAGCCTGATGGTATTGGAAGTCCTCCACGGAAGAAACGATTACTGGACCATGACAAGAAGTGGCACATGCAGCCCAAATATAGCCCTGAACAAGACAAGGTACATCCATTATAGTGTAGCCCTAAACAAGGTACATCCATTATAGTGTAGCCCTGAACAAGACAAGGTACATCCATTATAGTGTAGCCCTGAACAAGGTACATCCATTATAGTGTAGCCCTGAACAAGACAAGGTACATCCATTATAGTGTAGCCCTGAACAAGGTACATCCATTATAGTGTAGCCCTGAACAAGGTACATCCATTATAGTGTAGCCCTAAACAAGACAAGGTACATCCATTATAGTGTAGCCCTGAACAAGGTACATCCATTATAGTGTAGCCCTGAACAAGACAAGGTACATCCATTATAGTGTAGCCCTGAACAAGGTACATCCATTATAGTGTAGCCCTGAACAAGACAAGGTACATCCATTATAGTGTAGCCCTGAACAAGACAAGGTACATCCATTATAGTGTAGCCCTGAACAAGGCAAGGTACATCCATTATAGTGTAGCCCTGAACAAGACAAGGTACATCCATTATAGTGTAGCCCTGAACAAGACAAGGTACATCCATTATAGTGTAGCCCTGACCAAGGTACATCCATTATAGTGTAGCCCTGAACAAGGTACATCCATTATAGTGTAGCCCTAAACAAGACAAGGTACATCCATTATAGTGTAGCCCTGAACAAGCAAGGTACATCCATTATAGTGTAGCCCTGAACAAGACAAGGTACATCCATTATAGTGTAGCCCTGAACAAGGTACATCCATTATAGTGTAGCCCTGAACAAGGTACATCCATTATAGTGTAGCCCTGAACAAGGTACATCCATTATAGTGTAGCCCTGAACAAGACAAGGTACATCCATTATAGTGTAGCCCTGAACAAGGTACATCCATTATAGTGTAGCCCTGAACAAGGCAAGGTACATCCATTATAGTGTAGCCCTGAACAAGGTACATCCATTATAGTGTAGCCCTGAACAAGGTACATCCATTATAGTGTAGCCCTGAACAAGGTACATCCATTATAGTGTAGCCCTGAACAAGGTACATCCATTATAGTGTAGCCCTGAACAAGACAAGGTACATCCATTATAGTGTAGCCCTGAACAAGGTACATCCATTATAGTGTAGCCCTGAACAAGGTACATCCATTATAGTGTAGCCCTGAACAAGGTACATCCATTATAGTGTAGCCCTGAACAAGACAAGGTACATCCATTATAGTGTAGCCCTGAACAAGGTACATCCATTATAGTGTAGCCCTGAACAAGGCAAGGTACATCCATTATAGTGTAGCCCTGAACAAGACAAGGTACATCCATTATAGTGTAGCCCTGAACAAGGTACATCCATTATAGTGTAGCCCTGAACAAGGTACATCCATTATAGTGTAGCCCTGAACAAGACAAGGTACATCCATTATAGTGTAGCCCTGAACAAGGTACATCCATTATAGTGTAGCCCTGAACAAGACAAGGTACATCCATTATAGTGTAGCCCTGAAAAAAGTACATCCATTATAGTGTAGCCCTGAACAAGACAAGGTACATCCATTATAGTGTAGCCCTGAACAAGACAAGGTACATCCATTATAGTGTAGCCCTGAACAAGACAAGGTACATCCATTATAGTGTAGCCCTGAACAAGACAAGGTACATCCATTATAGTGTAGCCCTGAACAAGACAAGGTACATCCATTATAGTGTAGCCCTGAACAAGACAAGGTACATCCATTATAGTGTAGCCCTGAACAAGGTACATCCATTATAGTGTAGCCCTAAACAAGGTACATCCATTATAGTGTAGCCCTGAACAAGGTACATCCATTATAGTGTAGCCCTGAACAAGACAAGGTACATCCATTATAGTGTAGCCCTGAACAAGGTACATCCATTATAGTGTAGCCCTGAACAAGGTACATCCATTATAGTGTAGCCCTGAACAAGGTACATCCATTATAGTGTAGCCCTGAACAAGACAAGGTACATCCATTATAGTGTAGCCCTGAACAAGGTACATCCATTATAGTGTAGCCCTGAACAAGCAAGGTACATCCATTATAGTGTAGCCCTGAACAAGGTACATCCATTATAGTGTAGCCCTGAACAAGGTACATCCATTATAGTGTAGCCCTGAACAAGGTACATCCATTATAGTGTAGCCCTGAACAAGGTACATCCATTATAGTGTAGCCCTGAACAAGACAAGGTACATCCATTATAGTGTAGCCCTGAACAAGGTACATCCATTATAGTGTAGCCCTGAACAAGGTACATCCATTATAGTGTAGCCCTGAACAAGGTACATCCATTATAGTGTAGCCCTGAACAAGACAAGGTACATCCATTATAGTGTAGCCCTGAACAAGGTACATCCATTATAGTGTAGCCCTGAACAAGGCAAGGTACATCCATTATAGTGTAGCCCTGAACAAGGTACATCCATTATAGTGTAGCCCTGAACAAGGTACATCCATTATAGTGTAGCCCTGAACAAGACAAGGTACATCCATTATAGTGTAGCCCTGAACAAGACAAGGTACATCCATTATAGTGTAGCCCTGAACAAGGTACATCCATTATAGTGTAGCCCTGAACAAGACAAGGTACATCCATTATAGTGTAGCCCTGAACAAGGTACATCCATTATAGTGTAGCCCTGAACAAGGTACATCCATTATAGTGTAGCCCTGAACAAGGTACATCCATTATAGTGTAGCCCTGAACAAGGTACATCCATTATAGTGTAGCCCTGAACAAGACAAGGTACATCCATTATAGTGTAGCCCTGAACAAGGTACATCCATTATAGTGTAGCCCTGAACAAGACAAGGTACATCCATTATAGTGTAGCCCTGAACAAGGTACATCCATTATAGTGTAGCCCTGAACAAGACAAGGTACATCCATTATAGTGTAGCCCTGAACAAGGTACATCCATTATAGTGTAGCCCTGAACAAGGTACATCCATTATAGTGTAGCCCTGAACAAGGCAAGGTACATCCATTATAGTGTAGCCCTGAACAAGGTACATCCATTATAGTGTAGCCCTGAACAAGGTACATCCATTATAGTGTAGCCCTGAACAAGACAAGGTACATCCATTATAGTGTAGCCCTGAACAAGACAAGGTACATCCATTATAGTGTAGCCCTGAACAAGGTACATCCATTATAGTGTAGCCCTGAACAAGGTACATCCATTATAGTGTAGCCCTGAACAAGACAAGGTACATCCATTATAGTGTAGCCCTGAACAAGGTACATCCATTATAGTGTAGCCCTGAACAAGGTACATCCATTATAGTGTAGCCCTGAACAAGACAAGGTACATCCATTATAGTGTAGCCCTGAACAAGGTACATCCATTATAGTGTAGCCCTGAACAAGGCAAGGTACATCCATTATAGTGTAGCCCTGAACAAGGTACATCCATTATAGTGTAGCCCTGAACAAGGTACATCCATTATAGTGTAGCCCTGAACAAGACAAGGTACATCCATTATAGTGTAGCCCTGAACAAGACAAGGTACATCCATTATAGTGTAGCCCTGAACAAGGTACATCCATTATAGTGTAGCCCTGAACAAGGTACATCCATTATATTGTAGCCCTGAACAAGGTACATCCATTATAGTGTAGCCCTAAACAAGGCAAGGTACATCCATTATAGTGTAGCCCTGAACAAGGTACATCCATTATAGTGTAGCCCTGAACAAGGTACATCCATTATAGTGTAGCCCTGAACAAGACAAGGTACATCCATTATAGTGTAGCCCTAAACAAGGTACATCCATTATAGTGTAGCCCTGAACAAGACAAGGTACATCCATTATAGTGTAGCCCTAAACAAGGTACATCCATTATAGTGTAGCCCTGAACAAGACAAGGTACATCCATTATAGTGTAGCCCTGAACAAGACAAGGTACATCCATTATAGTGTAGCCCTGAACAAGGTACATCCATTATAGTGTAGCCCTGAACAAGACAAGGTACATCCATTATAGTGTAGCCCTGAACAAGGTACATCCATTATAGTGTAGCCCTGAACAAGGTACATCCATTATAGTGTAGCCCTGAACAAGGTACATCCATTATAGTGTAGCCCTGAACAAGGCAAGGTACATCCATTATAGTGTAGCCCTGAACAAGGTACATCCATTATAGTGTAGCCCTGAACAAGGTACATCCATTATAGTGTAGCCCTGAACAAGACAAGGTACATCCATTATAGTGTAGCCCTGAACAAGGTACATCCATTATAGTGTAGCCCTGAACAAGACAAGGTACATCCATTATAGTGTAGCCCTGAACAAGACAAGGTACATCCATTATAGTGTAGCCCTGAACAAGACAAGGTACATCCATTATAGTGTAGCCCTAAACAAGACAAGGTACATCCATTATAGTGTAGCCCTAAACAAGGTACATCCATTATAGTGTAGCCCTGAACAAGGTACATCCATTATAGTGTAGCCCTGAACAAGGCAAGGTACATCCATTATAGTGTAGCCCTGAACAAGGTACATCCATTATAGTGTAGCCCTGAACAAGACAAGGTACATCCATTATAGTGTAGCCCTGAACAAGGTACATCCATTATAGTGTAGCCCTGAACAAGGCAAGGTACATCCATTATAGTGTAGCCCTGAACAAGACAAGGTACATCCATTATAGTGTAGCCCTGAACAAGACAAGGTACATCCATTATAGTGTAGCCCTGAACAAGACAAGGTACATCCATTATAGTGTAGCCCTGAACAAGACAAGGTACATCCATTATAGTGTAGCCCTGAACAAGACAAGGTACATCCATTATAGTGTAGCCCTGAACAAGACAAGGTACATCCATTATAGTGTAGCCCTGAACAAGACAAGGTACATCCATTATAGTGTAGCCCTGAACAAGACAAGGTACATCCATTATAGTGTAGCCCTGAACAAGACAAGGTACATCCATTATAGTGTAGCCCTGAACAAGGCAAGGTACATCCATTATAGTGTAGCCCTGAACAAGGCAAGGTACATCCATTATAGTGTAGCCCTGAACAAGACAAGGTACATCCATTATAGTGTAGCCCTAAACAAGGCAAGGTACATCCATTATAGTGTAGCCCTGAACAAGACAAGGTACATCCATTATAGTGTAGCCCTGAACAAGGTACATCCATTATAGTGTAGCCCTAAACAAGGTACATCCATTATAGTGTAGCCCTAAACAAGGTACATCCATTATAGTGTAGCCCTGAACAAGGTACATCCATTATAGTGTAGCCCTGAACAAGACAAGGTACATCCATTATAGTGTAGCCCTGAACAAGACAAGGTACATCCATTATAGTGTAGCCCTAAACAAGGTACATCCATTATAGTGTAGCCCTGAACAAGGTACATCCATTATAGTGTAGCCCTGAACAAGACAAGGTACATCCATTATAGTGTAGCCCTGAACAAGACAAGGTACATCCATTATAGTGTAGCCCTGAACAAGACAAGGTACATCCATTATAGTGTAGCCCTGAACAAGACAAGGTACATCCATTATAGTGTAGCCCTGAACAAGACAAGGTACATCCATTATAGTGTAGCCCTGAACAAGGTACATCCATTATAGTGTAGCCCTGAACAAGGTACATCCATTATAGTGTAGCCCTGAACAAGGTACATCCATTATAGTGTAGCCCTGAACAAGGTACATCCATTATAGTGTAGCCCTGAACAAGACAAGGTACATCCATTATAGTGTAGCCCTGAACAAGACAAGGTACATCCATTATAGTGTAGCCCTGAACAAGACAAGGTACATCCATTATAGTGTAGCCCTGAACAAGGTACATCCATTATAGTGTAGCCCTGAACAAGGTACATCCATTATAGTGTAGCCCTGAACAAGGTACATCCATTATAGTGTAGCCCTGAACAAGACAAGGTACATCCATTATAGTGTAGCCCTAAACAAGGTACATCCATTATAGTGTAGCCCTGAACAAGCAAGGTACATCCATTATAGTGTAGCCCTGAACAAGACAAGGTACATCCATTATAGTGTAGCCCTGAACAAGGTACATCCATTATAGTGTAGCCCTGAACAAGACAAGGTACATCCATTATAGTGTAGCCCTAAGCAAGGTACATCCATTATAGTGTAGCCCTGAACAAGGTACATCCATTATAGTGTAGCCCTGAACAAGACAAGGTACATCCATTATAGTGTAGCCCTGAACAAGACAAGGTACATCCATTATAGTGTAGCCCTGAACAAGACAGGTACATCCATTATAGTGTAGCCCTAAACAAGGTACATCCATTATAGTGTAGCCCTGAACAAGGTACATCCATTATAGTGTAGCCCTGAACAAGAGGTACATCCATTATAGTGTAGCCCTAAACAAGGTACATCCATTATAGTGTAGCCCTGAACAAGGTACATCCATTATAGTGTAGCCCTGAACAAGGTACATCCATTATAGTGTAGCCCTGAACAAGGTACATCCATTATAGTGTAGCCCTGAACAAGACAAGGTACATCCATTATAGTGTAGCCCTGAACAAGACAAGGTACATCCATTATAGTGTAGCCCTGAACAAGACAAGGTACATCCATTATAGTGTAGCCCTAAACAAGGTACATCCATTATAGTGTAGCCCTGAACAAGGTACATCCATTATAGTGTAGCCCTGAACAAGGTACATCCATTATAGTGTAGCCCTGAACAAGGTACATCCATTATAGTGTAGCCCTGAACAAGGTACATCCATTATAGTGTAGCCCTGAACAAGGTACATCCATTATAGTGTAGCCCTGAACAAGACAAGGTACATCCATTATAGTGTAGCCCTGAACAAGACAAGGTACATCCATTATAGTGTAGCCCTGAACAAGACAAGGTACATCCATTATAGTGTAGCCCTGAACAAGACAAGGTACATCCATTATAGTGTAGCCCTGAACAAGACAAGGTACATCCATTATAGTGTAGCCCTGAACAAGACAAGGTACATCCATTATAGTGTAGCCCTAAACAAGACAAGGTACATCCATTATAGTGTAGCCCTGAACAAGACAAGGTACATCCATTATAGTGTAGCCCTGAACAAGGTACATCCATTATAGTGTAGCCCTGAACAAGGTACATCCATTATAGTGTAGCCCTGAACAAGACAAGGTACATCCATTATAGTGTAGCCCTGAACAAGGTACATCCATTATAGTGTAGCCCTGAACAAGACAAGGTACATCCATTATAGTGTAGCCCTGAACAAGGTACATCCATTATAGTGTAGCCCTGAACAAGACAAGGTACATCCATTATAGTGTAGCCCTGAACAAGCAAGGTACATCCATTATAGTGTAGCCCTGAACAAGGTACATCCATTATAGTGTAGCCCTGAACAAGGTACATCCATTATAGTGTAGCCCTGAACAAGACAAGGTACATCC
>CM026390.1:12374243-12464554 GCA_014843695.1 Archivesica marissinica | reverse complement strand
GCTCACTGTTTGGCATAGGACACCATAGCTCATTGTTTGGCATAGGACATCATAGCTCACCGTTTGGCATAGGACATCATAGCTCACTGTTAAACATAGGACACCATAGCTCACTGTTTGGCATAGGACATCATAGCTCACTGTTTGGCATATTACAACATACCTCACTGGTTGGCATAGGACATCATAGCTCACCGTTTGGCATAGGACATCATAGCTCACCGTTTGGCATAGGACATCATAGCTCACTGTTTGGCATAGTACATCATAGCTCACTGTTTGGCATATGACACCATAGCTCACTGTTTGGCATAGTACATCATAACTCACTGGCTGGCATAGGACATCATAGCTCACTGGCTGGCATAGGACATCATAAGTTCATAACTCACCGGCTGGCATATGACATCATAGCTCACTGGCTGGCATAGGACATCATAGCTCACTGTTTGGCATAGGACATCATAACTCACTGGCTGGCATAGGACATCATAACTCACTGGCTGGCATAGGACATCATAGCTCACTGTTTGGTATAGTACATCATAGCTCACTGTTTGGCATAGGACATCATAACTCACTGGCTGGCATAGGACATCATAGCTCACTGTTTGGTATAGTACATCATAGCTCACTGTTTGGCATAGGACATCATAGCTCTTGTTTGGCATAGGCCACCATAGCTCACTGTTTGGCATAGGCACCATAGCTCATTGTTTGGTATAGGACATCATAGCTCACCGTTTGGCATAGGACATCATGGCTCACTGTTTGGCATAGGCCACCATAGCTCACTGTTTGGCATAGGACACCATAGCTCACTGTTTGGCATAGGCACCATAGCTCATTGTTTGGCATAGGACATCATAGCTCACCGTTTGGCATAGGACATCATAGCTCACTGTTTGGCATATTACAACATAGCTCACTGGTTGGCATAGGACATCATAGCTCACCGTTTGGCATAGGACATCATAGCTCACCGTTTGGCATAGGACGTCATAGCTCACTGTTTGGCATAGTACATCATAGCTCACTGTTTGGCATATGACATCATAGCTCACTGTTTGGCATAGTACATCATAACTCACTGTTTGGCATAGGACATCACAGCTCACTGCTTGGCATATGACATCATAGCTCACTGTTTGGCATATGACATCATAGCTCACTGGCTGGCATATGACATCATAGCTCACTGTTTGGCATAGGACATCATAACTCACTGGCTGGCATAGGACATCATAGCTCACTGTTTGGTATAGTACATCATAGCTCACTGTTTGGCATAGGACATCATAGCTCACTGTTTGGCATAGGACATCATAGCTCACTGTTTGGCATAGGCCACCATAGCTCACTGTTTGGCATAGGCACCGTAGCTCATTGTTTGGTATAGGACATCATAGCTCACCGTTTGGCATAGGACATCATGGCTCACTGTTTGGCATAGGCCACCATAGCTCACTATTTGGCATAGGACACCATAGCTCACTGTTTGGCATAGGCACCATAGCTCATTGTTTGGCATAGGACATCATAGCACACCGTTTGGCATAGGACATCATAGCTCACTGTTAAACATAGTCCACCATAGCTCACTGTTTGGCATAGGTCACCATAGCTCACTGTTTGGCATAGGACATCATAGCTCACTGTTTGGCATATTACAACATAGCTCACTGGTTGGCATAGGACATCATAGCTCACCGTTTGGCATAGGACATCATAGCTCACCGTTTGGCATAGGACATCATAGCTCACTGTTTGGCATAGTACATTATAGCTCACTGTTTGGCATATGACACCATAGCTCACTGTTTGGCATAGTACATCATAACTCATTGTTAGGCATGTGACATCACAGCTCACTCTTTGGCATAGGACATCATAGCTCACTGTTTGGCATAGGACATCATAGCTCGCTGTTTGGCATATTACAACATAGCTCACTGTTTGGCATAGGACATCATAGCTCAAGTTTGGCATAGTACACCATAGCTCAATGTTTGGCACAGGACACCATAGCTAACTGTTTGGCATAGGACACCATAGCTCACTGTTTGGCATAGGACATCATAGCTCACCGTTTGGCATAGGACAACATAACTCACTGTTTGACATAGTACACCATAGCTCACTGTTTGACATAGGACATCATAGCTCACCGTTTGGCATAGGACATCATAGCTCACTGTTTGGCATATTACATCATAGCTCACCGTTTGGCATAGGACATCATAGCTCACTGTTTGGCATATTACATCATAACTCACTGGCTGGCATAGGACAACATAGCTCACTGTTTGGCATAGGAAACAATAGCTCACTGTTTGACATAGGACACCATAGCTCACAGTTTGGCATATGACATCATAGCTCACTGTTTGGCATAGGACATCATAACTCACTGGCTGGCATATTACAACATACCTCACTGGTTGGCATAGGACATCATAGCTCACCGTTTGGCATAGGACATCATAGCTCACCGTTTGGCAGAGGACATCATAGCTCACTGTTTGGCATAGTACATCATAGCTCACCGTTTGGCATATGACACCATAGCTCACTGTTTGGCATAGTACATCATAACTCACTGGCTGGCATAGGACATCATAGCTCACTGGCTGGCATAGGACATCATAAGTTCATAACTCACCGGCTGGCATATGACATCATAGCTCACTGGCTGGCATAGGACATCATAGCTCACTGTTTGGCATAGGACATCATAGCTCACTGTTTCGCATAGGACATCATAGCTCACTCGCTGGCATAGGACATCATAGCTCACTGGCTGGCATAGGACACCATAGCTCACTGTTTGGCATAGGACATGAGATCCCAGTTTGGCATAGGACATCATAATTCACTGGCTGGCATAGGACACCATAGCTCACTGTTTGGCATAGGACATCATAACTCACTGGCTGGCATAGGATATCATAGCTCACTGTTTGGCATAGGACATCATAACTCACTGGCTGGCATAGGACACCATAGCTCACTGGCTGACATAGGATATCATAGCTCACTGTTTGGCATAGGACATCATAACTCACTGTTTGGCATATGACATCATAGCTCACTGTTTGGCATAGTACATCATAACTCACTGGCTGGCATAGGACATCATAGCTCACTGGCTGACATAGGATATCATAGCTCACTGTTTGGCATAGGACATCATAACTCACTGTTTGGCATAGGACATCATAGCTCACTGTTTGGCATAGGACATCATAACTCACTGGCTGGCATAGGACATCATAGCTCACTGGCTGACATAGGATATCATAGCTCACTGTTTGGCATAGGACATCATAACTCACTGTTTGGCATAGGACATCATAGCTCACTGTTTGGCATATTACATCATAGCTCACTGTTTGGCATATTACATCATAGCTCACTGTTTGGCATAGGACATCATAGCTCATTGTTTGGCATAGGCCACCATAGCTCACTGTTTGGCATAGGCACCATAGCTCATTGTTTGGCATAGGACATCATAGCTCACTCGTTTGGCATAGGACATCATGGCTCACTGTTTGGCATAGGCCACCATAGCTCACTGTTTGGCATAGGACACCATAGCTCATTGTTTGGCATAGGACATCATAGCTCACCGTTTGGCATAGGACATCATAGCTCACTGTTAAACATAGGCCACCATAGCTCACTGTTTGGCATAGGACACCATAGCTCACTGTTTGACATAGGACACCATAGCTCAATGTTTGGCATAGGACATCATAGCTCACTGTTTGGCATATTACAACATACCTCACTGGTTGGCATAGGACATTATAGCTCACCGTTTGGCATAGGACATCATAGCTCACCGTTTGGCAGAGGACATCATAGCTCACTGTTTGGCATAGTACATCATAGCTCACTGTTTGGCATATGACACCATAGCTCACTGTTTGGCATAGTACATCATAACTCACTGGCTGGCATAGGACATCATAGCTCACTGGCTGGCATAGGACATCATAAGTTCATAACTCACCGGCTGGCATATGACATCATAGCTCACTGGCTGGCATAGGACATCATAGCTCACTGTTTGGCATAGGACATCATAACTCACTGGCTGGCATAGGACATCATAACTCACTGGCTGGCATAGGACATCATAGCTCACTGTTTGGTATAGTACATCATAGCTCACTGTTTGGCATAGGACATCATAACTCACTGGCTGGCATAGGACATCATAGCTCACTGTTTGGTATAGTACATCATAGCTCACTGTTTGGCATAGGACATCATAGCTCTTTGTTTGGCATAGGCCACCATAGCTCACTGTTTGGCATAGGCACCATAGCTCATTGTTTGGTATAGGACATCATAGCTCACCGTTTGGCATAGGACATCATGGCTCACTGTTTGGCATAGGCCACCATAGCTCACTGTTTGGCATAGGACACCATAGCTCACTGTTTGGCATAGGCACCATAGCTCATTGTTTGGCATAGGACATCATAGCTCACCGTTTGGCATAGGACATCATAGCTCACTGTTAAACATAGGCCACCATAGCTCACTGTTTGGCATAGGACACCATGGCTCACTGTTTGACATAGGACACCATAGCTCACTGTTTGGCATAGGACATAATAGCTCACTGGTTGGCATAGGACATCATAGCTCACCGTTTGGCATAGGACATCATAGCTCACCGTTTGGCATAGGACGTCATAGCTCACTGTTTGGCATAGTATATCATAGCTCACTGTTTGGCATATGACATCATAGCTCACTGTTTGGCATAGTACATCATACCTCACTGTTTGGCATAGGACATCACAGCTCACTGCTTGGCATATGACATCATAGCTCACTGTTTGGCATATGACATCATAGCTCACTGGCTGGCATATGACATCATAGCTCACTGTTTGGCATAGGACATCATAACTCACTGGCTGGCATAGGACATCATAGCTCACTGTTTGGTATAGTACATCATAGCTCACTGTTTGGCATAGGACATCATAGCTCACTGTTTGGCATAGGACACCATAGCTCACTGTTTGGCATAGGCCACCATAGCTCACTGTTTGGCATAGGCACCGTAGCTCATTGTTTGGTATAGGACATCATAGCTCACCGTTTGGCATAGGACATCATGGCTCACTGTTTGGCATAGGCCACCATAGCTCACTATTTGGCATAGGACACCATAGCTCACTGTTTGGCATAGGCACCATAGCTCATTGTTTGGCATAGGACATCATAGCTCACCGTTTGGCATAGGACATCATAGCTCACTGTTAAACATAGTCCACCATAGCTCACTGTTTGGCATAGGTCACCATAGCTCACTGTTTGGCATAGGACATCATAGCTCACTGTTTGGCATATTACAACATAGCTCACTGGTTGGCATAGGACATCATAGCTCACCGTTTGGCATAGGACATCATAGCTCACCGTTTGGCATAGGACATCATAGCTCACTGTTTGGCATAGTACATCATAGCTCACTGTTAGGCATATGACATCACAGCTCACTGTTTGGCATAGGACATCATAGCTCACTGTTTGGCATAGGACATCATAGCTCGCTGTTTGGCATATTACAACATAGCTCACTGTTTGGCATAGGACATCATAGCTCACTGTTTGGCATAGTACACCATAGCTCAATGTTTGGCACAGAACACCATAGCTAACTGTTTGGCATAGGACACCATAGCTCACTGTTTGGCATAGGACATCATAGCTCACCGTTTGGCATAGGACAACATAGCTCACTGTTTGACATAGTACACCATAGCTCACTGTTTGGCATAGGACATCATAGCTCACCGTTTGACATAGGACATCATAGCTCACTGTTTGGCATATTACATCATAGCTCACCGTTTGGCATAGGACATCATAGCTCACTGTTTGGCATATTACATCATAACTCACTGGCTGGCATAGGACAACATAGCTCACTGTTTGGCATAGGACATCATAGCTCACTGTTTGGCATAGGACATCATAGCTCGCTGTTTGGCATATTACAACATAGCTCACTGTTTGGCATAGGACATCATAGCTCACTGTTTGGCATAGTACACCATAGCTCAATGTTTGGCACAGGACACCATAGCTAACTGTTTGGCATAGGACACCATAGCTCACTGTTTGGCATAGGACATCATAGCTCACCGTTTGGCATAGGACAACATAACTCACTGTTTGACATAGTACACCATAGCTCACTGTTTGACATAGGACATCATAGCTCACCGTTTGGCATAGGACATCATAGCTCACTGTTTGGCATATTACATCATAGCTCACCGTTTGGCATAGGACATCATAGCTCACTGTTTGGCATATTACATCATAACTCACTGGCTGGCATAGGACAACATAGCTCACTGTTTGGCATAGGAAAGAATAGCTCACAGTTTGGCATATGACATCATAGCTCACTGTTTGGCATAGGACATCATAACTCACTGGCTGGCATATTACAACATACCTCACTGGTTGGCATAGGACATCATAGCTCACCGTTTGGCATAGGACATCATAGCTCACCGTTTGGCAGAGGACATCATAGCTCACTGTTTGGCATAGACATCATAGCTCACTGTTTGGCATAGGACATCATAGCTCACTGTTTGGCATAGGACATCATACTCACTGCACATACTCAGTGGCATAGACACATACTCAGCTGGCATAGGACATCATAGCTCACGTTGGCATAGGACATCATAAGTTGCATACACATAGCTCACTGTTTGGCATAGGACATCATAGCTCACTGTTTGGCATAGGACATCATAGCTCACTGTTTGGCATAGGACATCATAGCTCACTGGCTGGCATAGGACATCATAGCTCACTGGCTGGCATAGGACATCATAAGCCACGTGGCATAGGACATCATACTCACTGTTTGGCATAGGCACCATAGCTCACTGTTTGGCATAGGACATGCTCACTGTTTGGCATATACATCATAGCTCACTGTTTGGCATAGGACATCATAGCTCACTGTTTGGCATAGGACACCATAGCTCACTGTTTGGCATAGGCACCATAGCTCATTGTTTGGCATAGGACATCATAGCTCACCGTTTGGCATAGGACATCATAGCTCACTGTTTGGCATAGGACACCATAGCTCACTGTTTGGCATAGGACACCATAGCTCACTGTTTGGCATAGGACATTGCATAGGCATCATAGCTCACCGTTTGGCATAGGACATCATAGCTCACTGTTAAGCATAGGACACCATAGCTCACTGTTTGGCATAGGACACCATAGCTCACTGTTTGGCATAGGACACCATAGCTCACTGTTTGGCATAGGACATCATAGCTCACTGTTTGGCATATTACAACATAGCTCACTGGTTGGCATAGGACATCATAGCTCACTGTTTGGCATAGGACATCATAGCTCACTGTTTGGCATAGGACATCATAGCTCACTGTTTGGCATAGGACATCATAGCTCACTGTTTGGCATAGGACATCATAGCTCACTGTTTGGCATAGGACATCATAGCTCACTGTTTGGCATAGGACATCATAGCTCACTGTTTGGCATAGGACATCATAGCTCACTGTTTGGCATAGGACATCATAGCTCACGTTTGGCATAGGACACCATAGCTCACTGTTTGGCATGCAATAGCTCATGTTTGCATAGGACACATAGCTCACGTTGGCATAGACACCATAGCTCACTGTTTGGCATAGGACATCATAGCTCACTGTTTGGCATAGGACATCATAGTCACTGTTTGCATAGGACATCATAGCTCACTGTTTGGCATAGGACACATAGCTCACGTTGGCATAATCATAGCTCACTGTTTGGCATAGTACATCATAGCTCACTGTTGGCATAGGACATCATAGCTCACTGTTTGGCATAGTACATCATAGCTCACTGTTTGGCATAGTACATCATAGCTCACTGTTTGGCATAGGACATCATAGCTCACTGTTTGGCATAGGACATCATAGCTCACTGTTTGGCATAGGACATCATAGCTCACTGTTTGGCATAGGACACCATAGCTCACTGTTTGGCATAGGACATCATAGCTCACTGTTTGGCATAGGACACCATAGCTCACTGTTTGGCATAGGACATCATAGCTCACTGTTTGGCATAGACATCATAGCTCACTGTTTGGCATAGACATCATAGCTCACTGTTTGGCATAGCAGCACATAGCTCACTGTTTGGCATAGGACATCATAGCTCACGTTTGGCATAGGCACATAGCTCACTGTTTGGCATAGGACACATAGCTCACTGTTTGGCATAGGACATAGCTCACTGTTTGGCATAGTACACCATAGCTCACTGTTTGGCATAGGACACCATAGCTCACTGTTTGGCATAGGACATCATAGCTCACCGTTTGGCATAGGACAACATAGCTCACTGTTTGGCATAGGACACCATAGCTCACTGTTTGGCATAGGACATCATAGCTCACCGTTTGGCATAGGACATCATAGCTCACTGTTTGGCATAGTACATCATAGCTCACTGTTTGGCATAGGACATCATAGCTCACTGTTTGGCATAGTACATCATAACTCACTGGCTGGCATAGGACATCATAGCTCACTGTTTGGCATAGGACATCATAGCTCACTGTTTGGCATAGGACATCATAGCTCGCTGTTTGGCATATTACAACATAGCTCACTGTTTGGCATAGGACATCATAGCTCACTGTTTGGCATAGTACACCATAGCTCAATGTTTGGCACAGGACACCATAGCTAACTGTTTGGCATAGGACACCATAGCTCACTGTTTGGCATAGGACATCATAGCTCACCGTTTGGCATAGGACAACATAACTCACTGTTTGACATAGTACACCATAGCTCACTGTTTGACATAGGACATCATAGCTCACCGTTTGGCATAGGACATCATAGCTCACTGTTTGGCATATTACATCATAGCTCACCGTTTGGCATAGGACATCATAGCTCACTGTTTGGCATATTACATCATAACTCACTGGCTGGCATAGGACAACATAGCTCACTGTTTGGCATAGGAAACAATAGCTCACAGTTTGGCATATGACATCATAGCTCACTGTTTGGCATAGGACATCATAACTCACTGGCTGGCATATTACAACATACCTCACTGGTTGGCATAGGACATCATAGCTCACCGTTTGGCATAGGACATCATAGCTCACCGTTTGGCAGAGGACATCATAGCTCACTGTTTGGCATAGTACATCATAGCTCACCGTTTGGCATATGACACCATAGCTCACTGTTTGGCATAGTACATCATAACTCACTGGCTGGCATAGGACATCATAGCTCACTGGCTGGCATAGGACATCATAAGTTCATAACTCACCGGCTGGCATATGACATCATAGCTCACTGGCTGGCATAGGACATCATAGCTCACTGTTTGGCATAGGACATCATAGCTCACTGTTTCGCATAGGACATCATAGCTCACTCGCTGGCATAGGACATCATAGCTCACTGGCTGGCATAGGACACCATAGCTCACTGTTTGGCATAGGACATGAGATCCCAGTTTGGCATAGGACATCATAATTCACTGGCTGGCATAGGACACCATAGCTCACTGTTTGGCATAGGACATCATAACTCACTGGCTGGCATAGGATATCATAGCTCACTGTTTGGCATAGGACATCATAACTCACTGGCTGGCATAGGACACCATAGCTCACTGGCTGACATAGGATATCATAGCTCACTGTTTGGCATAGGACATCATAACTCACTGTTTGGCATATGACATCATAGCTCACTGTTTGGCATAGTACATCATAACTCACTGGCTGGCATAGGACATCATAGCTCACTGGCTGACATAGGATATCATAGCTCACTGTTTGGCATAGGACATCATAACTCACTGTTTGGCATAGGACATCATAGCTCACTGTTTGGCATAGGACATCATAACTCACTGGCTGGCATAGGACATCATAGCTCACTGGCTGACATAGGATATCATAGCTCACTGTTTGGCATAGGACATCATAACTCACTGTTTGGCATAGGACATCATAGCTCACTGTTTGGCATATTACATCATAGCTCACTGTTTGGCATATTACATCATAGCTCACTGTTTGGCATAGGACATCATAGCTCATTGTTTGGCATAGGCCACCATAGCTCACTGTTTGGCATAGGCACCATAGCTCATTGTTTGGCATAGGACATCATAGCTCACCGTTTGGCATAGGACATCATGGCTCACTGTTTGGCATAGGCCACCATAGCTCACTGTTTGGCATAGGACACCATAGCTCATTGTTTGGCATAGGACATCATAGCTCACCGTTTGGCATAGGACATCATAGCTCACTGTTAAACATAGGCCACCATAGCTCACTGTTTGGCATAGGACACCATAGCTCACTGTTTGACATAGGACACCATAGCTCAATGTTTGGCATAGGACATCATAGCTCACTGTTTGGCATATTACAACATACCTCACTGGTTGGCATAGGACATTATAGCTCACCGTTTGGCATAGGACATCATAGCTCACCGTTTGGCAGAGGACATCATAGCTCACTGTTTGGCATAGTACATCATAGCTCACTGTTTGGCATATGACACCATAGCTCACTGTTTGGCATAGTACATCATAACTCACTGGCTGGCATAGGACATCATAGCTCACTGGCTGGCATAGGACATCATAAGTTCATAACTCACCGGCTGGCATATGACATCATAGCTCACTGGCTGGCATAGGACATCATAGCTCACTGTTTGGCATAGGACATCATAACTCACTGGCTGGCATAGGACATCATAACTCACTGGCTGGCATAGGACATCATAGCTCACTGTTTGGTATAGTACATCATAGCTCACTGTTTGGCATAGGACATCATAACTCACTGGCTGGCATAGGACATCATAGCTCACTGTTTGGTATAGTACATCATAGCTCACTGTTTGGCATAGGACATCATAGCTCTTTGTTTGGCATAGGCCACCATAGCTCACTGTTTGGCATAGGCACCATAGCTCATTGTTTGGTATAGGACATCATAGCTCACCGTTTGGCATAGGACATCATGGCTCACTGTTTGGCATAGGCCACCATAGCTCACTGTTTGGCATAGGACACCATAGCTCACTGTTTGGCATAGGCACCATAGCTCATTGTTTGGCATAGGACATCATAGCTCACCGTTTGGCATAGGACATCATAGCTCACTGTTAAACATAGGCCACCATAGCTCACTGTTTGGCATAGGACACCATAGCTCACTGTTTGACATAGGACACCATAGCTCACTGTTTGGCATAGGACATAATAGCTCACTGTTTGGCATATTACAACATAGCTCACTGGTTGGCATAGGACATCATAGCTCACCGTTTGGCATAGGACATCATAGCTCACCGTTTGGCATAGGACGTCATAGCTCACTGTTTGGCATAGTACATCATAGCTCACTGTTTGGCATATGACATCATAGCTCACTGTTTGGCATAGTACATCATAACTCACTGTTTGGCATAGGACATCACAGCTCACTGCTTGGCATATGACATCATAGCTCACTGTTTGGCATATGACATCATAGCTCACTGGCTGGCATATGACATCATAGCTCACTGTTTGGCATAGGACATCATAACTCACTGGCTGGCATAGGACATCATAGCTCACTGTTTGGTATAGTACATCATAGCTCACTGTTTGGCATAGGACATCATAGCTCACTGTTTGGCATAGGACATCATAGCTCACTGTTTGGCATAGGCCACCATAGCTCACTGTTTGGCATAGGCACCGTAGCTCATTGTTTGGTATAGGACATCATAGCTCACCGTTTGGCATAGGACATCATGGCTCACTGTTTGGCATAGGCCACCATAGCTCACTATTTGGCATAGGACACCATAGCTCACTGTTTGGCATAGGCACCATAGCTCATTGTTTGGCATAGGACATCATAGCTCACCGTTTGGCATAGGACATCATAGCTCACTGTTAAACATAGTCCACCATAGCTCACTGTTTGGCATAGGTCACCATAGCTCACTGTTTGGCATAGGACATCATAGCTCACTGTTTGGCATATTACAACATAGCTCACTGGTTGGCATAGGACATCATAGCTCACCGTTTGGCATAGGACATCATAGCTCACCGTTTGGCATAGGACATCATAGCTCACTGTTTGGCATAGTACATCATAGCTCACTGTTAGGCATATGACATCACAGCTCACTGTTTGGCATAGGACATCATAGCTCACTGTTTGGCATAGGACATCATAGCTCGCTGTTTGGCATATTACAACATAGCTCACTGTTTGGCATAGGACATCATAGCTCACTGTTTGGCATAGTACACCATAGCTCAATGTTTGGCACAGAACACCATAGCTAACTGTTTGGCATAGGACACCATAGCTCACTGTTTGGCATAGGACATCATAGCTCACCGTTTGGCATAGGACAACATAGCTCACTGTTTGGCATAGTACACCATAGCTCACTGTTTGGCATAGGACATCATAGCTCACCGTTTGGCATAGGACATCATAGCTCACTGTTTGGCATATTACATCATAGCTCACCGTTTGGCATAGGACATCATAGCTCACTGTTTGGCATATTACATCATAACTCACTGGCTGGCATAGGACAACATAGCTCACTGTTTGGCATAGGAAACCATAGCTCACTGTTTGGCATAGGACATCATAGCTCACTGTTTGGCATATGACATCATAGCTCACTGTTTGGCATAGGACATCATAACTCACTGGCTGGCATAGGACACCATAGCTCACTGGCTGACATAGGATATCATAGCTCACTGTTTGGCATAGGACATCATAACTCACTGTTTGGCATATGACATCATAGCTCACTGTTTGGCATAGTACATCATAACTCACTGGCTGGCATAGGACATCATAGCTCACTGGCTGACATAGGATATCATAGCTCACTGTTTGGCATAGGACATCATAACTCACTGTTTGGCATAGGACATCATAGCTCACTGTTTGGCATAGGACATCATAACTCACTGGCTGGCATAGGACATCATAGCTCACTGGCTGACATAGGATATCATAGCTCACTGTTTGGCATAGGACATCATAACTCACTGTTTGGCATAGGACATCATAGCTCACTGTTTGGCATATTACATCATAGCTCACTGTTTGGCATATTACATCATAGCTCACTGTTTGGCATAGGACATCATAGCTCATTGTTTGGCATAGGCCACCATAGCTCACTGTTTGGCATAGGCACCATAGCTCATTGTTTGGCATAGGACATCATAGCTCATCGTTTGGCATAGGACATCATGGCTCACTGTTTGGCATAGGCCACCATAGCTCACTGTTTGGCATAGGACACCATAGCTCATTGTTTGGCATAGGACATCATAGCTCACCGTTTGGCATAGGACATCATAGCTCACTGTTAAACATAGGCCACCATAGCTCACTGTTTGGCATAGGACACCATAGCTCACTGTTTGACATAGGACACCATAGCTCAATGTTTGGCATAGGACATCATAGCTCACTGTTTGGCATATTACAACATACCTCACTGGTTGGCATAGGACATTATAGCTCACCGTTTGGCATAGGACATCATAGCTCACCGTTTGGCAGAGGACATCATAGCTCACTGTTTGGCATAGTACATCATAGCTCACTGTTTGGCATATGACACCATAGCTCACTGTTTGGCATAGTACATCATAACTCACTGGCTGGCATAGGACATCATAGCTCACTGGCTGGCATAGGACATCATAAGTTCATAACTCACCGGCTGGCATATGACATCATAGCTCACTGGCTGGCATAGGACATCATAGCTCACTGTTTGGCATAGGACATCATAACTCACTGGCTGGCATAGGACATCATAACTCACTGGCTGGCATAGGACATCATAGCTCACTGTTTGGTATAGTACATCATAGCTCACTGTTTGGCATAGGACATCATAACTCACTGGCTGGCATAGGACATCATAGCTCACTGTTTGGTATAGTACATCATAGCTCACTGTTTGGCATAGGACATCATAGCTCTTTGTTTGGCATAGGCCACCATAGCTCACTGTTTGGCGTAGGCACCATAGCTCATTGTTTGGTATAGGACATCATAGCTCACCGTTTGGCATAGGACATCATGGCTCACTGTTTGGCATAGGCCACCATAGCTCACTGTTTGGCATAGGACACCATAGCTCACTGTTTGGCATAGGCACCATAGCTCATTGTTTGGCATAGGACATCATAGCTCACCGTTTGGCATAGGACATCATAGCTCACTGTTAAACATAGGCCACCATAGCTCACTGTTTGGCATAGGACACCATAGCTCACTGTTTGACATAGGACACCATAGCTCACTGTTTGGCATAGGACATAATAGCTCACTGTTTGGCATATTACAACATAGCTCACTGGTTGGCATAGGACATCATAGCTCACCGTTTGGCATAGGACATCATAGCTCACCGTTTGGCATAGGACGTCATAGCTCACTGTTTGGCATAGTACATCATAGCTCACTGTTTGGCATATGACATCATAGCTCACTGTTTGGCATAGTACATCATAACTCACTGTTTGGCATAGGACATCACAGCTCACTGCTTGGCATATGACATCATAGCTCACTGTTTGGCATATGACATCATAGCTCACTGGCTGGCATATGACATCATAGCTCACTGTTTGGCATAGGACATCATAACTCACTGGCTGGCATAGGACATCATAGCTCACTGTTTGGTATAGTACATCATAGCTCACTGTTTGGCATAGGACATCATAGCTCACTGTTTGGCATAGGACATCATAGCTCACTGTTTGGCATAGGCCACCATAGCTCACTGTTTGGCATAGGCACCGTAGCTCATTGTTTGGTATAGGACATCATAGCTCACCGTTTGGCATAGGACATCATGGCTCACTGTTTGGCATAGGCCACCATAGCTCACTATTTGGCATAGGACACCATAGCTCACTGTTTGGCATAGGCACCATAGCTCATTGTTTGGCATAGGACATCATAGCTCACCGTTTGGCATAGGACATCATAGCTCACTGTTAAACATAGTCCACCATAGCTCACTGTTTGGCATAGGTCACCATAGCTCACTGTTTGGCATAGGACATCATAGCTCACTGTTTGGCATATTACAACATAGCTCACTGGTTGGCATAGGACATCATAGCTCACCGTTTGGCATAGGACATCATAGCTCACCGTTTGGCATAGGACATCATAGCTCACTGTTTGGCATAGTACATCATAGCTCACTGTTAGGCATATGACATCACAGCTCACTGTTTGGCATAGGACATCATAGCTCACTGTTTGGCATAGGACATCATAGCTCGCTGTTTGGCATATTACAACATAGCTCACTGTTTGGCATAGGACATCATAGCTCACTGTTTGGCATAGTACACCATAGCTCAATGTTTGGCACAGAACACCATAGCTAACTGTTTGGCATAGGACACCATAGCTCACTGTTTGGCATAGGACATCATAGCTCACCGTTTGGCATAGGACAACATAACTCACTGTTTGACATAGTACACCATAGCTCACTGTTTGGCATAGGACATCATAGCTCACCGTTTGGCATAGGACATCATAGCTCACTGTTTGGCATATTACATCATAGCTCACCGTTTGGCATAGGACATCATAGCTCACTGTTTGGCATATTACATCATAACTCACTGGCTGGCATAGGACAACATAGCTCACTGTTTGGCATAGGAAACAATAGCTCACTGTTTGACATAGGACACCATAGCTCACAGTTTGGCATATGACATCATAGCTCACTGTTTGGCATAGGACATCATAACTCACTGGCTGGCATAGGACATCATAGCTCAATGTTTGGCACAGGACACCATAGCTAACTGTTTGGCATAGGACACCATAGCTCACTGTTTGGCATAGGACATCATAGCTCACCGTTTGGCATAGGACAACATAACTCACTGTTTGACATAGTACACCATAGCTCACTGTTTGGCATAGGACATCATAGCTCACCGTTTGGCATAGGACATCATAGCTCACTGTTTGGCATATTACATCATAGCTCACCGTTTGGCATAGGACATCATAGCTCACTGTTTGGCATATTACATCATAACTCACTGGCTGGCATAGGACAACATAGCTCACTGTTTGGCATAGGAAACAATAGCTCACTGTTTGACATAGGACACCATAGCTCACAGTTTGGCATATGACATCATAGCTCACTGTTTGGCATAGGACATCATAACTCACTGGCTGGCATAGGACATCATAGCTCAATGTTTGGCACAGGACACCATAGCTAACTGTTTGGCATAGGACACCATAGCTCACTGTTTGGCATAGGACATCATAGCTCACCGTTTGGCATAGGACAACATAACTCACTGTTTGACATAGTACACCATAGCTCACTGTTTGGCATAGGACATCATAGCTCACCGTTTGGCATAGGACATCATAGCTCACTGTTTGGCATATTACATCATAGCTCACCGTTTGGCATAGGACATCATAGCTCACTGTTTGGCATATTACATCATAACTCACTGGCTGGCATAGGACAACATAGCTCACTGTTTGGCATAGGAAACAATAGCTCACTGTTTGACATAGGACACCATAGCTCACAGTTTGGCATATGACATCATAGCTCACTGTTTGGCATAGGACATCATAACTCACTGGCTGGCATAGGACATCATAGCTCACATAGGATTTTTTTTTTTCATTTTGAGGCCCCTATCCGGGTAACCTCGTTTATTTCTTTATTGCATATACATTTAGTTGATACATATGTCGACATTTTTTTATTGGTTTTTAATAGTATACATATTACTTCAGTTCGAATATCTATATGTACAGTGTGTCCCTTAAGAATGAGTGCATACAAAGATTGTCAACAGTTAAAATTGAACAATGGGTAACTAAGGAGTAGTTGTTAAAGCGAGAGAGCGAGAGAGAGAGATAGAGAGAGATGTAATGAGTGGCTGATCGCTTCTGCTTGCTAACATTTCTATTTGTTAATAGGATAAGGAGTGTGTCAAACAAGGATTTGTAGGGGTTGGATAATTGGTGTGGGGGTTCATTTGTAGTGTAAGCTGTTCCAGGTCCTGTGTTGTTTAGAGTTATCTTTGTACTGTATTTATGAAAACATTAATTGATATGCATGTATATTTGATTAGCTTTGTTAAACTTTGACCATTTCAAGTTGTGTCTATCTATTTGTCCAGAATATGAAGCAATGTCTTTTTCGATTTCGATCCTTTGATACAAGTACTTTTTAAATGATTCGAACTTTGGCAGGATTTTACTATATTTCATATTTGAGATAAAGTATTTGCACAGGATTATTATAAAATTAACAATGTTATTATTTTCGCACCCTAAACAAATGTCTTTAAAGTTTAAAGACATGTTAATACCAATAGTTCTTAGATAATTACGAATGCTTGTCCATAAGTCTTGTATGATCGGGCATTCCCAAAACAGGTGTTCTATACTTTCTATGCTCATATTACAGAAGTCACATAGGGATGATTCAGTTAATTTACACATATGGAGATACTTGTTTGCTGGAACTAGTCTCATTAAAAAATTATATTGATAATTTCTCAGTTTAGTGTCAATCGTTGCTTTATATGCCATGCAGTAGATTATTTTCCAATTGAGATTGTCATCGCCGAACAATTGAGACAATTTTCGCTCAGAATTTCTACGTTCTATGTTATTTAAATGTATCTGTGTTTGATATAATAGTTTATTTGGTTTCTTTACTCTTTTTATTTTTTCTAGCATGTTTTCCGGTTTTAGCCCAGTAATAATGTGTTGTTTTAGGTTTTCTTTGCACTTTTTAGGTATACTACCGATCAAAGAGTGGTATATTAAAAAATCATTATTGCGTAAATTATACAATTGCTTAAGGTTTTCAAACGTGTAAAAATTGTTATTTCTAAAATCATATAGGTGATCAACATACTTTATTCCGTTATTGTACCATTCCTGATTGATAACTGGTTTTCCTGTTATTCTGATGTCAGAATTATTCCAAATAATGGGTCTAATAACTGTAATATTATTATTTTCGTACATATGTTTTATTTTAAACCAGGAAATCAAAACGTATTTTAGAAAAGGTTGTGTTTGGCATAATTTATTTATGTCTTTGAGTGATAAATTACATTCAAATAAGAAGTTTCCACCAAATTGTTTTAGATACTTATCATAAAAACATTTCCAAGAACCTGTGTTATTGTTTGTTATCCTTTTCACCCAGCTTGCCTTAATTTTTTATCCGATTCGCAATAGCTTTGGTTGCAATCTTATAGTCAATGTTGAGTAAACTTATAGGCCGCCAGTTTGATAATATGTCTAATTGTTTACCAGGCTTGGGTAATAGCGTAATAATTCCTTGTTTCTGGAGATCTGTTAGTTCACCATTAGAGTATGAATAGTTTATCGATTTCAAATAGTGTACTTTAATATCTTGCCAAAACGTTTTATAGAACTCACTTGTCAGACCGTCTGAGCCGGGGCTTTTATTGTTTTTCATATCATACAGAGATTGCCAGCATTCGTATTCAGTTAACAGCCCATTACATTGTGTTGACTGTTCAGGTGTAAGTTTTGTGATAGGCCCGGAGAAAAAATCTATATTGGGGCATCCGGCCTTTTAGGGTTTTGTAGAACTTAACTAGTTCGTTTAAGAGTTCTGATTGATTAATTATTTCTTTGCCCTCCGAAGTTAATTTATGTATGTTTTTCTTTTCAGCATGTCGCCTTTTTTCAGAACCTTCAACATGTATTGCTTTCGCTCTTAAAATTAAACCATTTACTTGTCTTTCGTATATTTCGCTCAACTCTTGCTGTTTGTTTCTCAAATCAGAATTATTTTGGTTGTTTTTGTTATCTGAGTTTATTAAAGTATTTTCAAGGGTAGTTATGTCTTTTATTAGCTCTATTTCCCTTTGGGCATTTGCCTTTTTTTTAAACGAAGAATATTTTATAGTAGTACTTCTTATGCTCCCTTTTATTAGTTCCCAAAGAGTATTTGGATTGGCATTTTTATTAAGATTCTTAATAATTGTTATTAATACATTCTTTTATTGTAAGTTGGTAGTTGTCGTCATATAGAATACTGTTATTAAGTTTAAAATAGCCAGGACCCCTTGGCTGGCTACAAAAAATTATTTTAAACGTCACTAGAGAATGATCTGTTTTAAATGCGGGCTGCATTTCGCAATTTGTTATTAAGTTATTGAGGTGTTGGCTGGCAAGGAAATAGTCAAGTCTGCTAAAGATGGGTGGGTTTGTATTTGAATGCCATGTGTATTGTAGTTTTGCTGGGTTGTTTTGTCTCCATACGTCTATCAAATTAAACTGATTTATAATATTATACAATTTTGTCCTGCAGTTAACATGTGTAAGTTTTTGGCCGTTTTTCTTATCAATATCAACATCTAAGACAGTGTTGAAGTCTCCGCCTATTACAACATTCTTATCATCATTCTCACGCATATATGTTTCAAGAGTGGAGAAGAAGTTACTATCATCAGTATTAGGTCCATATATATTTACGAGAGTGATTTCTTGTTCATTTACTATTATATCTAGGGATAGTATGCGCCCTTTGACAATTTCAGTAAAATGTGAAGCTTTATACGATGTATTCATGTTTAAAAGAATGGCCACTCCGGCACTATTTGAATTTATTCCACTGAAAAAGGCTTCACCATTCCAGTCAGATTTCCATTTATCCGTGCATTGAATTGTCGAATGTGTTTCTTGCAAAAAACAAATGTTGTATCTTTTTAGTTTTAACCATTCAAAGACTTCAAGGCGCTTTTTATCATTTCCAATTCCCCGTACGTTAGTAGAACATGTTATAGACTCCATTGGCAAATTCTATGAATACATAAACAGAAGACTAAGCAGAAACGATCGTGATATGTAGCCATTTGTATTGTCGTATTGATATTTTTAAGAGGTCATTGGGTTTTTAGAGTATTAATATTCATTTGGGTTATAACATTTCTATATTTTGTATGGTGACGAGAGATATGGGATTTTCGTACTGCATTTATCAAAATGGAAGCTGAATCTATATATACGTAATAAGTATATACAATACGTTAGACCAGAATAATAATAAAAAAAGTGCGCACGCACGCACACAGGTACGCACACAGGTACGCACGCATGCATGCATGCATACATATACACAAAAACATGCATACACACACACACACACACACACACACACACACACACACACACACACACACACACACACACACACACACACACACACACACACACACACACACACACACACACACACACACACACACACACACACACACCACACACACACACACACACCCACACACACACACACACACACACACACACACACACACACACACACACACACACACACACACACACACACACACACACACACACACACACACACACACACACACACACACACACACACACACACACACACACACACACACACCACACACACACACACACACACACACACACACACACACACACACACACACACACACACACACACACACACACACACACACACACACACACA
This sequence comes from Archivesica marissinica, assembly GCA_014843695.1. Taxonomy (NCBI): domain Eukaryota; kingdom Metazoa; phylum Mollusca; class Bivalvia; order Venerida; family Vesicomyidae; genus Archivesica; species Archivesica marissinica. Next base: position 12,443,846 of record CM026390.1, on the reverse strand, counting down.
CACCCACACACACACACACACACACACACACACACACACCACACACACACACACACACACACACACACACACACACACACACACACACACACACACACACACACCACACACACACACACACACACACACACACACACACACACACACACACACACACACACACACACACACACACACACACACACACACACACCACACACACACACACACACACACACACACACACACACACACACACACACACACACACACACACACACACACACACACACACACACACACACACACACACACACACACACACACACCACACACACACACACCAACACACACCAACACCAACACACACACCATACACAGACCACACATACAGACCACACACACATACAGACCACACACACAGACCAGACCACACACACAGACCACACACACACAAAAAAACAACAACACCACAACACACACACAGACCACACACACAGACCACACAGACCACACAGACCAGATGAAGGGCGACAAAAACGAAGCCAAAAACTACAGAGGTATTACCGTATTACCCATTTTACTGAAAATACTAGAGTATACTGTCGTGAAAAGATGAGACCGGTAATAGACCCACAGCAAAGCACTTTACAAAGAGGTTTTACAAAAAAGACTTCACCAATGAATTGTTCCCTTATACTGGAGGAGTTCACTCGAGAAAGCAGAGACCGGAAGCAAACATCTTACATTGCATTATTAGATGCAAAATCTGCGTTCGATGTAGTAAATCACAACCATTTAATGCGAAAACGTTATCACATGGGTGTCCAAAATGAATTATGGACTATAACAAAAGACTTGCATAGTAATGCAACCTCGGCGGTCAAGTGGGGTGGACATAATTCAGACGCATTTCCAGTTAACCTCGGTGTCAGACAAGGTGGTATCCTGAGTGCTGATCTCTACAAAGTGCACATAAACGCACTACTCCAGCAAATGCAGAAACTACAATTCGGAGGGTCCATAGGAAACATTGGATGCTGTGCACCAACTTTAGCCGATGACATTGCCTTACTAAGCAACGATCCGGGTGAACTACAAATCTTAATAAACATGGCCATACAGTACAGTAAAATGGAAAGATACCAGTCACAACCCACAAAAAGTCACATTATAGTGGTCAAACCAAACAATAGAGGTTTACATAAAATAGAACAAGAATGGAAAATGGATGACGAAGTTATGAATGAAACTACCAAAACTACCCACCTGGGAATACTCAGATCCACATCAATAGAAAATACTGCAAAGGAGACAGTTCATGAAAATATAAACAAAGCCAGACGCACAATATATAGCCTCATGTCAGCTGGATTACATGGAGAAAATGGTTTAGACCCAGAAACATCCATTCAACTGATAAGAACATACGTATTACCTTATAGACAATTCTATTTTAATTAATTAGACGGCCGCCATTTTGTTGGTCACGTGACCTATCCGCCATTACACCACTGCAAAACAAGCCGCAAAATTCCTGCAAATCTTAGAAAGATCTGAACGAGATATCACTGTAGAAATAAGACTTCAAATGGACGACAACAGTCAAATTGGTAAGTAAAAATATGTGGAATATGATTTCAGAACTTAACTGTAATGTTTTTGTAGTATTATGAGTTGTAATGTTTACTATGGAGATCAAGGTCAACTGAGCCGTGTAAAATCAATATTGCTGGCAAAATGAAATATTTACGCAGTTTTTGGATAATTTACTGAAGGTTTGTTGAGCAACTTGTATTATTTCACCGCAATTGCTACTTTAGACAGTATTTTACAATAATTTAAAACAAAACAAATTTGAGATAAACCTGTGCGTATCAAACATTACACAGCCCGTGTCACAGGTGTCTGCATGGTTATTCATAACAGTGCGAGGTGTAGATACATATCTGGACAGAATAGGGCTAGTATATGCCGTTACTAACTCGAGTCCTAAAAATTGTGGTATGAAAGTGTCACACACTGGGCTACGAACATGGTACCTTCCATGTATGTATGTACCATTAATGATTAATGTCAAACCCCTCGTGGGGACTTAGACATGTTTTCCTGGGCAGGCTCAGCCGACCTAAGCGATTAACCAGTACTAAGCAATGTGTGTGAGGTGCCTTGCTCAATGACACTACATACGTGGCCTGACTGAGTATCGAACCCGGGACCGTTCAATTCCAAATCCGACGCTCAACCACGGACGCCACGCTACATTGATCATAGCCGGAAAGCTTACCTCAGAGCTAACCTACATGTCACTGTAGTCATCCTGGCATTGTATCATTTGTACATGTACACCATTACATTATACAGTTGAGCCATGAAAAATGCGACATGAATAAGTGCAACCCGATTACCCAGGATCAAACCTATATACATTCATATTACTTTAAAGCCGGAAAGCCTACATCCGAGCCATCCCGGCATTTGATTTACTTGTAGTGTACACTGTTACATTATACCTTCTTTTTTTCAGAGCTTCCACTCGATGACAGTATCTGGGGGAAAAACAACTGTAAAGTGTGGCCAAGATTAACGTATGAGGATATTTTGGAATACTTAGTGGAGTCGAAAGCATTTGATGGAAAAGCCATGAAGGCGTTCCGTGCAATGTACGGGTACAATTATGTCCAGAATGGATGGATGGGCGACATATTTTCCGTGAAGGTTAACGAGATAGACTTTCTGAAAGCACACATATCACCAAGTCAGCCTGGTGTGGGACGTGCAGATTATTTTACATGGGTTGCAATTACTAAGGATTGTACGGTGCTAACTGGTTATTGTACGTGCCCAGCAGGGAGCGGTAGAAGCTGCAGTCATGTATCGGCCCTATTGTATGCAGTGACACTAGCTTGGTCCAGTGGTGTTGGTGGTACAACATGCACGGATACGGCTCAAGCCTGGGGTCGAGGCGCGGCAAAATCTCTAACTCATGATAAGTTGATTGATATGTCATTTGATAGACCAAGTGCGAAGACATTAATCACATGTAACACAAAAGTATTAGTAAATAATGATGCAACACCGAATACCAAGCAGTTTTTGGATCACAAAGACCTGGAGGAAAACGTTAAACAGTCAAAAGTCAAATCACTCTGGGAATGTAAAGGAACAATGCTGTACAAAATTCTTCATGCCCCAGAGCAAAAAACTTGTGTTGAAAAAGGTGACATAGAACACGGGCCACACAGCATCGATCAAACCATGACAGTGAATTGCCCCTTGTCGTGTACTTTCTGTGCACATTTTTATAAGAAATATGTGTGCATTACTGAGGAAAACATTAGGATGATGGAAAAGAAAACAAAACACCAAAATTCAAACTTGTGGCAAGAAAGTCGCAAACTGCGCATAACGGCCAGCAAGGCAAATTCTGTGCCCAAAACAGACAGAGCTGACCCCAGTAAATTTGTAAATAATCAGTTATATCCACGGTTCAAGGGTTGTGCTGCTACAAAACATGGACGAGACAATGAGTCGAAAGCTCGGGAATGGTTCGAACAAAAGTCTGGTTTACCCGTTTCCAAGTCGGGCCTTGTCGTATGTCCCGAGGAGCCATATTTTGCCGCCAGCCCTGATGGTATAGTGGATGAAAACACCATAATAGAAATTAAATGTCCTACGCGCCCACTCAGGGAGTTGATTTCTTCAGGAAAATATGATGTTAGTTTAAAAGATGGACAGGAATATTTAAATCCTAAGGGAGGCAATGGATATTATTGCCAAGTGCAAATGACCATGTTTTGCACAAAGGCCAGGTTATGTAAATTTGTTGTCTGGACATCCAAATTCCAATGTATTGTTGACGTTCCATTTTGCTCAGAATATATCGGTAGTCTATTACCACGACTCAGGAAGTTTTACTTCAAACATTTACTTGTGCGCTTGACGGATGAGCACCATGATGACAGACTGAGACTTTCTAAAGACTACAAAAGGCTTTGTAGTACATGAACATTATATTCTGTTAGCATAGATCTGAGATTTGTAAACTTGTCAATCCAGTAATACATCATGTTGATGTAAAGTACTGTGGCATCATTTAATTTAAATAACAGATTTAAAATTTCAAGTAATATCAAAAGTAACAGAGACTAGTCTGTACATATTTTATTTGGCATACAATTTTAGCACGATACATGTAAGTGAAACTGGTAAATTAAGCATATAAATAAATCCATTTGAACAGTTTGTTATCTTGTGTTTCTCTATATTGTACTCGATGTAACTGTAGGTCTGGTATTGTTTGTGTGATATTTGTTTCGCTAATTTCATTATATCTCTTAAATATTTACAGTCACAACTTCACACATACAGTTCATTCCAGATTGTTATCATCTTTGATTAAGGGGTCCCTCAAGTTGCATAAAGCTCCAATTACATGCAGCTGTTTATTCCCCTTTTTCAATGTCTTTATGCCCAATGTTGTGTTGAGAATCCTGAAAGATTTAAGTCTCATTATTGCTCTTTCAACATGTATGCGCTCAGCAGCAATCCGTCTGGATTCGATTACCTCTTCTTCGGACAACTGGCTCCTTCCTTTCATAAATGCTGGAATGTTCAATTTCACGCGCCTAGCACAAAGTTCATCGGCCACAGTAAAACCCCGGTCTGCCATTACTTCATCTCCAGGCAATAAATAGTTCAAGAAACCACTATTCTTTGTAATGAAATTGTCACTTGCCCTTCCGCCATATAAAGAAGAAATGTACATAATAAACCCATTTGGGGCAATGGCTATCAAAAATTTGGCAGTGTTGTGACTTTTGTAGGTGCTCCATGTTTGTGCTCGAGCTTTTAATGAAAATGGCCTTTGAATGAATAATTCCGAGCAATCAATAATGCAGGTAGTTCTTGGATATGAAGTTCTGAATGATGAAGGAAGTGTTCTCCTAATAGTATCTCTTGGAAGCCATATAATTAATGAAGAGAGCTCTTCGGACATAATATCGATCCATGTATGGAATATGTTACTCGCAAGCTGATGAGAAATTCCAAATCGCCGCCCAATATCCCTGAATGTAAGAGCTAGTCTCAGTCGTATCAATACCAAGAAAATTTGGTTTTGGATGTCTAACTTGTATGGCAGCTGTTTTCCAAACTGCGTCAATGTAGATATTAATGTCATGAATACAGTTAAGCTGAACCCAGTGTAAAACCTACAATCTGTGTCGTTTGTCATACTGTTGACACTGAATTCTGGGGTGTTGCACTGAGTTGACGCATCTCTTGTTCGTTTACTGTAAAAGTAAGAGTGGTCTAAAGCAACCATGTCCACAGTTTGAGTGCTGGTGTCAACTAATCTCTTTTTTGTTAAATGTTTACACAATGATGGATATCTATGGCAGCAAACTGATTCACACTGATCATTAAAATGGTCACATTCCATATTTTCAATGTTCTCCATTGCCTGGAGGGGGGTGGCAATTAATATTTCTTCTGCAGTTTCCAACGACATTACTCTATGGTCTGGCTTTGCAGGGGTCTTTAAAGAAAGACTGCGTCTTACTAAGGGTCGTCTAGTTGGTGTTGGCTCTTTTGTTGTATACCCCATGTTAATGATCGGAACAGGGTTTTGTTTGGTCGGTCGTCCATCAACGAAGTGCACTGAACAAACCTGAAAATATATCAAATGACCACCAATAAGTACCATATTAGACTTTACAGCCTGCATGCTGTCGCAAACTACCACAGTTACAACTTTATAGCAATTTTATAGAGACCGAGATAGGATTCAAACATTAGTATACACTGGCTGTTTACATATAAACAAAGTGTATACGAAAAAGGTTTATCCGAAATCTGATAATTTGCAATTTACTAAAATCATTGCTATGGTCTTACCACTGTTTCAGTGACTGGATCAAAGTCCTTCCTATTTATAGCTTTCAGCCAGGCGCGCCTAACATCCAGATTTTTCGGGATACAATGCAGCTTGTAGATTTCAAGGCATGGGCAATCTTTGTGTTTTTGTCGTTGGCCTTCGGCTTCATGTATTTCACAGTCGGAATTTCTCCATGTGTACAGTTTCTTCTGATTATTATTACATCCCACAATAACACATTGTTTCCCCGAACTGTTTGTGTACGGTATTTTCCCCAAATTGCGCAATAAATGATCAAAATTATTAATTATTCATTTAAACTATCGGTATTTTGATCTGCAGTGGTGTAATGGCGGACGTGAAGAGTGATAAGGGGAGATAATCGGGTTGGACTAAATTTATAGAATTGTCTATCTAACTTATGGACTTGAAATAATTCTACCCAAGGGTAAAATTCTGGAAAACCTAGAAACAATTCTTAAAAAGATCCTGAAACAAGTACTTTCTGTGCCATCTAACACAGCAGATCCAGCACCTTTTATTATATCTGGTATGCTACCCGTCGAAGCACAGATTCATATTAAAGCTTTAACACTGTTTCACAACGTATGCAGCCAAGGTGTCGAAAGTATCGAGAAACGTATCGCTATACGTCAACTGACAGTTAAAAACAAAGATAGTAGCAGCTGGTTTATTGAAATCGATAAACTTGTATGCAAATATGAATTTCCTGAAGCCATATATCTTCTAAGCAATCAATGTTCAAAAGAAGAATGGAAATCTAAACTTCACTCTGCGATTAAGAAATACTGGGAAAAAAAAATATCGACAAGAGCCAAATTGTATTCAACGATTCGATTCCTGAATGTAAATATCTATAAAAGTGGAAAAACCCATCCAATTATACGTACACGCAGTGCCTCCAAAACAGAATTACAGCGATTACCAATTAAACTTAAAACTAGTAACAGGGACGTACAACCTTCAACCCAATAGAGTTGCATTTAATCATATAGAAGTGGACCCAACGTGCAAGTTGTGCAGAGAACAAGAAGAGGACGTTGAACATTTCCTGTTTGAATGCTGTATGCTAGAGAAAATATCTGCTGGGAGAAAGCGAAGGAAATGTGACACACAATAATACTAATTAATAGCATAATTTTAAGCAAGATATTTCAATACATTTACAAATACGGTGGTGTTTAAAAAATTAACTGCGGCAGCAGTGTGTTAGTCTGGTGATGGATTATTACCGGTGACGGTCTTTATCATCTACTCGACTAGAGGTTGTTCTATATAAGACGGAACGATAAACAACAACAACAACAATATGGCGGACCGTCAAGACCAAGTACCAATATAAGACAAACACATGTTATATTTAATACTTTAGATGACTTTATTATATCATATTTGTAGCATAGCTATGTTATACATGTGTACATATACTTGTAAGAGGGATAAGTATGAGGACAATTCCACACTTAGGAGTGGATAAAGTGTCTGCGAAATTCATCAAAGTAATGAGATTACATGTACCATATCGTTGGTTACTTCTTCATAGCACTGCTTAGTATGGGTAACTGTCGTGTAACAGAGGTAGGTAATGTGTACACACACGTGTATGAGAGATCAGTCTCAGAAAAGCACGGGTTCGTGCAGGAAACTACCATACTTTGGAGTAGAGAGAGTGTACGGTGAAATTCTTCAAAGTAGTGAGAGTGCGTGTATGATATGTGTATATCAACCATACCTTCTTCCTAGTACTGGTAGTTGTGGGTAACTGTCGTCTAGCATAGCTAGGTAATGTATACACACACGTGTGTGAGAGATCATCCTCAGAAAAGCACGGGTTCGTGCAGGAAACTAACATACTTTGGAGTAGAGAGTGTACGGTGAAATTCTTCAAAGTAGTGAGAGTGCGTGTATGATATGTGTATATCAACCATACCTTCTTCCTAGTACTGGTAGTTGTGGGTAACTGTCGTCTAGCATAGCTAGGTAATGTATACACACACGTGTGTGAGAGATCATCCTCAGAAAAGCACGGGTTCGTGCAGGAAACTAACATACTTTGGAGTAGAGAGTGTACGGTGAAATTCTTCAAAGTATCGACCATACCTCCTTCCTAGTACTGGCTGTTGTGGGTAACTGTCGTCTAGCAGGTGCACGAATATTGTAAACACTTTGCAATGCTTCATTCAGCTATATGATGTGTTGTGGTGTGTATGGATAGACGTATTAGTTTGTGTTGGTCTTAACAATGCATGCACAGATTGTCATAGTATCTCAGAAATGTTTGAATCATGTTGGAGAATTGAATCTTCGGATGTACTGAGCCCATTCATTTGGAAACGTTTGTTGTTAATGGAATTTATATAAGAAACTTTAATCAATTATTTGCATATTAGTCAACTTTTGTACTCATTCACATTTTCTACAAACACTTCTTATAAATTGTAATGTGCATGTTCATCGGGTTGACCATCACGAGTGTAAAATTAGTAAAACATGGCTATGAAGATGATAAATGATATTGAGCTGATACTGACTGTAATTCAGTTGCATTAGGATATCAGCATAACTTTGTTTAACATCACATTTTATGAATATCAATGAATGATCGATTAATTACAGAGAAAATCGTCCATTTACTGTTATGAAAGGCAAAAGAAGTCAACGCATATATACTGTGTTTGCAGAAAGAAAAATGATGGAAGGTATGTAGTTGCATATACTATTAGTTATTGGGTTTGCTATTGCCCCTCCACAGAGTTATGTGGGGTCAGTAAAATATGAGGGGTGAGGCCTTAACTGAATCAATCCCCAAATTTATAGCATCAACCAAAAAAAAAATTTGTAATTATTGTATTGATTCACAATTTTAAGAGTGTTGTTTTCGGAAAGTATTTTTTAAAAATAAATCTGCCTCACAATTTAGTTGTATAGAGAATAGAAAAATACCACATTTGTGTAATATGTTGTTCAATTTTATAACTAAAGAAAATGAGTGCATCTGATAATTAACTTACTGGGTATAAAAAGCGCGTCATTTAGTCTGTACCAATTGATTGTAACACATGTTAATACCTATTAAAATCACACTGCGGTCCATTTCCTATGATTACAAGTGCAGAGCTTAGTGAATACAACTGGCATCTTATATTACTGGGGAAAAATCCCATGTTACACATTGTAATTTATTTTGAGAATTCAGTCTTCAGTATTTACATTTGCCACATACTGTGACATAATTATATGATGCAATATGCAGTTTGTTGGCATTTATTTGCTTGTAACTCAGGCTATCCTGGCAGTGTGCTTCATGTAAAGAATGGTATCATCCGGCATGCATGGACCTACATGAGAAGGATGAACCTTTGAAGTACATCTGCGCACAGTGTCAGGTAATTGGGTATTTACGAATGGCATGCAAGAAATACTGACAATACTACTGAATACCATGACCATGTACATATGTATTTTGCCTAAATACCTCCGCGGTGCAATGGCCATCTGATAACGTAGCTATCAGGTGTGGCGTTTCTGGTACAGTGGTAGATCATCATATTTGGAATAAAACTGTCCCGGGTTCGATAATCGGGTCACGCTACTTATGTTGTGTCATTGGTCAAGGCCCCTCACAAACATTGCTATGTAATGATTAACACCTTAAGTCGACTAAGTCTGCCCGTGAAATTGATTGTGCCTACCCGTATTAATACACAACACTTAAATTACAGCACATGACACAATCACTTCAATCGTTGGATTTGTGATCACATTATTTAGACTTATTGCCAAACTTAGAGAGGCATCAACTTCTGTTCCCTAGCAATGATGATGTATATATGTTCCATTTTCACGGGCACACTTAGTCGACCTAAGGTGTTAATCATTACATAGCAATGTTTGGGATAGTGGCAGTAATCTCACAAAACAGGTGGCAGTAAACTAAAGCTGAAAATTAGAATACTCTTATTCAATTGAAGATCAAATTTAACCCTAATGTCCATATTACTGCCAATTGTCCCAAGATTACTGCCAATTGTATATTTCGTTACTGCCTCTATCGTTAACGATTAAAATACAGACTTCAAGCATCTTTATGATATGGAATAAAAAATATTTAAAAAATTCCAGTAGCAATGTGAGTTCAAATTCTTTCACTTTATTTTGTATATTTAAATTCAGTCAGTAAGCAGTGTATATTTTACAATATACGAAAGTCATACTATTGTAAAGGCTATTATTGAAAAGAAGCCGCAAGTATTGATTAGGAAATGTCACGTTTTGTGAATGTCCTTCTATGGGTGAAGTTGAGGACCATATCAGACAACTTGTGGCATTTGAGAGGGCTGACTCCGAAGACCATACTTTGGCTGGAGAGCTGGAAGACCAAAGTGGAGCTATCCCAGTCTTCTATTTAAATCCGGCCATTCAATATTTCTGTGACATCCAAAGACCGAAGGGGAAACGTTTGCCGTTAAGCACACTGGATGGGGGTCATTTTATTGTTATTTCACATGATGAATTTGATGATTTTATATCATTTAAAGCAAAATTTGATATCGAGCGACGTTTGTTGTTAGATATTCCTCTTCAGTATTTCCTGAAAATGCATGACAAACCTGTTAACATAAAATATCATACAGAAAATGTTGTGCAAGTCAATTCTCATGTGAAAGAACAGTACAATGAATGGTTGCAAGAAAATAAAGATAGACTAGAATAATTATAGAAGATGTTTATTTAGGAAATAATATTTGTCTTGCCGTGGTATATCGGCGAATAAACTATGTCCCTTTTTACAGTTAGAACAAAATGTGGTTAAAGTGTTTTAGCAAGTTGGATTTTCTCCAGAACCACTCATTGAACCACTATGTCATGTAATTGAACAGAATTATGTCCCTTTTTACACTTAGAACAAAATGTGGTTAAAGTGTTTTAGCAAGTTGGCTTTTCTCCAGAACCACTCATTGAACCACTATGTCATGTAATTGAACAGAATTATGTCCCTTTTTACAGTTAGAACAAAATGTGGTTAAAGTGTTTTAGCAAGTTGGATTTTCTCCAGAACCACTCATTGAACCACTATGTCATGTAATTGAACAGAATTATGTCCCTTTTTACAGTTAGAACAAAATGTGGTTAAAGTGTTTTAGCAAGTTGGCTTTTCTCCTCAACCAATCATTCCATGTTAATGAAATTTCACATAAATGTTCCATATCAAAATATATCCTCTATAAATCCATACACTACACTGTGGCCCACACAGCCATCTGGTCTGCCCACATATTTGGTTTGACTTACACATCCTGTTTAAAGTTTTGCGTGGAAGTTATTATCGTGAAAGTATCTGATAGGTTTTCTGTTGAAACCTTGGCATATGAATCACTAACAGAGAATCATATTCACAATCAATCCACCTACACTGTATGATATGGTTAGCATGTTGTGACACTAACATAGACTCATATTCACAATCAATCCACCTACACTGTATGATATGGTTAGCATGTTGTGACACTAACAGAGACTCATATTCACAATCAATCCACCTACACTGTATGATATGGTTAGCATGTTGTGACACTAACAGAGACTCATATTCACAATCAATCCACCTACACTGTATGATATGGTTAGCATGTTGTGACACTAACAGAGACTCATATTCACAATCAATCCGCCTACACTGTATGCTATTGTTAGCATGTTGTGACACTAACAGAGACTCATATTCACAATCAATTCGCATACACCGTATGCTATTGTTAGCATTTTGTGACATTAACAAGATACCATTGTTTCAAACAACGCTCGTCTCGCCAACATACAATATAACTTGCTTGACAACATTAATGCAAATTTCCCAATTGTTCAACGTGATGTTCTTCCGATAGATCTTTTTCAGTTTGCGTTCTTTCTATCAGGACATACATATTTAGATATTTGCGTGTTGTTATATTTTGATCTAGATTTGGTTGTAGATATTGTCATATATAGAGATTATATTAATTAGGATGTAGATATAATGATATATAATCTATTGGATACCCACCTGTGTTGTGACGATTCGTCTTTTTGGTATTATTATGCCATGCACCAAGGTATACCACAAATCCTCATGACCCATGTAATGTTGCCCAAGTACAATCCTCATGACCCATGTAAGTGCATTACTGAGGCTGATCTCTCATACACGTGTGTGTATACATTACCTAGCTATGATAGACGACAGTTACCCACAACTACCAGTACTAGGAAGAAAGTATGGTTGATATACACATATCATACATGCACTCTCACTACTTTTAAGAATTTCACCGTACACTTCTCTCTACTCCAAAGTATGTTAGTTTCCTGCACGAACCCGTGCTTTTCTGAGGCTGATCTCTCATACACGTGTGTGTATACATTACCTAGCTATGCTAGACGACAGTTACCCACAACTACCAGTACTAGGAAGGAGGTATGGTCGATATACACATATCATACATGCACTCTCACTACTTTTAGGAATTTCACCGTACACTCTCTCTACTCCAAAGTATGTTAGTTTCCTGCACGAACCCGTGCTTTTCTGAGGCTGATATCTCATACACGTGTGTGTATACATTACCTAGCTATGCTAGACGACAGTTACCCACAACTACCAGTACTAGGAAGGAGGTATGGTCGATATACACATATCATACATGCACTCTCACTACTTTTAAGAATTTCACCGTACACTCTCTCTACTCCAAAGTATTACTCGATATGCGCATATCATACATGCACTATCATTACTTCGATTAAATTCTCTCTACTTCTAAGGTTGGCATTGTCTTTGTATGGACCCGTGGTTTCCTGTGGTTGTTCTCTCCTACAAGTATATGTACTAGGAAGAATATGAGCATGTTATCATCGCACTCTCTCTGTGAAGCACGTAACTAAATAGTATGGTAGCGGCTTTTAATTTTGGCATGGAGGCGTGACTAAACAAATCACCGTACACTCTCAAGAACGAATTCACCACGCAATCTCTCTACTTAATTACTACCCAACACCTCTTTAATAGAGTCAACATCCAATATGCCAACGATCTCAGTATGTCACTGTAGTTATAGAGTAAATGAAATCACGCGCATGGTTATCAGAGCCCAACATATACCTGGAAACAATTCAACAACAATCTATTCAGTGTAGTTCCTGGGACAATTTAATGTGCTTGTATGTTGCTCCGTCGGTATTAGTATCGAATCTGATTTTTAATAAATAGCGAAGCGTCTTGTTACTCAGATCTTTCTCGGGCTGACGTCTCCATAATTTTGAGGTTCTAATTTATCTGAAATATCATAACCATGTCGGGAAGAGCAGGTAGGAATTATATGTGTTCACATAACATGTCGACGCTTATATTATGCCCGATATTATGTTCTATTACAAACCCAGAGCTCACACTGGGCCGAACAAGGTTGGGGCCACTTATCTGTTTGAAAGATGGGGTGTGTGCGGGAGCGGTGTCGTCCCCTCCCTGGTTTGATTTTTTTGGTATTTTTTATTTGTAAATGGTGAGATTCTAGCCCGTTTTTTCTGGAAGAAGTATTAATATAGAAATTAGAATGAAAGAATGCATACCTGTTAAGGCTAAAAGTTTATTTTACAATGTAGCCCTGTGACAATGATTAATAATGGAAGCCAACACAGGATTACATTTCAAATGAACTTTAAACTCAAAAAGACATGCATACTATTCATTTTTGAAGACAATCCAATGAACTTTTACAACTTTAATTATTTTCTTGGTCATAATAATTTAAAAATACATCAGAATTACATACATGTACACGTATCCACTATGTCTAACACATTGCACAACATTCAGTTCAAAATGCGTCTGTTCTTCTTTGACCACATTTCAAATGCTGATTTGAAGTTGAACTTGTCTGGGCCGTCAATGGAAATTTTCATCAGGCTGTCTAGGTTTCATTTACTAAGTCCATTTCGGACTTTCAGAAAGTGACGATTTGGATTTTTTTTTTTTTACGTTTACTTATCGGCGATTTGGACACGTTTCATTCACTTTTTATAGTTGAGGACACAACAATCATGTTTGAAACCCAGCGAAGTTGCACAATACTCGCGAAAGCTCCGTAAATCGCAGGAAAGAAGCTGTGATGATAAGTAGATACAGACAGGTGAACGAGAACATATCTCATCATGACAAAACTTCAAAAATAACAAAAGAAATATTTTCAGTGACTTACATACACGAATGATCACATTGACTAAAAGATCAAGTCACATTTTTATTTTGTCATGCGTATTCGCGAATAGATTTACTGAGCTTTCGTCAACCTACGGTTTCGTCAAACTGGTGTTATGTACTACCTGGACTGGATGTTTCGTCAAACTGATAATATAGTATATCACACCTTTTAATGGTTATAGCTCAATACTATTGATTTGAGTAACATCAAGGCCAATATCAAGTGGGATTGTGTATTCACGATGATGATTTAAAAACGCAGCCACTTTAATTTAATTCACTAAATGTGTTTGTTTTACAATAAATAAATTTATAATAAATTTGAATATTGTTTGCTTATAAATAAATGGGCTCTATCGTTATAACTGCAATTATAATCAAAAGGAAATTACGATCCAATTAATTGCACGTGGCAGGCATGTATTTGGCGTTGATTTGATAACGTTAATGAGACGCTGGCGTGGGTGTGTATTATGTTTGTACATTCGTGTCAGGTGTTTGAAGCAGTTTGTTGTCAAAGTGATGAACGTCAAGTTAATTAGACTAGTTTAAAAGGCGATTTTGGTCTGTTCTCTTCACTTCGATCCCCCGTCTGACCCTAATAAAATTAACAGTCTTTCAGATGGGACGTTAAACCGAGGTCTCGTGTCGGTGCTTTACACCGTGCACGTAAAAGAACCAGAGGAGATTCTGGAATGGGTCTCTGTCTGTATCATTGCACTATCCTTCAACATCTAAAATGACTAATCTCTTCAGGAGGCGTCGCTCATATGGGCAACCGGTAGCGACGATAAATAAACGTAAAACACACAAATTCTCTTCACTATTAATCATGGCTACCAAATATTACTGTATACGTTGTACTCATAGTTACCCATCGGATGAATGCGGTCTGTTGTGATGCATGTGAACGCTGGCAGCATCGGAATTGCAACACAGGCATCTCCGCCGATCAGTATCGTAGGATGTGTAAGGGTGAATTAGAACTGGCATGGAACTGCGCTAACTGTAGTGAGATGGAAATTAACGTACAAGTAGTTGACCTTCAAATCAACTCTACTGTAAACATGGACACACCGCCGTCAGTAATGGATGTTACTGCCTCTCCAATTCGGGCTCTATCGACGTCATAAGACCCGCTGACGATAACAGATCCACCCACGACGAATTCGAGACGCCTTTCGTCATTGAAGACATAACATTTGATCTGCATGATCGAAACTTCAACAGGCCACATTTACCGTTGGATGTGACATTAGTTGACAGGCCATTAGACAGGGAAATACCCATTGATGCCCCCGCTTCAGGGTGATTTTCAGGTTTGTTTTAGGCCATGTATGGATGTCTCGGTCTAAACCACTGTACATTACTGTCGCTTCAGGGTGGTTTTCAGGTTTGTTTTAGGCCATGTATGGATGTCTCGGGCTAAACCACTGTACATTACTGCCGCTTCAGGGTGATTTTCAGGTTTGTTTTAGGCCATGTATGGATGTCTCGGGCTAAACCACTACATTACTGCCGCTTCAGGGTGAGTTTCAGGTTTGCTTTAGGTCATGTATGGATGTCTCTGGTTAAACCACTGTACATTACATTGGGTACGAATTGACCAGCACCCTCTGTCAGGGCCCATTAGCCACTGATCCGAGACACTTGTCATTTATACATTTTAGAAACTGTTAAATGATTACCTGGGTCACTCTCCAGTTCCAGCCAACCTTTATTCATGTTGACATGGGAAAGAAGCAAAATTAGATTTCCAAATTTTTTACTGTAACGGCAAGCTTGATTAGTTCTGAACATATTCGCTGCTTGCTCCGTGGTGAGATTTTTAAATGCAAGGCTATGTCGGAGTTCGAAGCAATGAGAGGTCGAGTGTGTTTTACGTTTATTTATCGTCGCTACCGGTTGCCCATATGAGCGACGCCTCCTGAAGATATTAGATTTTGGAGGATAGTGCATGATGCAGACAAAGACCCATTCCGGAGTCTCCTCTGGTTCTTTTACGTGCACGGTGTAAAGCACCGACAAGAGATCTCGGTTTAACGTCCCATCTGAAAGACTTAATTTTATTAGGTTCAGACCGGGGATCGAACCTGCTATCCCTGGATTACCAGTCCAACGTGTTACCGCTGGACTACAGATCCGTCTGTATGAGAGGTCGAAACATGGCTTATAACCTATATAAGTTTAACAACCGACAATAACTCCCACAATAAATAAAGTTTTAATTTAATTGAAAATTGTTATTAGTGCAGTCAGGAACCTAGATATATAGGTATATATATGTATGTCAGTCATTCTATAGAAAACACACACCCCTTGTCCCGGTATAATTATATAAAATTCCACACGCACATATACATGTACATTGTATGTATGTTCCATTAATGTCAGACCCTTACAATGTCCAGTAGATAGACCCCCGTGATCACTGGCAGGATTGTTATCAACACCTCTTTAATAGAGTCAACATCCAATATGCCAACGATCTCAGTATCAGTCGAAAGTGTTGGCAAGCTACTCTCGGGGCTATCCCCAAATACAGATCCTTAAATAGTTAGACCACTCGATTGCTCCCAATTCTCACCATCATCCTTGGAATCAGGCAGTGCTCCATCAGATGTGCAGTCGTTACTCCTGTTTATAAGAAATACCCAAAGTCCAAACTACAGGCCAATTTATCTCGCCTGTTTCGCCTCCAAACTATTGAAGCATATTTTGATCTCCAACACCATGACTCATTTCAATAATAATGACATCCTAGGCAAATTTTCGCATAGCGGTACGAGTTTGGAAATTGGCTAATGTCATTGTAGTTATAGAGTAAATGAAATCACGCGCATGGTTATCAGAGCCCAACATATAGGTCAGACACCGCTATTGCAATTTCCATAGGTCACCATTATAACATACAGTGCCATTATATTTCCCCCAAAAATAGTTTGGCACAAAAGACAGTAGTTTTCAACAGACTGGCCTTTGAGCCACAGGAAAATGTCAAATTTCAATGGGGTTGACCGATTGCGTTTATTTTTATTTCCACCTAAAGGCACCCACCCCCTACTCTGAAGGTAATTTAGTGGTGAATGTTGCACTGACACCTGCATTTATAATATGCTGTTTATTTGTCACCATATTGTCTGCAAATATTTTTAAATATTCCAAAATGCAGCTCATATATTGTATTTTAATATTTAGAAGTCAGTTTCACTATTTGTGACAATACCTACTCAGCCAATCAGTTCATGTATCAATAACTCTTATGGGCTTCCCTACACTTTTTCAACCAATCCCAGACCACTATATCAATAACACCGTCTGACCTATACCTGGAAACAATTCGACAACAATCTATTATTCTAGTTCCTCGGACATTAATGTTGCTCCGTCGGTATTAGTATCGAATCTGATTTTTAATAAATAGCGAAGCGTCTTGTTACTCAGATCTTTCTCAGGCGGGCGCTGACGTCTCCATAATTTTGAGGTTCTAATTTATCTGAAATATCATAACCATGTCGGGAAGAGCAGGTAGGAATTATAATTATATGTGTTCACATACCATGTCGACGCTTAAATTATGCACGATATTATGTCTTATTACAAACCCAGCGAAGTTGCACAATACTCGCGAATACGCATGACAAAATAAAAATGTGACTTGATCTTTTAGGTCAGACACCGCTATTGCAATTTCCATAGGCCACCATTATAACCCACAGTGCCATTAGATTTCCCACAAAAATAGTTTGGCACAAAAGAGAGTAGTTTTCAACAGAATGGCCGTTGATCCACAGGAAAATGTTAAATTTCAATGGGGTTGACTATCCTTGAATATCCTAGCGTCATGGGTTTTCGCGCACACTAGCATTACACTGACCCACAGAAAAATGTAATAAGAGCAATATTAAATCTTACCTGCTATTTAACCAATATATTTATCCATTATTATATTGCAACAACATTTCCCCCCATAAACTGTTGCAAACATGCTGCGAAATCAAAACACAACCTTGACCTTCCGGAAGTTTACAACAGTTTGCGGTACTGTGTTTTCGCGCACCTGCTACTACTTCCGGTATAGTGCTTTCACCGGGTACAACCTGCTACAATAGTTGATGTACATGTTCTATACAAACACAGACATACATTTAACCAATTTTATAGAGTTTTTGTAGAGATCTACAATAACATGACATGTATTATAAAAATGAATTAGTAATATTTGGAGTTTGTTGACAAATGAAAATGAAGTGAAATTTCAAGGGTAACTATAACAAATCTATGTAACTATATAATGTAACACAAACAGTTTCAACTTGTTATTCCTCATTTTTGTTACTGTTCAGTCATTTACTGTATCATTTACCTTGTCATGTGATATCTCACCAGATAGAACCTCATCATCACATTGTTCAATTTCTAAAGTGGTGGCAGGAATAAAGTTTCTTATTATCCACAACATTCTTATCAAGTGGGTAAATACCTGCTTTTCTGAATGAACTTTGTAAGTTTTCTGGAGTTAGAGCCTTAGTATAAGCCGAACAAGCTAGCGGGCATATGTTAGTACGAGAGATGGATACACCCGAGTTCTTTCTCATGAACGTATGCGCTTTACCATTGTAAATCCTTTCATATGGACCAAAGCAGCCAACGTCCATGGGCTATAAGCAGTGACTTGTGTTCGCGGGGAGAACAAATAAGATAATGTTCTCCTTCTTGGCCCAATCTATTACTTCAATAGAAACATGGGGTCTATGACCATCATAGAGTAATAGGACTGGCCTCTACTCCTTTCCGGAAGGTATTTGATCAGGTGTTCTGTCAGATACTTCTTAAAGACTAGCGTGTTACTCCAACCAGATTCAGTGGCCGTTCCACCCCACATTTGACATGAACTCTAAGTGTGTAGCTAGTCTAGACTCTTGCTCCTGTGTGAACATAGGACCTGGACCAGACCTGGTTACATCTGGATCCACCCTCAAGGCAAGCCTATCTCTTAAAGTGGCCTCTGGTACACCATACTCTCTAGCAGTCTTTCTAATAGGAGCATTGGTGTCTCTTATCTTTATCATTTATGTAGGCTGATATCAGTGAAGTCGGTGAGTAAGACCTGTAGTTGCTCCTTGGGGTCTATAAAATAAACAAAAGTAAAAAACTAGACAAAAATCTAAATAGTGTAAACACTCTTAAAACCATATAAGCAAACATTGCCACTTTTGTTTAGATGAACAAAAAACATGCAGATTAAATTTCACCACATACCAACTAGACCGGTTAGACACAGTGGAATTTTGCTATATCCGCCATTTTGAATCACATTTCAGTCACGTGACCAAAATTTGACAGCAGAAGTTTGCAACCACTGATGAAAAATATCTTTTTGGCTATTACATACCTTCTGATGAGGACATTTTTAGAAACATGTAAACAGGTTGTTAGAAAATACTTTAATTTACAATACCAAAGTATATTTAAAGGGTTTTACCTTGCCAATGTTGACTTTCCACATGTTTTGTATGACAGGAAGTTGCCGCTATATTTACACAAGAAAATCCAAATGACCTAAGACGTCAGCGGTTTGTGTGTAAATAAATATACCGGAAATAGATAGCTGCGCGAAATGATGTATGCGTGAAATGATGTATACGGACGATACCGTGTTCCGACGCATCTAAGCGAAGAATCAACAATGACTTAACATAAAACAAATGAACTCCTGTAAATAGTGTATTATCTGTATAAATAGATCCTTTTCTACATATTCAACGCGAGAAATTATGCTTATTATGCTTATTTAGTGTCAAAATATCACATTGACTCATGCCGCTATTGGGAATTCCTCTGAGCCGAGGAACGTCTATTACGACGCATTTCATTGGTTGACTAATGTCGTTCTAAATATAGTTAATTCACTCTCCTGTATCTGCTCTGCGCATTACATGTATTATACGTCATCTCAAACTAGCCTGAAAATTAATTCTGCATCACTAAATTACGTTAAAACTGAGTGTACAACATGCCTTTATTTTTTAATTATGCTAATAAACAGGAAAAGTGTCCCTGTTTTGCCGTATATAAACTATAAATGAACAATTTGTAAATAATAACATTTAACTAGAAATTATGCCTTGCTGTTGTCCTTATAGCACTCCCAGTAGTCCGTACATGCATAAAAACAGTGGTCATAGACGTTGCTGCATACTGTTTATTCTTGCGTTTGTGAGCCTGCACAGATATTGATTAGTTCGAGATCTATTTTACTATCACAGAGGGATCACAGCAATAACGTATATAACGCATACACCTTTCCTAACAGTGAATCAATTGTCACGTGACCTACCGATACGCAGAGCTTAGCTGAGCAGACAGACCACAAATTGTTATGTTTGCAGTAGCATATTGCAAAATATTAGCTATTTAATGTAATGCACAAAGTTGCATTTGAAATTTGCTGTTAAAACAGACTGATTGCAATAACATTTAACACTGATATAAAAATTATCTTGTAATCTCTCACTTTCCACATTTAGTCTGGGGAATCCCGTATCATGTTTACAACCACTGCAGATGAAAATAACGTCACCGGATATTGTGAATATTGAAAACGAGGTCAAAACATAAGCCGCGTCGTTTCATGTGAGCGTCGTTATAAGCAGTCGGACGATAATTGTGGTTTTTTTAATTTCCCACTAAAGGCACCCACCCCCTACTCTGAAGGTAATTTGGTGGTGAATGTTGCACTGACACCTGCATTTATAATATGCTGTTTATTTGTCACCAAATAGTCTGCAAATATTTTTAAATATTCCAAAATGCAGCACATATATTGTATTTTAATATTTAGAAGTCATTTTCAATATTTGTGACAATACCTACTCAGCCAATCAGTTCATGTATCAATAACTCTTAAGGGCTTCCCTACACTTTTTCAACCAATCCCAGACCACTATAGACCATATAAGAGGTCAACTGCTACTTAGAAACGGAAATAACTTTCCGCGCATGCGCATTCAACGTAGGGCAAAACGCAACACGGAAGTAAATGTAACACAACATAATAAACACGAATTTCGTTAAAAATGAGTACGTATTTTAGTAAATTAAAGACGGGAGATAGGCAACGGTATGTGCAGAAGTTACTGGGACTGGGATTTTGCATAGAAGACGATCCATTCTCGCTGCTAGAGAGGAAAATATCGGAAAAATCGATGGGGAAGTGCAGCTCATGGTTGGATGATGTCAGGAAATGGCCGAGTGTTGACTTTGGGCAGATATTTTCGTATCTGATTGAGACACCAGGATCTTACACAATGGAAAGCATGAAGGCTTATCGGTCACTAGAGGCATATAATTTCTTTATTAGCGGCTGGATTCACACTTGCTTCTACAAAAAAAGCACAACAGGACACTGCATCATAGCTGGGAAAGTGAATCGGTCACAGGCCGTTACGGACACACCACACAAGGCCTGGATCGGAATCGACACAAAAAACAACAATATTGACTGTGCCCATTGTTCCTGCATGGCAGGGTATGTATAACTTCTATCGCAATATACCCTAAATATACCATTGTTGAAAATATAAATTGGTGTATCTGTCTATCTATTCATACTGCCAGACTCCCCTTACGGGTGGGTATGTGTACATTGAAAGACATCTGAAACTATTTAGTGACTGCATACAAACATATCCATAGAATTCATCCCGGATACAGCGAACGATCGCAATGCAATTTGGCCAATTAGTTTATACAAATTGATTTTAGTTTTTGATTGCGAAACAAGGTAGAGAAGAGGCAATGTGGAATTTAAATGTCATCCAGTTAGGTCTACCCAGAAAATTGTAGGTTTAAGGTTTTTCTCATGGAAATTAATCGTTTCAGACAATACCGTAGTGCGATTGCTTATTTAAAACATTCCATGACCTGCTTATAAAACTGTTTTTTAATTAAATATTTCAGGCTGGGTGAAGTTTGTTGCATGTTGCAGCTATATTGTTTAAAGTTGAGTGCAACACACGTCTTGGCCATAACGAGGTTGCCTGTACATCAGTACCCTGTGAATGGAATCAGATATTCGTCAAGAAGGTATGTATTCAGTATTAAAACAAGAAAAACTTAAATGCAGAATTGCGTTATGTTGGATCATAAAATTATCAAACAGAAATTACTCATAACAGTCTCCTGCTTCTCTTCACATTTGAAAAAAGTATGCGTCTGTCATTTACCAGTGCCGTGGATTAGTGTACATGCACGATTGTATTAAACTGGGCACAACCATTGACTTTCCCGTAACCGGCCCCTTTGGTTAAAAGGAAATAATAAGATGCAGTTGTGTAATTACTTTGTAGCCGATTGTTAATCGTTGCATGTTTGTACTATGTGCCGTCCGTGGTCCAATGGCAGAGCGTCGGATTTGGAATCGAACGGTCCGGGTTCGATACTCAGTCAGGCCACATATGTAGTGTCATTGAGCAAGGCACCTCACACACCTTGCTTAGTACTGATTAACCGCTATGGTCGGCTAAGCATGCCCAGGAAGACATGTCTAGGTCCCCTCAAGGGGTTTGACATTAATGGTACATACATACATTCTAATTTTGTTGCAACAGGTTGAAGGCGTTCCACTTGACGAGATCGATTTCAACAAACCAAAGAAACAAAGAGTTGATTATCCGACTGGCCATCGGCGACAACTTGGACACATGTGATGCCACTGATTTGTTGCGGGACTTGAAAAAAAGTGCTCCGAATGCGGTAGTGTTTTCAGTAGTGGAGCCCAAGCAACAGGATCCTTTAGAATCCAGACTGCCTCAGGTTCTGAGCAACCTATATGTGGAAGACAACACTCTATTAAGCGCAGACGAGCTTCATCTACTGTGCGAGGAAGTCAGTAAAACATTAAGTGCCAGTAAAAGACAGTGTGAAAATCTGGAGAAATCCACACGTTCTCAATCCAAGAGTGGCATCTGGAAAAAATACAGAAATGGTAGGATTACTGCGTCCAATTTTCATGAAGTTGTGCATACAAACATTGACCATCCGTCTCAGTCATTGATTGTGAAAGTTTGTAATGGCACCAATTTCAGCAGTGCTGCTACATCCTGGGGAATGGAAAATGAATCGTGTGCGCTGTCAGCATACATGGACAAAATGAAAGACCACACCAATGTCCGCATTTCGAAGTGTGGTCTGTTCATGAATCCGAACTATCCATTCTTGGGGTCAACTCCAGACAGTATAGTGGAATGTGACTGTAGAAGTTAAATGCCCATTCAAACACAGGGACATGCATCCGTGTGGAGTTTCAGATAAATTATACTGTCTAAATTCCCATGAAAATGTGACTCTGGTATGTGTGACAATACTGTAAAGTTTGGACACAAATACTTCCACCAGATTCAGGGTCAAATGGGCAAATGTCAACTAGACTATTGTGATTGTGTGTGTTTCACAAACAAAGGCATTCATATCGAGCGTGTTCTGTATGACGATTCATTTTTTAAGAACTTGGTGGCAAAACTGCGTTTGTTCCACCAAAAGTGGATCATGCCTGAACTATTGGCCAAAACAATGAAACTGAAACCAGTTTAGTAATATACTACTTTATATGTATACGAATGTAGTACATGCTCGGTATGGGTGTCTGCAGGTGATCCAGCTAAGTTAAAATGATAAAAACAATTTGGATACAAATTATTATTCATTATTGCTCATATTATATACAATGAAATACATTTTACAATTTAGAGTGCAAATGTACATGGAATTCTGATTAACCCTTTCAACCCAAAGTAACTGACAATGGATTGCTCCATAATATTTTTAGACCAATAAAATGATCAGAACATTATATTTCGATCGGTTCATTTTGTCTAAAAATAGTATAATTACTAGCAAAAAGTGCAGATCCTGATGAGACGGCTCGTTTAAAGGCCTGTGGGGTTGAAAGGGTTAATGCAGAACCATCAATCTGCCCAGTATGGCTTTATACAAAACTATAATAATGGGTTGTTAGTATTGACAATCCCACCAGTTACGTGCAGTATTTTCTTGCATGTTCCTCGCTTTTTCACAAATGAAATTGGCATTGTTCACTAAATATTTTGAAGTCTTTCATACGTCCAATGACACGTTCCACGTGTATGCGGGCTCTCGACATACGTCGACTAATCTCCACCTCAGCTGGTGATAACTAGTTTTCCCTTTGTGAAGGCCCGGCATAATTAATTTGACTCCTCGTTGAGCAAATTCCTCCTTCATTACAAATCCCCTGTCTGCCATGACAACATCCCCAGGTAAAAACTTGTCCATGATCCCGCTTTCTGTGGTTATTTTCTTATCACTTGCCCTACCGCCCCATATTTCTGATAAGAAAATCACACTGCCTGATGGGCTAATACCAATTAAGACCTTCAGGGTATTATGTCTTTTGTAATTTGAATATGTCTGGCAACGTGCTTTTAATGCTGTTGGTCTCTCAATAAAAATCTCTGTACAATCAATTATGCATTTCACCTTTCTAAAATCATGATTGTTAAATACATCGGGTAGTTGCATTTCTTTATCATTTGGAGGCCAAATAACTAATCCACCAATTGACTTGTATAGTGCATGTAGCCATGCATGAAAAATTGTAGAAATCAAAGGTTGACTAACACCAAATCGATACGCAAGATCACCTGTGCCAGGATTTTGCTTTAACTTGACCAATGTTAGAAGCAACTCGTCCTTCGAGTTTGATATTCTTCCTGGTTATGTGGCGGCGGGCATGCTCAGACACCACAAGAAATGTTGAATAATTAGGTAGGCCGGTGAAGTATGCTGTTCTATCGTCATTACATTTAATGAAGTCATTGCTTAGACAGGTTAGAACTTTGGCTTGTAGTGATGTGATTTCATTTTCTAATGATTGTACTTGAATTTGCAGCGAGTTCATTCTATCCACACAACTATCAAACTGTTGTTGCAACATATTGTTCTGGTTTAGCAAAGTGGTAAAATCATCTTGGTATTGCTCTATAACATGACACTGCTTGTCTGTCAACATATTGATCGAGTCGATCGTTAGAGAGTCCAAATCTGTTTGAATTCCAATCTCTCTCTTGTTTCAACAGATGTTTGTGTGGCTATACCTGGCACAACATTTTCCTTATGTTTAGACAGCTCCATGAGTGCCAAAGCAGCTGAAGTCTTGTTCTTATTTTCCTCTCTAACTTTTACTCGATTCTGACGAACTAGCTTTTGCTGTAACACCTGCGGGGTTTTCTTTGCAGCTGGGGTGTGGCAGAATATTGTTGGAACAAAATCTACTTCCATTGGGTCCTTGCTTGGTTTCCCTGTAATGTATAATCAAATATTGAGCTTATCATCCTTTCGAATGAGTGACATCACTATAGTCCAAATTCTGATAGGTCTGTGATTGTTTATTGTAAAGTTTTACATTTGTATATTTTATATGCATAAATAAAACATCTAATATGCACTAGACTGCAGTTTTTGATTTCTGGAAACTATCCGCCCACGTTTTTAGCAGTAGCAGTAACAAGCTGTAAGGTAAATATGAAGACAGTATTTTGGTGTAGTCTGTTAATCAGACTCTGGTACATCCAGTGTTAATTGGTTTGAGACCCGGAAGTTATTTCATGTACTTGGTGATTAACTTGGCAATAAGATGGTATGATGTAAAATTAAATAATGCATATGGCCATGATATGGGTCAGTAGTCCAGTGACAAAAAGGACTGTCAATCCAGCGAGCTCAGATGCTGACGTGGACAAGCGGTATTACCGAATATTAATACAATATTAACCCTTATCATGCTAATCCCATATATTGTCGGTTTTGCAAACAGCATAGAACCGGATCAGACGGCACAAATACTCTTTCTATCCGAGCCGTCACTCAGTGGAACATGCTACCGCCCACCATATATTCCGCAGACACAGTGGACGCCTTCAATGCATTCAGTGTGACATCCGTGGTCCAGTGGTAGAGCGTCGGATCTGGAATATATCGTCCCGGGTTCGATACTCGGTCAGGCCACGTGTGTAGTGTCATTGAGCAAGGCACCTCACACACATTGCTTAGTACTGGTTAACCACTTAGGTCGGCTAAGCTTGCCCAGAAAAACATGTCTACGTCCCCGCAAGGGGTTTGACATTAATGGAACATACATACATACAATGCCCTGATCCCTGTGTCTGTCCTTACCCCAATATATTTTGCATAAATTGCCACAATTATGTACATAGTTTTATATAAAAAAACACTTAAATATGTCTATTCACTGTATCCTTTCTAATGATCAAGCACTTAACTAACACTTTTTATTATGGCGCCAGCACCTAATCTTCATAAGTGAAGAAGTGGGTGGGGTGCGATAATTCGAAGCTGTACCAAGTAATACATGTATAATATTGCAACCTACCCGAAACAAAATGGGCACTGCATAAACGATCATGATCCTTGGGTTCCCAAAGGCCATCTGATCGAGTACTTGTCTGTCCCGGGGCTGGTAGACGTCCAATTCTGACTATCCATTTGTCAAGCTTGTCTTTGTCCGACAACGGAAGACGGTACATTTTTACTTCATCGTTCCCTTTAACTAACCTCTTTGCGCATCCCGGGGCACAACAAGATGAAGGAATTGTTAAAATTCAATGAAGTCAAGCATTAAATCACTAGTGCATACAATTATATTATTTCGATCGATATCTGTCTTGTAAAATCTCAACGTTTTTTGCCCTACGTAGTTTGCGCATGCGCGGGCATTTTATTTCTTCCGGTAAATGCACAGAGCAACCGATAGCATCATTATAGATCTATATCAATAACACCGTCTGACCTAGACAATTTTTTTTGGCATTTCATTTAATTATTAATATAAAAGATATATACCATTACAATAAACATTTCTGCACATAAATATGACTTTCTTATGTCTTCCACATCACCATTGCACAGCACATGCCTTCAAATGGGACACTGCAGTGTGCTTAACATAGACTGTTGGCAGTGTTATTGATATGTTGATAACTACTCTCTTTTGTGCCAAACTATTTTTGGGGGAAATCTAATGGCACTGTGTGTTATAATGGTGGCCTATGGAAATTGCAATAGCGGTGTCTGACCTAAAGTAAATGTGATCATTCGTGTATGTTAGTCACTCTGAAACAGGGCTCGACAAATCCACTCGTAGAAATTCCAAGTCGCTTGCCCAGTCGGACGAGTGAAAATTTCAGCTAAATATCCAATATAAATCGAAGGAACAAAATAAAATAATATCCGTTTTACTTTCTTCGGAATTATTACCAGGCGTGATAATGGGAAATCACCGAGGATATTTTAATGTGTTTATGCTGCCACATAGTTGCATTTATTAATAAATTAAAGTGCAATTCTGACGATTTTTAATTTTCCTAAAATACATGGGACGAGTGATAGTCCAATCTGGACGAGTGGAACAGTGGCATCACTCGCCCAGTGAAAATTTCTAAAGCGACGCAATTCGCGTTGATACGAGCGTTGACACGAGCGTTCTGATTGGATTATTAGAATGTAACAAGATGTTTTTTTCTATATGAAGAATAATCATAATCCAATCAGAACGCTCGTTTCAACGCGAATTGCGCCGCTTTAGAAATTTTCAAAACAAATGGAAAATGCTACGAAATCTCTTTTTGACGTACATTTTTGCCGAATAAACCTACACGTTAGTGGAAACACATTTTATTGATAATGTTATTCACAGTTTAAACTCTCCCGTCGAAGATTTTTTTTTGTTGCTGACAGAACCCGTGTCCTAGTATGGAAATGTGACCTGCTATGGCCAATGTATGTGGCAATTGTTTGCAAAGTATACATGCATGCAGCTTAAAGTTGTGTTTTATTTGAAGAACAATATAAAGACTCGGGATAGGCGTTATATTTGGACAGCTTTGTACAAAATTGTTTCAGATAGGGCCATTTTACTGATCGATGCGAAATCTGACATCCCACAGAGTAGAATCCCTGTACTTAAATATATATATACTAGTACCCCCAAATGTGCCGAATCCCTGTGACTAGTACTAGAGTAGATCCAGTGTTACGAGATGCTCTACAGTGTTACGAGATGCTCTACAGTGTTACGAGATGCTCTACAGTGTTACGAGATGCTCTACAGTGAGTTACGAGATGCTCTACAGTGTTACGAGATGCTCTACAGTGAGTTACGAGATGCTCTACAGTGAGATGCTCTACAGTGAGTTACGAGATGCTCTACAGTGTTACGAGAGAGATGCTCTACAGTGTTACGAGATGCTCTACAGTGTTACGAGATGCTCTACAGTGTTACGAGATGCTCTACAGTGAGATGCTCTACAGTGAGTTACGAGATGCTCTACAGTGTTACGAGAGAGATGCTCTACAGTGTTACGAGATGCTCTACAGTGTTACGATATGCTCTACAGTGAGTAAGACCTACAGTGGATATCACTCCAGGACAGAAGAAAAACATAACGCCTAGTTCTACTATTCAAAATAGTCAATGACCAAGTCGCAGTCAACAAGACTGACTGCCTATTACCCCCTCCGCGCTGCTCGCATCACACAGTGAACTGCAAATGCCACTCACTAGTCATTATGTAAAACCTACTCGTCCTGATCATAATGAGGTCTAATAAAGGATTGCATGATACTATAGTACATAACAGATGCCGCAATAAAGGACTGCATGACACTATAGTACATAACAGATGCCGCAATAAAGGACTGCATGATACTATAGTACATAACATATGCCGCAATAAAGGACTGCATGACACTATAGTACATAACAGACGCCCCAATAAAGGACTGCATGATACTATAGTACATAACAGACGCCGCAATAAAGGGCTGCATGCCACTATAGTACATAACATGCTGCAATAAAGGACTGCATGATACTATAGTACATAACAGATGCCGCAATAAAGGACTGCATGACACTATAGTGCATAACAGACGCCGCAATAAAGGGCTGCATGACACTATAGTACATAACAGACGCCGCAATAAAGGACTGCATGATACTATAGTACATAACAGACGCCACAATAAAGGACTGCATGACACTATAGTACATAACAGACGCCGCAATAAAGGACTGCATGACACTATAGTACATAACAGACGCTGCATTCCGGGTCATTCCGTGTCAATTCACACGAATTCGGAAAATTCCCATGTGGGCCGACTCGGATTTTGCTGAAAAAATTACTAAAAATACTTTGACTAATATAATGAACAAATCCCAAATTTTAGCGCTCATCTCCCAGCGGTTTACAAGATATGACCCTTTCAAATTTGGGGGGTGCGCGGGGGTGCGCCCCTGTTTTTGCACGCTAATATCGCCCCATCCAAATGAGATAGAGTGCTGAAAATTGCTACTCTGACTAATTTTGGCCCTGGCATTCAGAATCTGACATCAGAAATGATCTATCTTGTGTACTTCCCGAGATATTGGCATATCAAATCATGATTTCTTAAGGACCCAATTTTGTTACCCAGATTTCGGATGTCTGCCAATTGCCAACGTGTAATCTGAGATGCCTAAAAATAATATAGGAAGTATATTTGGGAACTGGACTATGAGCAAAATGAGTTTCAGGTCATTTATGGCCCTAATGGAGGAGTGTTAGAGGGGCAAAGATGGTCACGGGGAGAAAAGTGCCAAATTTACCATTTTTTGGGTGGCCGGTTACCCCCGTGGGACACTGCTCAGCATATTCAAATTTTTACCACTCAAAGATAATCATCTTATCAACCTTTGACTGCAAGTTTCATCTTGTGGACTCATGCCCTTCTATGAAAAATAATTTTTTCAAAAAAATCTATTTTCAGATTTGTTCCATTTCAAAATGTACATGAATGTATGCATAATGTACACACAATGCCCATCATAAATTCCAGAAATGATGAATTTACAGAAATCATGTATTTTATGATAAATTCTTTGAATAATTAAATAACTTTACTTCCACACAGCAATATTCATTTTAAAGTGACTTATTTGTGATGCTATATATGATATTCTGATAACCAACATACCATGGAAGCATGGTATGGTGCAAAATAATGCACATAGGTGTTTGGGAAAGGTAAACAATAGAATTACCAGTAGTGTATTCTATAGAATGTGGTTGTATTTCTTCTTGGAGATTAGGACAGCTGCTGTGCATGTATAATAATATTTATTGTTCCATAATTAGTGCGGAGATATCACTATGAAAACAGTCTTTGTTATTATAATCTTTAATCATTGGAGTGAGGCAATAAATCACTTTGAACACAATATCAAAAAGGGGATTAACTGTGGTTGTGAATTAATTATAATGCACTGCTTTATTGTGATAATTGGTAGAATCTTAATGCATAATGTACACACAATGCCCATCATAAATTCCAGAAATGATGAATTTACAGAACAAATCTGAAAATAGATTTTTTTGAAAAAATTATTTTTCATAAAAGGGCATGAGTCCACAAGATGAAACTTGCAGTCAAAGGTTGATAAGATGATTATCTTTGAGTGGTAAAAATTTGAATATGCTGAGCAGTGTCCCACGGGGGTAACCGGCCACCCGAAAAATGGTAAATTTGGCACTTTTCCCCCCGTGACCATCTTTGCCCCTCTACCACTCCTCCATTAGGGCCATAAATGACCTGAAACTCATTTTGCTCATAGTCCAGTTCCCAAATATACTTCCTATATTATTTTTAGGCATCTCAGATTACATGTTGGCAATTGGCAGACATCCGAAATCTGGGGAACAAAATTGGGTCCTTAAGAAATCATGAATTGAGATGCCAATATCTCAGGAAGTACACAAGATAGATCATTTCTGATGGCAGGTTCTGAAAGCCAGGGCCAAAATTATTCAGAGTAGCAATTTTCAGCACTCTATCTCATTTGGATGGGGAGATATTAGCGTGCAAAAACAGGTGCGCAATTCGCGGATGCGAAAAAGGGGCGCACCCCCGCGCACCCCCAAATTTGAATGGGTCATATATTGAAAACCGCTGGGAGTTGAGCGCTAAAATTTGAGATTTGTTCATTATATTAGTCAAAGTATTTTTAGTAATTTTTTCAGCAAAATCTGAGTCGGTCAATATGGGAGGGCGTGTGAATAGACACGGAATGACCCTGCATGATACTATAGTACATAACATGCTGCATTAAAGGACTGCATGATACTATAGTACATAGCAGACACCCCAATAAAGGACTGCATGATACTATAGTACATAACAGACGCCGCAATAAAGGACTGCATGATACTATAGTACATAACATGCTGCAATAAAGGACTGCATGATACTATAGTACATAACATATGCCGCAATAAAGGACTGCATGATACTATAGTACATAACAGACGCCGCAATAAAGGACTGCATGACACTATAGTACATAACAGACGCCGCAATAAAGGACTGCATGACACTATAGTACATAACAGACGCCTCAATAAAGGACTGCATGACACTATAGTACATAACAGACGCCGCAATAACGGACTGCATGACACTATAGTACATAACATACGCCCCAATAAAGGACTGCATGACACTATAGTACATAGCATGCTGCAATAAAGGACTGCATGACACTATAGTACATAACATGCTGCAATAAAGGACTGCATGATACTATAGTACATAACAGACGCCCCAATAAAGGACTGCATGATACTATAGTACATAACAGACGCCGCAATAAAAGACTGCATGATACTATAGTACATAACAGACGCCGCAATAAAAGACTGCATGATACTATAGTACATAACAGACGCCCCAATAAAGGACTGCATGATACTATAGTACATAACAGACGCCCCAATAAAGGACTGCATGACACTATAGTACATAGCATGCTGCAATAAAGGACTGCATGACACTATAGTACATAACATGCTGCAATAAAGGACTGCATGACACTATAGTACATAACAGACGCCGCAATAAAAGACTGCATGACACTATAGTACATAACAGACGCCTCAATAAAGGACTGCATGACACTATAGTACATAACAGATGCCGCAATAAAGGACTGCATGACACTATAGTACATAACAGATGTTGCAATAAAGGACTGCATGACACTATAGTACATAACAGATGCCACAATAAAGGACTGCATGACACTATAGTACATAACAGATGCCACAATAAAGGACTGCATGACACTATAGTACATAACAGATGCCGCAATAAAGGACTGCATGACACTATAGTACATAACAGATTTCGCAATAAAGGACGGCATGACACTATAGTACATAACAGATGTCGCAATAAAGGACTGCATGACACTATAGTACATAACAGATGCCCCAATAAAGGACTGCATGATACTATAGTACATAACAGACGCCCCAATAAAGGACTGCATGATACTATAGTACATAACAGACGCCCCAATAAAGGACTGCATGATACTATAGTACATAACAGACGCCCCAATAAAGGACTGCATGACACTATAGTACATAGCATGCTGCAATAAAGGACTGCATGACACTATAGTACATAACATGCTGCAATAAAGGACTGCCTGACACTATAGTACATAACATGCTGCAATAAAGGACTGCATGACACTATAGTACATAACATGCTGCAATAAAGGACTGCATGATACTATAGTACATAACAGATGCCGCAATAAAGGACTGCATGATACTATAGTACATAACAGACGCCCCAATAAAGGACTGCATGACACTATAGTACATAACATGCTGCAATAAAGGACTGCATGACACTATAGTACATAACATGCTGCAATAAAGGACTGCATGACACTATAGTACATAACATGCTGCAATAAAGGACTGCATGACACTATAGTACATAACATGCTGCAATAAAGGACTGCATGATACTATAGTACATAACAGATGCCGCAATAAAGGACTGCATGATACTATAGTACATAACAGACGCCCCAATAAAGGACTGCATGATACTATAGTACATAACAGACGCCCCAATAAAGGACTGCATGATACTATAGTACATAACAGACACCGCAATAAAAGACTGCATGACACTATAGTACATAACAGATGCCGCAATAAAGGACTGCATGACACTATAGTACATAACAGATGCCGCAATAAAGGACTGCATGATACTATAGTACATAACAGACGCCCCAATAAAAGACTGCATGATACTATAGTACATAACAGACGCCGCAATAAAGGACTGCATGACACTATAGTACATAACAGATGCCGCAATAAAGGACTGCATGACAGTATAGTACATAACATGCTGCAATAAAGGACTGCATGACACTATAGTACATAACAGACGCCGCAATAAAAGACTGCATGACACTATAGTACATAACAGACGCCTCAATAAAGGACTGCATGACACTATAGTACATAACAGACGCCGCAATAACGGACTGCATGACACTATAGTACATAACAGATGCCGCAATAACGGACTGCATGACACTATAGTACATAACAGACGCCGCAATAACGGACTGCATGACACTATAGTACATAACAGACGCCGCAATAACGGACTGCATGACACTATAGTACATAACATACGCCCCAATAAAGGACTGCATGACACTATAGTACATAGCATGCTGCAATAAAGGACTGCATGACACTATAGTACATAACATGCTGCAATAAAGGACTGCATGATACTATAGTACATAACAGACGCCCCAATAAAGGACTGCATGACACTATAGTACATAACAGACGCCGCAATAAAGGACTGCATGATACTATAGTACATAACAGACGCCGCAATAAAGGACTGCATGATACTATAGTACATAACAGACGCCCCAATAAAGGACTGCATGATACTATAGTACATAACAGACGCCGCAATAAAGGACTGCATGATACTATAGTACATAACAGATGCCGCAATAAAGGACTGCATGACACTATAGTACATAACATGCTGCAATAAAGGACTGCATGATACTATAGTACATAACAGACGCCCCAATAAAGGACTGCATGACACTATAGTACATAACATGCTGCAATAAAGGACTGCATGACACTATAGTACATAACATGCTGCAATAAAGGACTGCATGACACTATAGTACATAACATGCTGCAATAAAGGACTGCATGACACTATAGTACATAACATGCTGCAATAAAGGACTGCATGATACTATAGTACATAACAGACGCCGCAATAAAGGACTGCATGATACTATAGTACATAACAGACGCCGCAATAAAGGACTGCATGACACTATAGTACATAACAGATGCCGCAATAAAGGACTGCATGACACTATAGTACATAACATGCTGCAATAAAGGACTGCATGACACTATAGTACATAACAGATGCCGCAATAAAGGACTGCATGATACTATAGTACATAACAGACGCCGCAATAAAGGACTGCATGACACTATAGTACATAACAGACGCCGCAATAAAGGACTGCATGACACTATAGTACATAACAGACGCCGCAATAAAGGACTGCATGACACTATAGTACATAACAGACGCCGCAATAACGGACTGCATGACACTATAGTACATAACATACGCCCCAATAAAGGACTGCATGACACTATAGTACATAGCATGCTGCAATAAAGGACTGCATGACACTATAGTACATAACATGCTGCAATAAAGGACTGCATGATACTATAGTACATAACATGCTGCAATAAAGGACTGCATGATACTATAGTACATAACAGACGCCCCAATAAAGGACTGCATGATACTATAGTACATAACAGACGCCCCAATAAAGGACTGCATGATACTATAGTACATAACAGACGCCCCAATAAAGGACTGCATGACACTATAGTACATAACAGACGCCCCAATAAAGGACTGCATGATACTATAGTACATAACAGACGCCCCAATAAAGGACTGCATGACACTATAGTACATAACATGCTGCAATAAAGGACTGCATGAACTATAGTACATAACAGACGCCGCAATAAAGGACTGCATGACACTATAGTACATAACATGCTGCAATAAAGGACTGCATGACACTATAGTACATAACATGCTGCAATAAAGGACTGCATGACACTATAGTACATAACATGCTGCAATAAAGGACTGCATGATACTATAGTACATAACATATGCCGCAATAAAGGACTGCATGATACTATAGTACATAACAGACGCCGCAATAAAGGACTGCATGATACTATAGTACATAACAGACGCCCCAATAAAGGACTGCATGATACTATAGTACAGAGCATGCTGCAATAAAGGACTGCATGACACTATAGTACATAACAGATGCCGCAATAAAGGACTGCATGATACTATTGTACATAACAGATGCTGCAATAAAGGACTGCATGACACTGTAGTACATAACAGACGCCCCAATAAAGGACTGCATAAAACTATAGTACATAACAGACACCGCAATAAAAGACTGCATGCCACTATAGTACATAACAGATGCCGCAATAAAGGACTGCATGACACTATAGTACATAACAGATGCCGCAATAAAGGACTGCATGATACTATAGTACATAACAGACGCCCCAATAAAGGACTGCATGATACTATAGTACATAACAGACGCCCCAATAAAGGACTGCATGATACTATAGTACATAACAGACGCCCCAATAAAGGACTGCATGATACTATAGTACATAAGACGCCCCAATAAAGGACTGCATGATACTATAGTACATAACAGACGCCCCAATAAATGACTGCATGACACTATAGTACATAACAGACGCCCCAATAAAGGACTGCATGACACTATAGTACATAACATGCTGCAATAAAGGACTGCATGACACTATAGTACATAACATGCTGCAATAAAGGACTGCCTGACACTATAGTACATAACATGCTGCAATAAAGGACTGCATGACACTATAGTACATAACATGCTGCAATAAAGGACTGCCTGACACTATAGTACATAACATGCTGCAATAAAGGACTGCATGACACTATAGTACATAACATGCTGCAATAAAGGACTGCATGACACTATAGTACATAACAGATGCCGCAATAAAGGACTGCATGACACTATAGTACATAACAGATGCTGCAATAAAGGACTGCATGATACTATAGTACATAACAGATGCTGCAATAAAGGACTGCATGACACTGTAGTACATAACAGACGCCCCAATAAAGGACTGCATAATACTATAGTACATAACAGACACCGCAATAAAAGACTGCATGCCACTATAGTACATAACAGATGCCGCAATAAAGGACTGCATGACACTATAGTACATAACAGATGTCGCAATAAAAGACTGCATGACACTATAGTACATAACAGATGCCGCAATAAAGGACTGCATGACACTGTAGTACATAACAGACGCCCCAATAAAGGACTGCATAATACTATAGTACATAACAGACACCGCAATAAAAGACTGCATGCCACTATAGTACATAACAGATGCCGCAATAAAGGACTGCATGACACTATAGTACATAACAGATGTCGCAATAAAGGACTGCATGACACTATAGTACATAACAGATGCCGCAATAAAGGACTGCATGATACTATAGTACATAACAGACGCCCCAATAAAGGACTGCATGATACTATAGTACATAACAGACGCCGCAATAAAGGACTGCATGACACTATAGTACATAACAGACGCCGCAATAAAGGACTGCATGACACTATAGTACATAACAGACGCCGCAATAAAGGACTGCATGACACTATAGTACATAACATGCTGCAATAAAGGACTGCATGATACTATAGTACATAACAGACGCCGCAATAAAGGACTGCATGACACTATAGTACATAACAGACGCCGCAATAAAGGACTGCATGACACTATAGTACATAACAGACGCCGCAATAAAGGACTGCATGACACTATAGTACATAACATGCCGCAATAAAGGACTGCATGACACTATAGTACATAACAGACGCCGCAATAAAGGACTGCATGACACTATAGTACATAACAGGCCGCAATAAAGGACTGCATGACACTATAGTACATA
Organism: Archivesica marissinica; assembly: GCA_014843695.1. Taxonomy (NCBI): domain Eukaryota; kingdom Metazoa; phylum Mollusca; class Bivalvia; order Venerida; family Vesicomyidae; genus Archivesica; species Archivesica marissinica. The sequence continues at coordinate 12,406,659 of CM026390.1, read as the reverse complement.
ACAGATGCCGCAATAAAGGACTGCATGACACTATAGTACATAACATGCCGCAATAAAGGACTGCATGACACTATAGTACATAACAGACGCCGCAATAAAGGACTGCATGACACTATAGTACATAACAGACGCCGCAATAAAGGACTGCATGACACTATAGTACATAACAGATGCCGCAATAAAGGACTGCATGACACTATAGTACATAACAGATGCTGCAATAAAGGACTGCATGACACTATAGTACATAACAGATGCCGCAATAAAGGACTGCATGACACTATAGTACATAACAGATGCCGCAATAAAGGACTGCATGACACTATAGTACATAACAGATGCCGCAATAAAGGACTGCATGACACTATAGTACATAACAGATGTCGCAATAAAGGACTGCATGACACTATAGTACATAACAGATGCCGCAATAAAGGACTGCATGACACTATAGTACATAACAGACGCCGCAATAAAGGACTGCATGACACTATAGTACATAACAGATGCCGCAATAAAGGACTGCATGACACTATAGTACATAACAGATTCCGCAATAAAGGACTGCATGACACTATAGTACATAACAGATGCCGCAATAAAGGACTGCATGACACTATAGTACATAACAGACGCCCCAATAAAGGACTGCATGACACTATAGTACATAACAGATGTCGCAATAAAGGACTGCATGACACTATAGTACATAACAGATGCCGCAATAAAGGACTGCATGACACTATAGTACATAACAGATGCCGCAATAAAGGACTGCATGACACTATAGTACATAACAGATGTTGCAATAAAGGACTGCATGACACTATAGTACATAACAGATGTCGCAATAAAGGACTGCATATCACTATAGTACATAACAGATGTCGCAATAAAGGACTGCATCCGATCGTGTTCATCATATTAAGACTCAATTAAATTCATTAAGCCAGGATTTTGTGTTTCTGACATCTGCTTTTCTTTTTCCCTTTCTTTTTGTTCGGAATTTCCGCCACCTCGGCCAAAGATAAATGTCTGGCATTTATATTCATTTTAGAATGCGCAAAAGAACAATTTCGTTCCACATATGTTTCGTACCCGAATATTTCGGGGCCAAATTCAATGTGTATTACATATATGGACCAAATCATCTACGATGCGAAACAGACTGAATCTGACAAACCAGACAACTCATTATCCTGTTGAGGAGTGTTTGAATTGAACAGGTTTTCCCACTATCTGCACAAATATATTATATCATCAGTATATATCTGCTGAGAGATTGAAGTTTTGTTTTCGTTTATTTTATAATTAAATGGACACATACAGGGTTCATTCTAGGTCAGAATTTTTGGGAATAGTGAGAAAGCGCGCGGTTGATTTTGAAGATTTCAAATGGGAAGTGTCTCGCTGGAAAGTTAGGTGCGCTGGTGACACCGAAGTTCACGCCACCGTAGGTGACACGCTGGCACACACGCCTAGGGAGCTGTACCCCAACGTTTCAACATGTCTGCATATTTTGCTGGCGATGCCTGTTTCAACTGCCACCACAGAAAGATCGTTCAGCAGCATGCGCCGCTTGAAAACGTACCTTCAGTCAACCATGACAACAGGCAGATTGTCGTGCCTAGGACTGATGAACATTCACAGGGACAAAGAGATAAACACTGACATGGTTATCGATGTCTTCGCTAGACGGAAGGAGCGGCGCCTTGCCTTTGTGTTTCGTGTCTAAGTAATAGTTAGAGCGCTGTACGAAGAGATAATTCCCGAGATTTAGCGAGAGGATTATCGATCGTACAGGCTGAAAACAGTGCTCTAACTATTTTGTGTCACCCCCATGCCCGTACCATGTCTCTACTTGTAATAACACATATTGGTTAAAGTCACTTGGTGTTGGTTTTCATTGTAAAAAAATCTCGTAAAACCCATTAATTTAAACTATTTCCAGCAGTATTTTGTGTACATATAAGTTGTAAAATACACTCTAAAACTCACCTACGGCTGTATAGCAAAAAAAAAAGTCTGGGGGATCATGCCCCCGGACGCCCCTAGCGCCAGTGCGTATCCACATTTTAGTCCCAGCTACGCGCCTGTTATAGGAAATAAGATGGAACCTCTATGGCACAGTGGAGTCAATTTCAGCACAAAAATTAACTCTTGACATATTTATTTTTGTGTACTTTTGTTATGGTCCAAGTCAAGTCACTTGCAAATCCTGTGTGGACATGTATGATTTAGAAACATCTGTAGTTTGCTGAAAGCTTTGTCTATATTTTAGTGACTAGATTTATATAGCTTGACGATATGCCGTAATAAGTAACGAATCGTAAACCCATGTACTCCCGGATTATATATGCAGGCTAAGCAAACACATGTAACACAGGATTATAGATGTGTACAATTATAGATAGATTTCAGACAAAATGGCAATAATTATCGGCATGTTTTATTGAGAATTATGAAAATGAGTGCAGGGAATTTCGGGAAAGCAAACTGCCCTCCTATTCCTGCATTGGAGAAACACCAGGACTCCTATTCCTGCATGGGAGAAACACCCTCATATTCCTGCATAGGAGAAACACCCTCATATTCCTGCATGGGAGAAACACCCTCCTATTCCTGCATGGGAGAAACACCCTCCTATTCCTGCACTTCTGATTAATGTTTTTCAGGTGGTAAAAAGAAGCCCCTGAAGCAGCCAAAGAAGAGCAGGCAGGACGATGATGATGTAAGTGATTGTGTTACAGATCAGGGTGATTTCACCCAGTGGAAGTGACGAAATTTCACCCTCAATTTTGATCTTTTCCAATATGTTAATTGACCGAATGTGCATCTCTCGAGTTTGCTCAACTACAACTTGCTGCTGACGTGACAATGTTGCGACCAGTCCAATGAAACGCAGCAGGGATAACAGAGAACATGTGCATTATTATGCTGTGTCGCCGACTGCGAGTTTAATAGATACATATATACGGTTTTGGGTCCTGACCCTGAACTCGGTAGTAAACGGAAAGCAATCAAATCACGAAAGGGACAAGTGTAAACACTATTTTGTAAGAACTTGTTTTGCAGTCGATCTATAATTTATAACTATTTATAAATTTATGAAATTTAAGTAACTTTTATGTTTTTTATCAGTAACTAGTTTCAGACCTTACTAAGTTAATAACGTTCTTTTCCATTACAAATTTAATAATGTCTTCTGTTACTAATTTAATAACTGAAGATAATGTTATTAAATTGGTAACTTACATGTACTAACGTTCTGATCAGTTACTACTTTAATAACGTACATTGATTGCACTCGACATTTATTGTTAACCCATTCAACACCAAGTAACTGACATGGACTGGTCCATGATATTCTAAACCAATAAATGAATCAGAAAATCACAGTTATCATATAAGTTCATTTATCAAAATGGGTAATTATGTCTAAAAATAGTAATATTACTGGCAAAAAGTGCAGATCCTGATGAGACGGCTCGTCACGAGCCGGCTCATCTGGATCTACACTTTTTGTAAGCCTATTTAGAGGTCTGTGGTGTTGAAAGGGTTAACTAAACTAATTTAGTAACCTAAAATTGTTAAAATACATAAATAAACAAATATTTTAAAACATGCATGTTTCCATGTGTTAGGATGATGTAGACTTCAAACAGAAACAGAAAGAACAACAGAAGGCCATGTCAGAAGCTCGGGCCAAGGCCTCCCAAAAGGGTCCCATGAGTAAGTACCAGTGCAAGACGGTTTAGCATAGAATTGTACTTGTGGAATTGCTCCTGACCTGTTGGGGTGTATGGGTTAGGGTCCCCAGGGGTACTGGATAGCTATCGCTTTCATTTAGTAGAAATCTTTAAATTCATTTATTGCAGTTGTTTTATTTGCGCGTTATAAATTTTGTTGTTGTAAATTTCAGCCAAATATATTTGTATCATTTGCCTAGGCATACAGTGTCTATTCTAGGATTGAAAATGTAGGGGGGAATCCCCCCCCCCCCCACTTCGTTACAGAATTTCTGTCTACAGAATGACGCAGCGTTACCTGCAGTAATTGTCGGCATGTATGAGATAATCATACATCTCTAGGAACTACACAAACAGTTGCAACAAACATTAGTGTCTATTCTAGGATTGAAAATGTATAGGGAATTCCCCCCACACTCCGTTACAGTTGCAAAGAATTTCTTTCTCCAGAATGACGCAGCGTTACCTGATGATCACTATGACAGCAGTAATTGTTGGCATGTATGAGATAATCGTACACCTAGGAACTACACAAACAGTTGCAACAAACACTTCATGTGTCGTTGATAATTCGCATGTTTGTGCGTAGTAATATTGAATGCTTTTTACATAGTTTTATTATAAATATTGTCGCATGTTGAAATGAAGTACCACGGAATTGGCTGTTCTATTTGCGGGTATGATGCAATGTGTCCGATTGTCGTTTATGTATGATGCAATTATAGTCAGTACTCTATAGCGTAATTAACAATGGCTTAACAGTGTTAGTGACCAGCCCAGCCCTTTTGAATTTGGGGTCAGTGACCAGCCCAGCCCTTTTGAATTTGGGGTCAGTGGGTTAACGGTCACAGTGTATTTTAGCAGTAATAGCATGTTCTCTTGAGACCAGTTGATGTTCTTGAAAGTTTGTAGGGAGGTTAGTGAGTAGCTGACTACTGACATTAGGTGCAATACGTTAAATGTCAAGGTCACATGTACATTGTGGGGTGTATTCAAAGATTTCTTGTTTTGTCAGTTTGTGCTGTGGTCTACTGTAACACCACTCATCAGCAACATATATACCTTAGATATACCAACTGCCTCTGTGCTCATCAGCAACATATATACCTTAGATATACCAACTGCCTCTGTGCTCATCAGCAACATATATACCTTAGATATACCAACTGCCTCTGTGCTCATCAGCAATATATATATCTTAGATATACCAACTGCCTCTGTGCTCATCAGCAATATATATACCTTAGATATACTAACTGCCTCTGTGCTCATCAGCAATATATATACAGTAGATATACCAACTGCCTCTGTGCTCATCAGCAACATATATACCTTAGATATACCAACTGCCTCTGTGCTCATCAGCAACATATATACCTTAGATATACCAACTGCCTCTGTGCTCATCAGCAACATATATACCTTAGATATACCAACTGCTTCTGTGCTCATCAGCAACATATATACCTTAGATATACCAACTGCCTCTGTGCTCATCAGCAACATATATACCTTAGATATACCAACTGCCTCTGTGCTCATCAGCAATATATATACCAACTGCCTCTGTGCTCATCAGCAATATATATACCTTAGATATACCAACTGCCTCTGTGCTCATTAGCAATATATATACCTTAGATATACCAACTGCCTCTGTGCTCATCAGCAATATATATACAGTAGATATACCAACTGCCTCTGTGCTCATCAGCAACATATATACCTTAGATATACCAACTGCCTCTGTGCTCATCAGCAACATATATACCTTAGATATACCAACTGCCTCTGTGCTCATCAGCAACATATATACCTTAGATATACCAACTGCCTCTGTGCTCATCAGCAATATATATACCTTAGATATACCAACTGCCTCTGTGCTCATCAGCAATATATATACAGTAGATATACCAACTGCCTCTGTGCTCATCAGCAACATATATACCTTAGATATACCAACTGCCTCTGTGCTCATCAGCAACATATATACCTTAGATATACCAACTGCCTCTGTGCTCATCAGCAATATATATACAGTAGATATACCAACTGCCTCTGTGCTCATCAGCAATATATATACAGTAGATATACCAACTGCCTCTGTGCTCATCAGCAATATATATACCTTAGATATACCAACTGCCTCTGTGCTCATCAGCAATATATATACAGTAGATATACCAACTGCCTCTGTGCTCATCAGCAATATATATACAGTAGATATACCAACTGCCTCTGTGCTCATCAACAATATATATACAGTAGATATACCAACTGCCTCTGTGCTCATCAGCAATATATATACAGTAGATATACCAACTGCCTCTGTGCTCATCAGCAATATATATACAGTAGATATACCAACTGCCTCTGTGCTCATCAGCAATATATATACAGTAGATATACCAACTGCGTCTGTGCTCATCAGCAATATATATACAGTAGATATACCAACTGCCTCTGTGCTCATCAGCAATATATATATACAGTAGATATACCAACTGCCTCTGTGCTCATCAGCAATATATATACAGTAGATATACCAACTGCCTCTGTGCTCATCAGCAATATATATATACAGTAGATATACCAACTGCCTCTGTGCTCATCAGCAATACCGTAGATATACTGTAGATATACCAACTGCCTCTGTGCTCATCAGCAATATATATACCGTAGATATACCAACTGCCTCTGTGCTCGTCAGCAATACCGTATATATACCAACAACTGTCTCTGTGCTTCATTTCAGGTAGCGGTGGTATTAAAAAATCGGGCAAGAAATAACCTTCACCCTACAGTACTGTAACCCTACAGTATATTCCTCCATGGTTGGTTGTCTTCAAACATTTGACTCGGAAGTGTGAATGAACATAAACTGCTTATCTTTAACATTATTTGGAATGAACTTGTGTGAATGTACATTAATATTGTTTAGTTGGTGCTGTGATTTAGGCCGTTACAAATTAATTGCTTCATTTACATACTAATTTTGCCCCCAAATTTGAAGTTGTTTTAAATTGTTGCTATGTTAATATGTTTATGAAATAATATGTAAGCTGGTATCCTCTCTTAGACTATTTGAATGAACTTCAAACATTGTTATCAACACTTTTACAACTGTATACATACATTCTAGAAAACTTGACAGTATACATTCTCGTCAACCTGACAGTATGTTTGACTTCCATTAAGCAGTCACTTTCTGTGATTGGTTGGTTGCTTAAGAGAGGTTTGACTATATGTAATATTTCATTTGTTTGACTATATAAACCATATTATTGGAACATTACGTACCGGTATGTCAAATTGGAGATAAATGTTGTAAACACTAGAAATCTATTTTGGTATTCAAACTTTGTCAAAAGCCACATATTGAAACTTGAGTTCCTTTCAATAATCGTCCATTTCTGTCAAGATGGTAGGTCAAACTACAAGTAAACAAAAATGTCCAATTAGCGCAGTTGTTAGAGCGCTCGCTTCTTACCAATGCAATCCGGGTTCGGATCGAGAAGTATGAGAAATGGTATGGTTGTCGCCAGATCGGATAGGTGGGTTTTCTCCGGGTACTCTGGCTTCCTCCCACATGAAAGACCACATTTACGCTTTCATCCGAGCCAACGAGAGTGATTAATATAAGTTGTTAAAACTTGCTTCACAATCGTTAATAAATAAACGTTTAAACTAAACAAAAACATAACGACCGTAGCTACCATTGCTGATGTATCCATTGTGTTCTCTTGTTTTATTAAACTATAAATACATAGTTAGTGTTTTGCATTTTGTTAGATTACAAAACAAGGGTAACACATCATTTTTCACACATAATTCTTTGTGGCTATTGGTGGCCCGAGTGGCTAACGGAGTTCAAATCATTTGCTTCTCACCGCTGTAGGTTTGAATCCCACTGAGGGTGTCGATTTCCTTAATGTGAGGAAGCTATCTAGATCATGGCTTGCGAAAGGTTGGTGGTTATTCCTCCTTGCCATGCCCTAACCCATGACCTAAGCTCTTCGTGCCATACCCTAACCCATGACCTAAGCTCTTCGTGCCATACCCTAACCCATGACCTAAGCTCTTCGTGCAAATTTAAGCCCAAAAACAAACATTTGTTTGTAGCTAAGCCGCTTCACGTATGTTTATGTGATTTATAGTCAAGACTTTAAGAGATATTGAGGCAACGTCCATACAATATCATTTTTTGGCCCAATCCAGGATCGCCGACGTGTTCCTCTAAAATCGAAATATTTACCTCTATAATCAACATATTTATTTTATTGTTTATAGCTATGGTCAACCAGCTCCCAATACAAGTAAAATGTTTGCAGTTTGCATAAATGACAATAATGCTCACAAAACTTCAGTAATGACTATAGTGCATGACCAATGTTCCACATCACGAGAGCCCAACGATCCTCGGCCCATCCGACTAAATATCAAATGGACAAGACCCAGTTAAACTTGATTTATTTCACAACGATTACAAAACAAGCTTTAACAACTTGTATTAATCACTCTCGTTGGCTCAGATGAAAGCGTAAATGTGGTCATTCGTGTGGGAGGAAACCGGATTACCCGGAGAAAACCCACCTGACGACCACCGTACCATCTCGCCTACGTCCGGTCCGAGGACCGAACCTGGGTTGCATTGGTGAGAAACGAGCACGTTAATCTGAAGACCCAGTTAGCCATTGAAACAACAAGAAATCTGGCGCTCCATATTTATGTCTCCATAGAGAAAAGGGGGGTGTAGATTTTGTACGTCCGTCTGTCACAAAGTTTGTCATGAGAGGGTGTTCTAAACTCCTTGTGGATTTTCATGAAACTTTACAGGAATGATCAGCATTGTTGTGCATATCTTCATCATATTTCACACATATATTGTGATTTGTGTAGAATATCATCTTCATATTTCACACATATATTGTGATTTGTGTAGAATATCATCTTCATATTTCACACATATATTGTGATTTGTGTAGAATATCATCTTCATATTTCACACATATATTGTGTTTTTGTGTAGAATATCATCTTCATATTTCACACATATATTGTGATTTGTGTAGAATATCATCTTCATATTTCACACATATATTGTGATTTTGTGTAGAATATCATCTTCATATTTCACACATATATTGTGTTTTTGTGTAGAATATCATCTTCATATTTCACACATATATTGTGATTTGTGTAGAATATCATCTTCATATTTCACACATATATTGTGATTTGTGTAGAATATCATCTTCATATTTCACACATATATTGTGTTTTTGTGTAGAATATCATCTTCATATTTCACACATATATTGTGATTTGTGTAGAATATCATCTTCATATTTCACACATATATTGTGATTTGTGTAGAATATCATCTTCATATTTCACACATATATTGTGTTTTTGTGTAGAATATCATCTTCATATTTCACACATATATTGTGATTTGTGTAGAATATCATCTTCATATTTCACACATATATTGTGTTTTTGTGTAGAATATCATCTTCATATTTCACACATATATTGTGATTTGTGTAGAATATCATCTTCATATTTCACACATATATTGTGATTTGTGTAGAATATCATCTTCATATTTCACACATATATTGTGATTTGTGTAGAATATCATCTTCATATTTCACACATATATTGTGTTTTTGTGTAGAATATCATCTTCATATTTCACACATATATTGTGATTTGTGTAGAATATCATCTTCATATTTCACACATATATTGTGATTTGTGTAGAATATCATCTTCATATTTCACACATATATTGTGTTTTTGTGTAGAATATCATCTTCATATTTCACACATATATTGTGATTTGTGTAGAATATCGGTTGTTTGTCCAGGCAAATGATTTGTACTAATTCAATGCATAATAATGATCAATGCCAAACCTAGTTCTGCATATCGCCTATACCAACCATTGATCTATGATGTCCTGTGCCAAACAGTGAGCTATGATGTCCTATGCCAAACAGTGAGCTATGGTGTCCTATGCCAAACAGTGAGCTATGGTGTCCTATGCCAAACAGTGAGCTATGGTGTCCTATGCCAAACAGTGATCTATGGTGTCCTATGCCAAACAGTGAGCTATGATGTCCTATGCCAACCATTGATCTATGATGTACTATACCAACCATTGATCTATGATGTCCTGTGCCAAACAGTGAGCTATGGTGTCCTATGCCAAACAGTGAGCTATGGTGTCCTATGCCAAACAGTGAGCTATGGTGTCCTATGTCAAACAGTGAGCTATGGTGTCCTATGTCAAACAGTGAGCTATGGTGTCCTATGCCAAACAGTGAGCTATGCCAAACAATGAGCTATGATGTCCTATGCCAAACAGTGAGCTATGGTGTCCTATGTCAAACAGTGAGCTATGGTGTCCTATGCCAAACAGTGAGCTATGGTGTCCTATGCCAAACAGTGAGCTATGGTGTCCTATGCCAAACAGTGAGCTATGATATCCTATGCCAAACAGTGAGCTATGGTGTCCTATGCCAAACAGTGAGCTATGGTGTCCTATGCCAAACAGTGAGCTATAGTGTCCTATGCCAAAGAGTGAGCTATGATATCCTATGCCAAAGAGTGAGCTATGGTGTCCTATGCCAAAGAGTGAGCTATGATGTCCAATGCCAAACAGTGAGCTATGATATCCTATGCCAAATGGTGAGCTATGGTGTCCTATGTCAAACAGTGAGCTATGATGTCCTATGCCAAACAGTGAGCTATGATGTCCTATGCCAAACTGAGCTATGGTGTCCTATGCCAAACAGTGAGCTATGGTGTCCTATGCCAAACTAAGCTATGGTGTCCTATGCCAAACAATGAGTTATGATGTCCTATGCCAAACAGTGAGCTATGGTGTCCTAGGCCAAACAATGAGCTATGATGTCCTATGCCAAACAGTGAGCTATGATGACCTATGCCAAACAGTGAGCTATGATGTACTATGCCAACCAGTGAGCTATGTTGTAATATGCCAAACAGTGAGCTATGTTGTAATATGCCAACCAGTGAGCTATGTTGTACTATGTCAAATAGTGAGCTATGATGTCCTATGCCAAACAGTGAGCTATGTTGTAATATGCCAAACAGTGAGCTATGTTGTAATATGCCAAACAGTGAGCTATGTTGTAATATGCCAAACGGTGAGCTATGATGTCCTGTGCCAAACAGTGAGCTATGGTGTCCTATGCCAAACAGTGAGCTATGATGTACTATGCCAAACAGTGAGCTATGATGTTGTATGCCAAACAGTGAGCTATGATGTCCTATGCCAAACAGTGAGCTATGATGTCCTATGCCAAACAGTGAGCTATGGTGTACTATGCCAAACAGTGAGCTATGGTGTCCTATGTCAAACAGTGAGCTATGGTGTTCTATGTCAAACAGTGAGCTATGGTGTTCTATGTCAAACAGTGAGCTATGGTGTCCTATGCCAAACAATGAGCTATGATGTCCTATGCCAAACGGTGAGCTATGGTGTCCTATGTCAAACAGTCAAACAGTGAGCTATGGTGTCCTATGCCAAACAGTGAGCTATGGTGTCCTATGCCAAACAGTGAGCTATGGTGTCCTATGCCAAACAGTGAGCTATAGTGTCCTATGCCAAACAGTGAGCTATGATATCCTATGCCAAAGAGTGAGCTATGGTGTCCTATGCCAAAGAGTGAGCTATGATGTCCAATGCCAAACAGTGAGCTATGATATCCTATGCCAAATGGTGAGCTATGGTGTCCTATGCCAAACAGTGAGCTATGATGTCCTATGCCAAACAGTGAGCTATGATGTCCTATGCCAAACTGAGCTATGATGTCCTATGCCAAACAGTGAGCTATGGTGTCCTATGCCAAACTGAGCTATGGTGTCCTATGCCAAACAATGAGTTATGATGTCCTATGCCAAACAGTGAGCTATGGTGTCCTAGGCCAAACAATGAGCTATGATGTCCTATGCCAAACAGTGAGCTATGATGACCTATGCCAAACAGTGAGCTATGATGTACTATGCCAACCAGTGAGCTATGTTGTAATATGCCAAACAGTGAGCTATGTTGTAATATGCCAACCAGTGAGCTATGTTGTACTATGTCAAATAGTGAGCTATGATGTCCTATGCCAAACAGTGAGCTATGTTGTAATATGCCAAACAGTGAGCTATGTTGTAATATGCCAAACGGTGAGCTATGATGTCCTATGCCAAACAGTGAGCTATGATGTACTATGCCAAACAGTGAGCTATGATGTCCTATGCCAAACAGTGAGCTATGATGTCGTATGCCAAACAGTGAGCTATGATGTCCTATGCCAAACAGTGAGCTATGGTGTCCTATGCCAAACAGTGAGCTATGGTGTCCTATGCCAAACAGTGAGCTATGATATCCTATGCCAAACAGTGAGCTGTGATGTCCTATGCCAAACAGTGAGCTATGATGTCCTATGCCAAACAGTGAGCTATGATGTACTATGCCAAACAGTGAGCTATGATGTACTATGCCAAACAGTGAGCTATGATGTCCTATGCCAAACAATGAGCTATGGTGTCCTATGCCAAACAGTGAGCTATGATATCCTATGCCAAACAGTGAGCTATGGTGTCCTATGCCAAAGAGTGAGCTATGATGTCCAATGCCAAACAGTGAGCTATGATATCCTATGCCAAATGGTGAGCTATGGTGTCCTATGCCAAACAGTGAGCTATGGTGTCCTATGCCAAACAGTGAGCTATGATATCCTATGCCAAACAGTGAGCTATGCCAAACAGTGAGCTATGGTGTCCTATGCCAAACAGTGAGCTATAGTGTCCTATGCCAAACAGTGAGCTATGATATCCTATGCCAAAGAGTGAGCTATGGTGTCCTATGCCAAAGAGTGAGCTATGATGTCCAATGCCAAACAGTGAGCTATGATATCCTATGCCAAATGGTGAGCTATGGTGTCCTATGCCAAACAGTGAGCTATGATGTCCTATGCCAAACAGTGAGCTATGATGTCCTATGCCAAACAGTGAGCTATGGTGTCCTATGCCAAACAGTGAGCTATGGTGTCCTATGCCAAACATGAGCTATGATGTCCTATGCCAAACAGTGAGCTATGGTGTCCTATGCCAAACAGTGAGCTATGATGTCCTATGCCAAACAGTGAGCTATGATGTCCTATGCCAAACGGTGAGCTATGGTGTCCTATGCCAAACAGTGAGCTATGATGTCCTATGCCAAACAGTGAGCTATGATGTCCTATGCCAAACAGTGAGCTATGGTGTCCTATGCCAAACTGAGCTATGGTGTCCTATGCCAAACAGGAGCTATGTGTCCTATGCCAAACAGTGAGCTATGATGTCCTATGCCAAACAGTGAGCTATGGTGTCCTATGCCAAACAGTGAGCTATGATGTCCTATGCCAAACAGTGAGCTATGATGTCCTATGCCAAACAGTGAGCTATGATGTACTATGCCAACAGTGAGCTATGTGTAATATGCCAAACAGTGAGCTATGTTGTATATGCCAACAGTGAGCTATGTTGTACTATGTCAAATAGTGAGCTATGATGTCCTATGCCAAACAGTGAGCTATGTTGTAATATGCCAAACAGTGAGCTATGATGTACTATGCCAAACAGTGAGCTATGTGTCCTATGCCAAACAGTGAGCTATGATGTCCTATGCCAAACAGTGAGCTATGGTGTCCTATGCCAAACAGTGAGCTATGATGTCCTATGCCAAACAGTGAGCTATGATGTCCTATGCCAAACAGTGAGCTATGATGTCCTATGCCAAACAGTGAGCTATGATGTCCTATGCCAAACAGTGAGCTATGGTGCCTATGCCAAACAGTGAGCTATGATGTCCTATGCCAAACAGTGAGCTATGATGTCCTATGCCAAACAGTGAGCTATGGTGTCCTATGCAAAAGTGAGCTATGATGTCCTATGCCAAACAGTGAGCTATGATGTCCTATGCCAAACAGTGAGCTATGATGTCCTATGCCAAACTGAGCTATGATGTCCTATGCCAAACAGTGAGCTATGGTGTCCTATGCCATATGGTGAGCTATGGTGTCCTATGTCAAACAATGAGCTATGGTGTCCTATGCCAAACAGTGAGCTATGATGTACTATGCCAAACAGTGAGCTATGATGTCCTATGCCAAACAATGAGCTATGATGTCCTATGCCAAACAGTGAGCTATGATGTACTATACCAAACAGTGAGCTATGATGTACTATGCCAAACAGTGAGCTATGATGTCCTATGCCAAACGGTGAGCTATGGTGTCCTATGTCAAACAGTGAGCTATGATGTCCTATGCCAAACATTGAGCTATGATGTCCTATGCCAAACAGTGAGCTATGGTGTCCTATGCCAAACAGTAAGCTATGCCAAACAGGGAGCTATGTTGTCCTATGCCAAACAGTGAGCTATGGTGTACTATGACAAACAGTGAGCTATGATGTACTATGCTAAACAGTGAGCTATGATGTCCTATGCCAAACAGTGAGCTATGATATCCTATGCCAAACAGTGAGCTATGATGTACTATGCCAAACAGTGAGGTATGATGTACTATGCCAAACAGTGAGCTATGATGTACTATGCCAAACAGTGAGCTATGATGTCCTATGCCAAACAGTGAGCTATGCCAAACAGTGAACTATGATATCCTATGCCAAACAATGAGCTATGGTGCATATGCCAAACAGTGAGCTATGATGTCCTATGCCAAACGGTGAGCTATGGTGTCCTATGCCAAACAGTGAGCTATGATGTCCTATGCCAAACAGTGAGCTATGGTATCCTATGCCAAACTGAGCTATGGTGTCCTATGCCAAACAGGGAGCTATGTTGTCCTATGCCAAACCGTGAGCTATGATGCACTATGCCAAACAGTGAGCTATGATGTCCTATGTCAAACAGTGAGCTATGATGTCCTATGCCAAACAGTGAGCTATGATGTCATATGCCAAACAGTGAGCTATGGTGTCCTATGCCAAACAGTGAGCTATGATATCTTATGCCAAACAGTGATCTATGATATCCTATGCCAAACAGTGAGCTATGATGTACTATGCCAAACAGTGAGCTATGATATCCTATGCCAAACGGTGAGCTATGGTGTCCTATGCCAAACAGTGAGCTATGATGTCCTATGTCAAACAGTGAGCTATGATGTCCTATGCCAAACAGTGAGCTATGATGTCCTATACCAAACAGTGAGCTATGAGGTAATATGCCAAACTGAGCTATGATGTCCTATACGAAACAGTGAGCTATGATGTACTATGCCAAACAGTGAGCTATGATGTCCTATGCCAAACAGTGAGCTATGCCAAACAGTGAGCTATGATATCCTATGCCAAACAGTGAGCTATGATGTACTATGCCAAACAGTGAGCTATGATGCACTATGCCAAACAATTAGCTATGATGTACTATGCCAAACAGTGAGCTATGGTGTCGTATGCCAAACAGTGATCTATGATGTCCTATGCCAAACAGTGAGCTATGGTGTCCTATGCCAAACAGTGAGCTATGATGTCATATGCCAAACAGTGAGCTGTGATGTCCTATGCCAAACAGTGAGCTATTATGATGTCCTATGCCAAACAGTGAGCTATGATTTACTATGCCAAAACAGTGAGCTATGATGTACTATGCCAAACAGTGAGCTATGATGTACTATGCCAAACAGTGAGCTATGATGTCCTATGCCAAACAGTGAGCTATAGTGTCCTATGCCAAACGGTGAGCTATGGTGTCCTATGTCAAACAATGAGCTATGGTGTCCTATGCCAAACAGTGAGCTATGGTGTACTATGCCAAACAGTGAGCTATGATATCCTATGCCAAACCGTGAGCTATGATGTCCTATGCCAAACAGTGAGCTATGATGTACTTTTCCAAACAGTGAGCTATGATATCCTATGCCAAACGGTGAGCTATGGTGTCCTATGCCAAACAGTGAGCTATGATGTCCTATGTCAAACAGTGAGCTATGATGTCCTATGCCAAACAGTGAGCTATGATGTCCTATGCCAAACAGTGAGCTATGGTGTCCTATGCCAAACGGTGAGCTATGGTGTCCTATGTCAAACAATGAGCTATGGTGTCTTATGCCAAACAGTGAGCTATGGTGTCCTATGCCAAACGGTGAGCTATGATGTCCTATGTCAAACAATGAGCTATGATGTCCTATGCCAAACGGTGAGCTATGGTGTCCTATGTCAAACAGTGAGCTATGATGTCCTATGCCAAACAGTGAGCTATGATGTCCTATGCCAAACAGTGAGTTATGGTATCCTATGCCAAACTGAGCTATGGTGTCCTATGCCAAACAGGGAGCTATGTTGTCCTATGCCAAACCGTGAGCTATGATATCCTATGCCAAACAGTGAGCTATGGTGTCCTATGCCAAACAGTGAGCTATGATGTCCAATGCCAAACAGTGAGCTATGATATCCTATGCCAAATGGTGAGCTATGGTGTCCTATGCCAAACAGTGAGCTATGATGTCCTATGCCAAACAGTGAGCTATGATGTACTATGCCAAACAGTGAGCTATGGTGTCCTATGCCAAATGGTGAGCTATGGTGTCCTATGTCAAACAATGAGCTATGGTGTCCTATGCCAAACAGTGAGCTATGATGTACTATGCCAAACAGTGAGCTATGATGTCCTATGCCAAACAATGAGCTATGATGTCCTATGCCAAACAGTGAGCTATGATGTACTATACCAAACAGTGAGCTATGATGTACTATGCCAAACAGTGAGCTATGATGTCCTATGCCAAACGGTGAGCTATGGTGCATATGCCAAACAGTGAGCTATGATGTCCTATGCCAAACGGTGAGCTATGGTGTCCTATGCCAAACAGTGAGCTATGATGTCCTATGTCAAACAGGAACTATGATGTCCTATGCCAAACAGTGAGCTATGGTGTCCTATGCCAAACGGTGAGCTATGGTGTCCTATGTCAAACAATGAGCTATGGTGTCTTATGCTAAACAGTGAGCTATGGTGTCCTATGCCAAACGGTGAGCTATGATGTCCTATGTCAAACAATGAGCTATGATGTCCTATGCCAAACGGTGAGCTATGGTGTCCTATGTCAAACAGTGAGCTATGATGTCCTATGCCAAACAGTGAGCTATGATGTCCTATGCCAAACAGTGAGCTATGGTATCCTATGCCAAACTGAGCTATGGTGTCCTATGCCAAACAGGGAGCTATGTTGTCCTATGCCAAACCGTGAGCTATTATGCACTATGCCAAACAGTGAGCTATGATGTCCTATGTCAAACAGTGAGCTATGATGTCCTATGCCAAACAGTGAGCTATGATGTCATATGCCAAACAGTGAGCTATGGTGTCCTATGCCAAACAGTGAGCTATGATATCTTATGCCAAACAGTGATCTATGATATCCTATGCCAAACAGTGAGCTATGATGTACTATGCCAAACAGTGAGCTATGATATCCTATGCCAAACGGTGAGCTATGGTGTCCTATGCCAAACAGTGAGCTATGATGTCCTATGTCAAACAGTGAGCTATGATGTCCTATGCCAAACAGTGAGCTATGATGTCCTATACCAAACAGTGAGCTATGAGGTAATATGCCAAACTGAGCTATGATGTCCTATACGAAACAGTGAGCTATGATGTACTATGCCAAACAGTGAGCTATGATGTCCTATGCCAAACAGTGAGCTATGCCAAACAGTGAGCTATGATATCCTATGCCAAACAGTGAGCTATGATGTACTATGCCAAACAGTGAGCTATGATGCACTATGCCAAACAGTTAGCTATGATGTACTATGCCAAACAGTGAGCTATGGTGTCGTATGCCAAACAGTGATCTATGATGTCCTATGCCAAACAGTGAGCTATGGTGTCCTATGCCAAACAGTGAGCTATGATGTCATATGCCAAACAGTGAGCTGTGATGTCCTATGCCAAACAGTGAGCTATTATGATGTCCTATGCCAAACAGTGAGCTATGATTTACTATGCCAAAACAGTGAGCTATGATGTACTATGCCAAACAGTGAGCTATGATGTACTATGCCAAACAGTGAGCTATGATGTCCTATGCCAAACAGTGAGCTATAGTGTCCTATGCCAAACGGTGAGCTATGGTGTCCTATGTCAAACAATGAGCTATGGTGTCCTATGCCAAACAGTGAGCTATGGTGTACTATGCCAAACAGTGAGCTATGATATCCTATGCCAAACCGTGAGCTATGATGTCCTATGCCAAACAGTGAGCTATGATGTACTTTTCCAAACAGTGAGCTATGATATCCTATGCCAAACGGTGAGCTATGGTGTCCTATGCCAAACAGTGAGCTATGATGTCCTATGTCAAACAGTGAGCTATGATGTCCTATGCCAAACAGTGAGCTATGATGTCCTATGCCAAACAGTGAGCTATGGTGTCCTATGCCAAACGGTGAGCTATGGTGTCCTATGTCAAACAATGAGCTATGGTGTCTTATGCCAAACAGTGAGCTATGGTGTCCTATGCCAAACGGTGAGCTATGATGTCCTATGTCAAACAATGAGCTATGATGTCCTATGCCAAACGGTGAGCTATGGTGTCCTATGTCAAACAGTGAGCTATGATGTCCTATGCCAAACAGTGAGCTATGATGTCCTATGCCAAACAGTGAGTTATGGTATCCTATGCCAAACTGAGCTATGGTGTCCTATGCCAAACAGGGAGCTATGTTGTCCTATGCCAAACCGTGAGCTATGATATCCTATGCCAAACAGTGAGCTATGGTGTCCTATGCCAAACAGTGAGCTATGATGTCCAATGCCAAACAGTGAGCTATGATATCCTATGCCAAATGGTGAGCTATGGTGTCCTATGCCAAACAGTGAGCTATGATGTCCTATGCCAAACAGTGAGCTATGATGTACTATGCCAAACAGTGAGCTATGGTGTCCTATGCCAAATGGTGAGCTATGGTGTCCTATGTCAAACAATGAGCTATGGTGTCCTATGCCAAACAGTGAGCTATGGTGTACTATGCCAAACAGTGAGCTATGATATCCTATGCCAAACCGTGAGCTATGATGTCCTATGCCAAACAGTGAGCTATTATGTAGTTTGCCAAACAGTGAGCTATGATGTCCTATGTCAAACAGTGAGCTATGATGTCCTATGCCAAACAGTGAGCTATGATGTCCTATGCCAAACAGTGAGCTATGGTCCTATGCCAAACAGTGAGCTATGTGTCCTATGCCAAACAGTGAGCTATGGTGTCCTATGCCAAACAGTGAGCTATGATGTCCTATGCCAAACAGTGAGCTATGGTGTCCTATGCCAAACAGTGAGCTATGGTGTCCTATGCCAAACATGAGCTATGGTGTCCTATGCCAAACAGTGAGCTATGGTGTCCTATGCCAAACAGTGAGCTATGATGTCCTATGCCAAACAGTGAGCTATGATGTCCTATGCCAAACGTGAGCTATGGTGTCCTATGCCAAACAGTGAGCTATGATGTCCTATGCCAAACAGTGAGCTATGATGTCCTATGCCAAACAGTGAGCTATGGTGTCCTATGCCAAACGTGAGCTATGTGTCCTATGCCAAACAGGAGCTATGTTGTCCTATGCCAAACAGTGAGCTATGATGTCCTATGCCAAACAGTGAGCTATGATGTCTATGCCAACGTGAGGTGTCTATGCCAACAGTGAGCTATGATGTCCTATGCCAAACAGTGAGCTATGTTCTATGCCAAACAGTGAGCTATGATGTCCTATGCCAAACAGTGAGCTATGATGTACTATGCCAAACAGTGAGCTATGATGTCCTATGCCAAACAGTGAGCTATGATGTCCTATGCCAAACAGTGAGCTATGGTGTCCTATGCCAAACAGTGAGCTATGATGTACTATGCCAAACAGTGAGCTATGATGTCCTATGCCAAACAGTGAGCTATGATGTCCTATGCCAAACAGTGAGCTATGATGTCCTATGCCAAACAGTGAGCTATGATGTCCTATGCCAAACAGTGAGCTATGATGTCCTATGCCAAACAGTGAGCTATGATGTCCTATGCCAAACAGTGAGCTATGGATGTCCTATGCCAAACAGTGAGCTATGATGTCCTATGCCAAACAGTGAGCTATGATGCCTATGCCAAACTGAGCTATGATGTCCTATGCCAAACAGTGAGCTATGATGTCCTATGCCAAACAGTGAGCTATGATGTCCTATGCCAAACTGAGCTATGATGTCCTATGCCAAACAGTGAGCTATGGTGTCCTATGCCAAACGGTGAGCTATGGTGTCCTATGTCAAACAATGAGCTATGATGTCCTATGCCAAACGGTGAGCTATGATGTCCTATGCCAAACAGTGAGCTATGATGTCCTATGCCAAACAGTGAGCTATGTCCTATGCCAAACAGTGAGCTATGATGTCCTATGCCAAACAGTGAGCTATGGTGTCCTATGCCAAACAGTGAGCTATGGTGTCCTATGCCAAACAGTGAGCTATGATGTCCTATGCCAAACAGTGAGCTATGATGTCCTATGCCAAACAGTGAGCTATGATGTCCTATGCCAAACAGTGAGCTATGATGTCTATGCCAAAGTGAGCTATGCCAAACAGTGAGCTATGATGTCCTATGCCAAACAGTGAGCTATGATGTCCTATGACAAACTGAGCTATGATGTCCTATGCCAAACAGTGAGCTATGGTGTCCTATGCCAAACGGTGAGCTATGGTGTCCTATGTCAAACAATGAGCTATGGTGTCCTATGCCAAACCGTGAGCTATGATGTACTATGCCAAACAGTGAGCTATGATGTCCTATACCAAACAGTGAGCTATGATGTACTATGCCAAACAGTGAGCTATGATGTCCTATGCCAAACAGTGAGCTATGCCAAACAGTGAGCTATCATATCCTATGCCAAACAGTGAGCTATGATGTACTATGCCAAACAGTGAGCTATGATACACTATGCCAAACAGTGAGCTATGGTGTCCTATGCCAAACAGTGATCTATGATGTCATATGCCAAACAGTGAGCTATGATATCCTATGCCAAACCGTGAGCTATGATGTCATATGCCAAACAGTGAGCTATGATGTCATATGCCAAACAGTGAGCTATGCCAAACAGTGAGCTATGATGTACTATGCCAAACAGTGAGCTATGATGTACTATGCTAAACAGTGAGCTATAATGTACTGTGCCAAACAGTGAGCTATGGTGTCCTATGCCAAACAGTGATCTATGATGTCCTATGCCAAACAGTGAGCTATGGTGTCCTATGCCAAACAGTGAGCTATGATGGCATATGCCAAACAGTGAGCTGTGATGTCCTATGCCAAACAGTGAGCTATGATGTCCTATGCCAAACAGTGAGCTATGATTTACTATGTCAAACAGTGAGCTATGATGTACTATGCCAAACAGTGAGCTATGATGTCCTATGCCAAACAGTGAGCTAGGATGTACTATGCCAAACGGTGAGCTATGATATCCTATGCCAAACGGTGAGCTATCGTGTCCTATGCCAAACAGTGAGCTATGATGTCCTATGTCAAACAGTGAGCTATGATGTCCTATGCCAAACAGTGAGCTATAGTGTCCTATGCCAAACGGTGAGCTATGGTGTCCTATATCAAACAATGAGCTATGGTGTCCTATGCCAAACAGTGAGCTATGGTGTACTATGCCAAACAGTGAGCTATGATGTCCTATGCCAAACAGTGAGCTATGGTGTCCTATGCCAAACGGTGAGCTATGGTGTCCTATGTCAAACAATGAGCTATGGTGTCTTATGCCAAACAGTGAGCTATGGTGTCCTATGCCAAACGGTGAGCTATGATGTCCTATGTCAAACAATGAGCTATGATGTCCTATGCCAAACGGTGAGCTATGGTGTCCTATGTCAAACAGTGAGCTATGATGTCCTATGCCAAACAGTGAGCTATGATGTCCTATGCCAAACAGTGAGCTATGGTATCCTATGCCAAACTGAGCTATGGTGTCCTATGCCAAACAGGGAGCTATGTTGTCCTATGCCAAACCGTGAGCTATGGTGTCCTATGCCAAAGAGTGAGCTATGATGTCCAATGCCAAACAGTGAGCTATGATATCCTATGCCAAATGGTGAGCTATGGTGTCCTATGCCAAACAGTGAGCTATGATGTCCTATGCCAAACAGTGAGCTATGATGTCCTATGACAAACTGAGCTATGATGTCCTATGCCAAACAGTGAGCTATGGTGTCCTATGCCAAATGGTGAGCTATGGTGTCCTATGTCAAACAATGAGCTATGGTGTCCTATGCCAAACCGTGAGCTATGATGTACTATGCCAAACAGTGAGCTATGATGTCCTATGCCAAACAGTGAGCTATGCCAAACAGTGAGCTATCATATCCTATGCCAAACAGTGAGCTATGATGTACTATGCCAAACAGTGAGCTATGATGCACTATGCCAAACAGTGAGCTATGGTGTCCTATGCCAAACAGTGATATATGATGTCATATGCCAAACAGTGAGCTATGATATCCTATGCCAAACCGTGAGCTATGATGTCATATGCCAAACAGTGAGCTATGATGTCATATGCCAAACAGTGAGCTATGCCAAACAGTGAGCTATGATGTACTATGCCAAACAGTGAGCTATGATGTACTATGCTAAACAGTGAGCTATGATGTACTGTGCCAAACAGTGAGCTATGGTGTCCTATGCCAAACAGTGATCTATGATGTCCTATGCCAAACAGTGAGCTATGGTGTCCTATGCCAAACAGTGAGCTATGATGTCATATGCCAAACAGTGAGCTGTGATGTCCTATGCCATACAGTGAGCTATGATGTCCTATGCCAAACAGTGAGCTATGATTTACTATGTCAAACAGTGAGCTATGATGTCCTATGCCAAACAGTGAGCTAGGATGTACTATGCCAAACGGTGAGCTATGATATCCTATGCCAAACGGTGAGCTATCGTGTCCTATGCCAAACAGTGAGCTATGATGTCCTATGTCAAACAGTGAGCTATGATGTCCTATGCCAAACAGTGAGCTATAGTGTCCTATGCCAAACGGTGAGCTATGGTGTCCTATGTCAAACAATGAGCTATGGTGTCATATGCCAAACAGTGAGCTATGGTGTACTATGCCAAACAGTGAGCTATGATATCCTATGCCAAACCGTGAGCTATGATGTCCTATGCCAAACAGTGAGCTATGATATCCTATGCCAAACCGTGAGCTATGGTGTCCTATGCCAAACAGTGAGCTATGATGTTCTATGTCAAACAGTGAGCTATGATGTCCTATGCCAAACAGTGAGCTATGGTGTCCTATGCCAAACGGTGAGCTATGATGTCCTATGTCAAACAATGAGCTATGGTGTCTTATGCCAAACAGTGAGCTATGGTGTCCTATGCCAAACGGTGAGCTATGATGTCCTATGTCAAACAATGAGCTATGATGTCCTATGCCAAACGGTGAGCTATGGTGTCCTATGTCAAACAGTGAGCTATGATGTCCTATGCCAAACAGTGAGCTATGATGTCCTATGCCAAACAGTGAGCTATGGTATCCTATGCCAAACTGAGCTATGGTGTCCTATGCCAAACAGGGAGCTATGTTGTCCTATGCCAAACCGTGAGCTATGGTGTCCTATGCCAAAGAGTGAGCTATGATGTCCAATGCCAAACAGTGAGCTATGATATCCTATGCCAAATGGTGAGCTATGGTGTCCTATGCCAAACAGTGAGCTATGATGTCCTATGCCAAACAGTGAGCTATGATGTCCTATGACAAACTGAGCTATGATGTCCTATGCCAAACAGTGAGCTATGGTGTCCTATGCCAAATGGTGAGCTATGGTGTCCTATGTCAAACAATGAGCTATGGTGTCCTATGCCAAACAGTGAGCTATGATGTACTATGCCAAACAGTGAGCTATGATGTCCTATGCCAAACAGTGAGCTATGATGTCCTATGCCAAACAGTGAGCTATGATGTCATATGCCAAACTGAGCTATGGTGTCCTATGTCAAACAGTGAGCTATGATGTCCTATGCCAAACAGTGAGCTATGATGTCCTATGCCAAACAGTGAGCTATGGTGTCCTATGCCAAACAGTGAGCTATGGTGTCCTATGTCAAACAATGAGCTATGGTGTTCCTATGCCAAACAGTGAGCTATGGTGTACTATGCCAAACAGTGAGCTATGATGTCCTATGCCAAACAGTGAGCTATGATTTACTATGTCAAACAGTGAGTTATGATGTACTATGCCAAACAGTGAGCTATGATGTCCTATGCCAAACAGTGAGCTAGGATGTACTATGCCAAACGGTGAGCTATGATATCCTATGCCAAACGGTGAGCTATGGTGTCCTATGCCAAACAGTGAGCTATGATGTCCTATGTCAAACAGTGAGCTATGATGTCCTATGCCAAACAGTGAGCTATAGTGTCCTATGCCAAACGGTGAGCTATGGTGTCCTATGTCAAACAATGAGCTATGGTGTCCTATGCCAAACAGTGAGCTATGATATCCTATGCCAAACCGTGAGCTATGATGTCCTATGCCAAACAGTGAGCTATTATGTACTTTGCCAAACAGTGAGCTATGATATCCTATGCCAAACGGTGAGCTATGGTGTCCTATGCCAAACAGTGAGCTATGATGTTCTATGTCAAACAGTGAGCTATGATGTCCTATGCCAAACAGTGAGCTATGATGTCCTATGCCAAACAGTGAGCTATGGTGTCCTATGCCAAACGGTGAGCTATGGTGTCCTATGTCAAACAATGAGCTATGGTGTCTTATGCCAAACAGTGAGCTATGGTGTCCTATGCCAAACGGTGAGCTATGATGTCCTATGCCAAACAGTGAGCTATGATGTCCTATGACAAACTGAGCTATGATGTCCTATGCCAAACAGTGAGCTATGGTGTCCTATGCCAAATGGTGAGCTATGGTGTCCTATGTCAAACAATGAGCTATGGTGTCCTATGCCAAACCGTGAGCTATGATGTACTATGCCAAACAGTGAGCTATGATGTCCTATGCCAAACAGTGAGCTATGATGTACTATGCCAAACAGTGAGCTATGATGTCCTATGCCAAACAGTGAGCTATGGTGTCCTATGCCAAACAGTGAGCTATGATGTCATATGCCAAACAGTGAGCTGTGATGTCCTATGCCAAACAGTGAGCTATGATGTCCTATGCCAAACAGTGAGCTATGATTTACTGTGCCAAACAGTGAGCTATGATGTACTATGCCAAACAGTGAGCTATGATGTCCTATGCCAACAGTGAGCTATGATGTACTATGCCAAACAGTGAGCTATGACATCATATGCCAAACGGTGAGCTATGGTGTCCTATGCCAAACAGTGAGCTATGATGTCCTATGTCAAACAGTGACCTATGATGTCCTATGCCAAACAGTGAGCTATGATGTCCTATGCCAAATAGTGAGCTATGGTGTCATATGCCAAACGGTGAGCTATGGTGTCCTATGTCAAACAATGAGCTATTGTGTCTTATGCCAAACAGTGAGCTATGGTGTCCTATGCCAAACGGTGAGCTATGATGTCCTATGTCAAACAATGAGCTATGATGTCCTATGCCAAACGGTGAGCTATGGTGTCCTATGCCAAACAGTGAGCTATGATGTCCTATGTCAAACAGTGAGCTATGATGTCCTATGCCAAACAGTGAGCTATGATGTACTATGCCAAACAGTGAGCTATGGTGTCATATGCCAAACAGTGAGCTATGATATACTATGCCAAACAGTGAGCTATGATGTCCTATGCCAACCAGTGAGCTATGTTGTAATATGCCAAACAGTGAGCTATGATGTCCTATGCGAAACAGTGAGCTATGGTGTCCTATGTCAAACAGTGAGCTATGGTGTCCTATGCCAAACAGTGAGCTATGTTGGCCTATGCTTAACAGTGAGCTATGATGTCCTATGCCAAACGGTGAGCTATGATGACCTATGCCAAACTATGAGCTATGGTGCCTATGCCAAACAGTGAGCTATGGTGTCCTATGCCAAACAGTGAGCTATGGTGGCCTATGCCAAACAGTGAGCCATGATGTCCTATGCCAAACGGTGAGCTATGATGTCCTATGCCAAACAATGAGCCATGGTGCCTATGCCAAACAGTGAGCTATGGTGACCTATGCCAAACAGTGAGCTATGATGTCCTATGCCAAACAGTGAGATATGATGTAATATGCCAAACAGTGAGCCATGGTGCCTATGCCAAACAGTGAGCTATGGTGACCTATGCCAAACAGTGAGTTATGATGTCCTATGCCAAACAGTGGACTATGATATCCTATGTCAGCTAGGTGGGGTGTTCTCCCTTGATTCAATGGATGCATACAAAATATTGGCTCTGAAAAAGTGATAGTTTTTGTGTTTTTAGAGGAATATTTCTGAAATAAAAACTGGACTAAAACGGAAAATAAATACGGTATATACTATTTTTCTCAAAACATTATGAAAATTGTTGTTATAACTTTCTTCTACATGTAAACATTTCTGAGTTAGGTCAAAAATGGGTTACGCCATTGTGAGATAGTATTGGGACATTGTTATATACTTAGACACAGAAAATGACCTATTATTAAACTGCTAGCTGACCAGTTTGAAGATTAAAGGTGCTCAAACTAATTTAACATTATGTGGAAAGAGAAATTATATGAATAGCGAAAATGGAGAACCAGAATAAAAAGAGAAACAGAAGTGAATTAAGCAGCACGGAAACAGAATCTAACGTAGCTACACCGCCTGCCAAAAATGCTAAAACACTAGAAAATATAAACAAATCCGGAAATGTAAAACTGAGGCCGCAAGACGAACCAGTCGATAGCGTATCAATAAATGAAATAAAATCTGAAATAAAACAAATCAACATGAAACTTTCAAACGTTATGACAAAAGATGATGGCAACCTACGACACAGTATTAAAGAAGTCATACAACAAATGAAAGAAGAGCTCTTGAAATCAATAGAGCATAAAGTAGACCTAATAGAAGCTAAGGTATTTGAAAAAGACATGGAAAATGATGAATTAAAGAAGAAAGTAGAAACATTAAATAAAAGAATTGAAGACCAAACAGAAGAGAACGACAAATTAAAAACAGAACTAAGATTAAATGAAGAAAAATCGACATGGGTTATAAATGATATAGAACAATACAGCAGAGTAAACAATGTCAGGATTTACGGCATATCAGAAAACATACAATGGCCAGAAGCAAACGAGACCGAGAAATCCCCACAAAAAATAGTCACTGACGATACATACGAGAGTCCAGAGAAAACCACACAGACAGTAGTTAATGTATTAAACAAACATTTGCCGGGCCTTAGTCTAACAGCTGGAGATATCGACGCTTGCCACCGCCTAGGTAGGAAGAGCATCAAACCCAGGCCGATCATTGTAACATTCCAATCACGCCTTACGAAATTGAAACTTTTAGCCAGGAAAAAAACACTACCAAAACCTGTATTCGTGACCGAAGACCTGACCAAATTGAACTATCAAGTACTTATGTCCATAAAATACAAAATGCCTGATGAAATTGAATATAGTTGGTTCAAAAATGGAAGCGTACTTTACAAGAACAAAATGGGAACAATACATCGTGCATAGTGCCAAGAATTCAACCACTGGCTAGATATGCCATGGCCAGAACCAGCACAAAGAACAGGCCGGCAAAGTATCTCAAGAATTGACTCATAAGTGACATTACCTTTAACTATATTGTCATACAGGGATAATTGATTTAATTCATGCTATTGAGATCACCAAAGGATAGGTTATGTGTTCACTGGTGCTATCTATATCTACATGCATTACATAACAAATAGTTTAGCATATAAAAGTGTTAACAATATTTATATTAAAATAGTGTCTACATAATTTTACAGACATCTCTTTCAGCAATCTTAAAGTATACTTTTAAAAGTAAAATGTATGCTAGGAACCACAACTCATCTGTACCTAAACAATCTGAATTTGTCATGAGAATACATGTTTGTATATAAGATATGTACGTTTATGATAAATGTGTATACATGTATATATAATTTGGTATGCTGAAACCCATTGTCGACCTTGGCCTCTCGCAAGTCTCAACCCAAGATTGATAACCATCTATTGGGTAGCATTATAAGCATACATACAACGATTTGAGTTAAGATCCTATTGCCGACCTTGTGCACTTTCGTTTTTTTACACAAGATGGACAATATAGGGATACCATCTCCAAATATGAATATACATAATAAAAAAGGTTTAACTACATGCATTTACACATTTATCACACACGCAAACCAAGGTAAATCGTTATGATGTATTCTCAACAACTACTCAAATTTGCCAAGGTATGAATGTCTGAAGTCTATTATTGCATTTTTGCCTTAGATTATGTCTTTGATGAAATAAGAACAGTAATAGTGTAGATCTCCATCACACGGCATTGATTTTGTTAGTTAAAGTTGTATTACTGTTCAAAAAAAGTAACTAGAGTTTAATATGCCAATATCTTTAATAAAACATGTAATACTGATTGTGTGTGTGGTGTGGTGTGGTGTGGTGTGTGTGTGGTGTGGTGTGTGTGTGTGGTGTGGTGTGTGTGTGGTGTGTGTGTGTGTGTGTGTGGTGTGTGTGTGTGGTGTGTGGTGTGTGTGTGTGTGTGTGTGTGGTGTGTGTGTGTGTGTGGTGTGTGTGTGTGGTGTGTGTGGTGTGTGTGTGTGTGTGTGTGTGGTGCGTGCGTGCGTGCGTGCGTGCGTGCGTGCGTGCGTGCGTGCGTGCGTGCGTGCGTGCGTGCGTGCGTGCGTGTGTGCGTGCGTGCGTGCGTGCGTGCGTACATTCTGTTATAGAAAAAAAGTAATAAGTACAAAACAAATACTGATATTTATTAGTTTTACATTCAATTGATTAATCAGTATTGAGTTAATTTAACACTTTTGTTTGTATTGTTCTATATGTATTTGAAAACAATGGATGATCTTGGGCATGTAAACTCAAGAAATGTCATCTCCGTTACAAAACGTTTTTACTTAAACAAATCAGAAATGACTAAATTGTATTTAAAATTTCAACAGTTATACATATTTCAGTACTATTTTATGTAATTATTCATAGGAAAAAAATAAATAACAAATATGTCTAATCACATTATTTAAGAGAGTTACACACAAATCTGAAATTGTGAAAATATGAAGCACTTAACATAGCATTGAACTATATTGTATACAATTGAAACATATTTGCCAATGCAAATATGTGGATTGGCAAATATGTGGCATTCGATTTCCTCTGTCTGATTATAAAGTATATGCTGTTAAGATATAAATTAGTTTTTGTATATTTAGCTTTTACCATCACGTAACGGAATTGACATTGCGTAACGGATTTGACCTTGTGTAACGGTGATGACAGTTCAATTTAGCCACTTTGCTCGAGCACTAAATTCATTGATATATTAAAAAAATGTGTGGATGCTATTAATATGTTGTATTGTTATATTTAGTATAATAGAATTAGAACAGTCCATGTGTCAACTTTATCTCAAAATTTCAACAGAACAAGAGAAACAGATTGTTCTTCAAGACTTGTTGACAACAGTTGTGAAATCCATAAGGAACTATTGAACATTGAATTTGCCATAAATGTATATACACGGTTCGATATACTACTAGATCACTTTCATAAAAGTCAAATATTCATTTCATTTTTAATGTGTTCCCATATGTTGGGAGGAACTTCACAGTGACGTGATGTCACGTGCTTTGGCTCTTCGTCAAGTAGAGTGACGACCTTGTCCACAGTGTACCAACACTGGTCGTCCACCATGGGCCAGAAATATCTGTTGGTGCCTATTTTGTGCATAACCTGAAAACAATTTTTTTTTAAATAGTCTAGATGGCTGCTCCGTAAATTGCATAAAGTATTTATTGACGAATAAGCTTCTAAAATAAATATAAATAAATATAAATGAACATATTGTGGACATAAGTTACGTCACTAGTGTGATAAGGCGGGCCAAAATGGCATGTGTTTGGTCCTGATGACGATATCAAACTTACCATCACATCTAATTCATTTTCATCAACACCTAGTATTATTCCAGGATATGGAATTCCGTCATATTCTACCACGACATAATTTCCGACCAAAGACTCATCAACGCACACCACCTTTTAAAGCTAAAATAGAAAGAATTATTTAGTCAATTAAAAACTTGAGAAGATTGTTTTGTGAATTAAAAAACGTGATACTCGTTTGAAAATCATATACAAATACATGCAATGTTTGAGTAACATGACTGTTTTTAATGGTCTGAACAAATTAATACTCAATACTTACTATCTGAGAATTAGGTTGTTCAACATCTGCTGTCTGGTCATCAGGGCCAGTGGTGGTTGAATCCGTTGAAATTGTGTTGATTGGCTGCTAAAATATAACATCAATAAATAAATACATACATGTATTTCCAGACATACAAATAATGGTATTGTTAAAGGTTCCATACATTTCTAAACAGTACAATAACAGATACATAAAATTGTCACATGTATATATAAATATTTTGCTAGCAACACGTAAATAAATAATATATCCATGCAGCCAAGATTACTAGTCGATATACGTTATACTGCATCTTGGAAATAATAAGTTACAAATCTAGAGTTTATTATGATATATAATATATATTATGATTTCTTACCCCTATTGTCACTGTATCTGGAAACTGAACGGCAGATGGTTGAAAGCAGTCACATACAGAGGGGTGACTACAGAAACAGGACAGGACGCGACAGGAAACTTCACCATGTCTACATGTAGTCAGCTACAATACAGAATGTATTTTACAAAAGTCGAAACCTAGTATCATATTTAGTTTAAACATACAGTTAATAAAATATATTTTTGAGCATGTTTTTACCACTCCCACGAGTGCATTCTGCGTTTCTAGGTAGTACTACCCGTAAAAGGAAGGAATTGTAAAAGACTAGGCCTATCACCGCCGTTGTTGGTATAGATACAATCAAACCCCAAAGCAAATTTGGTACAGGATACCTGTTATTGACTAGTGACCATTGACTAAATTATATTTATAACACTTACTTGAGCTAGAATATCTTACCTGGTGAAGTTTCATTGTTCCTGGAATAGGCGTCAGTTCACTGGGCAGTATCCCCTCAACTTTTTCTATCGACTCCTCCTCAACCAGGAATAATTTGACCGAACTGGATGGCTGGACAAAGGCCACTAAATCCTCACCACACGTGATATCGTTCCCCTTGACATTGACTTGATGATCAGCAGCCCTTTTGATCGCAGCGCCTATCCCATCAGCAGCTCCTTTGCCGTGAGACGCCTCATGAAAATTCCAAGAGGAGTAGGTGAATCCATAATCATATACCTTCTTATTCCAAAGATAAAAGTTCATTTTATTTCTCTATTGAGTCGTTGGTCCATCTGTTAAGAAATGTATTCCAGATAGCGGCTTGATGGTTTTGATGTAATTGATGACTGGATCCATGTGGGCCCATATGGCAGCTGGCCCATGTTTGAGACAACCAGACACAGTGCAAAACGGGTAGACATCATCCCCAATGTATGCTACACCTGTGTGTAGATTGATTTGACGTCTAGACGCGCCAAAATGCATAGATTGGATTTCCGACTCATACTTAGCATTATAATTCTCGCTAAAGTCGACATGAAGCATGACTTCTTCGTGGCTCATATTTTCTTTTAACAAACGCATGGCCCGATATTGATGTCGTATATTGAAAAAATGACGACACGCCCTTTGTAATTCCTGATTCAATTATTCTGCCAATGTCTGCTTCGTACCCTGTTGTTTCTCCTTAATAGTCATTGTTACCACCTTAGACTTTCCATTCTTCTCTCTCTCTATCCTCTTGTTCCTCCATTCATTCCATAAGAGTTGTTCTCCTTCAGTATTTTCTACAGTAAGATTTCTGCTTCCGCAATCTTTACATTCCCGATACATACATTTTTTATTTTCAGTGTCGCATACAATCATCTTCATCAAAACATTGGAGTCCTTCGTTGAAATCATATCAGCTGCATAACTGGCATTGACTTTATAACTCAAGTGTTCGTGTATCTTGCAGAGGCAAGTACTGCGATCTTTCTCGGTCGGTTTTGTTACCCAGAATGGGCGTACTTGACAGAACAGGCTGTATGACATCTTGTTACCTTCAAGTTGAAACTTTTTGTGCAATGTTTTCAAATCGTCTGACAATAGCATTATTTGCTTCTTAACACCTCTTCGTGTGATAGTTGCCCGTTTATCAGCTTTCAAGTGAGAATTGTCGTCACGTTCTATAAATGAGTGTACCCTTTCCTTCACGTTGAGCTTTCTGATTGATGCTGGTGCACGTGTAACCCGGTCCTGCTTCATATACCTCCTTGAAATGCCCAACATTGTACGGCAGTATGCTCCCAAGCCATACCTCTTCAAGATACGCTATGCCACTTTCGAATATTCATAATCAACGTTTGGTACAGCTTATATGATTTACCACTGAACTTTTCGGGACTTTCCGTAGTTTCCTTCAG
>CM026390.1:12302599-12373243 GCA_014843695.1 Archivesica marissinica | reverse complement strand
GCACATAGGATGTATGCAATACGTATAGTCATATATGCAATACGTATAGTCATATATGCAATACGTATAGTCATATATACAATACGTATAGTCATATATGCAATATGTATAGTCATATATGCAATACACATAGTCATATATGCAATACATAGTCATATTTGTAATACGTATAGTCATATATGCAATACATATAGTCATATTTGCAATACATATAGTCATATATGCAATACGTATAGTCATATATGCAATACGCATAGTCATATATGCAATACGCATAGTCATATATGCAATACACATAGTCATATATGCAATACATATAGTCATATTTGCAATACGTATAGTCATATATGCAATACATATAGTCATATATACAATACATATAGTCATATATGCAATACATATAGTCATATTTGCAATACGTATAGTCATATATGCAATACATATAGTCATATATGCAATACACATAGTCATATATGCAATACATATAGTCATATTTGCAATACGTATAGTCATATATGCAATACGTATAGTCATATATGCAATATGCATAGTCATATATGCAATACGTATAGTCATATAAGTATGCAATACGTATAGTCATATAATATGCAATACGTATAGTCATATAATATGCAATATACATAGTCATATAATATGCAATACACATAGTCATATATGCAATACGTATAGTCATATATGCAATACATATAGTCATATATGCAATACATATAGTCATATAATTATGCAATACATATATTCATATATGCAATACGTATAGTCATATATGCAATACATATAGTCATATATGCAATACGTATAGTCATATATACAATACATATAGTCATATATGCAATACGTATAGTCATATATACAATACATATAGTCATATATGCAATACATATAGTCATATATGCAATACATATAGTCATATAATTATGCAATACATATATTCATATATGCAATACGTATAGTCATATATGCAATACATATAGTCATATATGCAATACGTATAGTCATATATACAATACATATAGTCATATATGCAATATGTATTATAGTCATATATACAATACATATAGTCGTATATACAATACGTATAGTCATATATGCAATACGTATAGTCATATGTGCAATACGCATAGTCATATATACAATAAGTATAGTCATATATGCAATACGTATAGTCATATGTGCAATACGCATAGTCATATATGCAATACGTATAGTCATATATGCAATATATATATATACATATATGCAATACATATATATATATATATATATATATAGTCATATATGCAATACATATAGACATATATACAATACATATAGACATATATACAATACATATAGACATATATACAACACATATAGACATATATACAATACATATAGACATATATACAATACATATAGACATATATACAATACATATAGTCATATATGCAATACATATAGTCATATATGCAGTACATATAGTCATATAATTATGCAATACATATATTCATATATGCAATACGTATAGTCATATATGCAATACATATAGTCATATATGCAATACGTATAGTCATATATACAATACATATAGACATATATACAATACATATAGACATATATACAATACATATAGACATATATACAATACATATAGACATATATACAATACATATAGTCATAAGTATATGCTATAGATTTTCTTGTGTATGCTTGTTTGCGATTATCTCATACAATCGTATACAACACAGAACACAGTGCAATTTCCATTTATGTGTGTGTTACACTGGGAGAGTGTGTGCCATGGTGTATTACCATTGTTCTTGGACATATGCTGAATGGCCACATCCAATCAAAGATGACGACCCAATTTCTTTCGATACATTCGTATCCAATACATGGCAAGTTCCTATCATTATCTCTAGAATGACGACTCAATCACTATCGACCCATTCGTATCCAATGCATGGCAAGTTCCTGTCATTATCTCTAGAATGACGACTCAATCACTATCGACCCATTCGTATCCAATGCATGGCAAGTTCCTATCATTATCTCTAGAATGACGACTCAATCACTATCGACCCATTCGTATCCAATGCATGGCAAGTTCCTGTCATTATCTCTAGAATGACGACTCAATCACTACTCATTCATTAGTAGTTTATGCCGGACAAGTGACCTTTGTAGCAGAATGGCTACGGTTGTTTTCTTCAAATAACTTGCCCCTCACAGCTGTATGTTCGAATCCCTACCGAGCTGGCTTGCGGAAGGTCGGTGGTTCTACCCGGGTACCCATCCGTGCCTGACATACAACTCGGATGTGTATCCGGGGTCTTCTTTCGTCAATAATGTGTTCAGCTAAAGAGTTGCTATATGACCTAAGCTGTGTGTGCCACTTTAACTTCCCAAAACAAACAAATATACTGGAAAATGAGTGTGCATGCTAAGTACATTTTGTATTATTGTTTGCCGGAGAGTTCTATAGTATTTTGATCAGTGTTTCTGAATGGTTGAATGGTCAAGTTCTATCACGGATGGCGGTCCAAATACCATTCCATATATAGTATTCTATACAGAGCCATTATTTACATTATGTATGATTTTCTGCGAGAGAACATCTCAAAACGTGTTCCTGGAATCAAGACGTTGAATGGTCGAGTTCTATTAAAGAAGTAGTAGATGGTGGCCTCCTAGGTACAAAGGTGTTCCCTTCGGGTACAGAGGGTTTATCTCCGGGTAAATCTACATAAGGACATAAGATTAGGCAGACGCGTAGCTATGGCAGTTCACATGTGGATTCAATGAATGTAGGCAGGGTCCATGGGATGCTTCTCCGGGAAATATGTTTTCCTATATCGCGTGTGGTGCACTATGAAGGCATTTCCACAATAAAATAGTGTTTATTTAATGAATAATAAATTGGGAAATGTGCATTAAGCTTCAATATTCATACATTTTGGACAAATCAGCGTAACTATAAATTAAAGTTTAAACTTTGTTTATTTTACAACGATTGCGAAACAAGTTTTAACAACTTAATCACTCTCGTTGGCGCGGATGAAAGCTTATTTATGTGGTCATTCGTGTGGGAGGAAACCGGAGTACCCGGATAAAACCCACCTGTCCGATCTGGCGACCACCGTACCATCTCACATACTTCCCGGTTTATAGTCCTTAACCACTATGTCACGGAAAACAGTGTTTTATGGGTGTTTTATCTAAATATAATAGAGGCGCATAATTTTAGAGGTGGCGAAAGATGATAAGAATCTAGCAATTTATTAATAGTGATCATATTAATAACTATGTTATCAATCACTCAATCAATCACTCAATCAATCAATCACTATCAATCAATGTGTCCATAGAAAACTTTGATCTTTGAGAATATCTGCTAATTCAATTGTGTAATGTATGTACAGTCTGTCCAGTATCAATCTAGTCTTGTCTAGCATTGGCCCCGCTTTGTGCTTACTTAGAGTCACGTGTCTCCTCTCGGAGTTTGCAAACTGGTCTAGGACAGCCTGTGGAAGCTTACCTGCAAACATAAGGGAGGAATATTGTTACAAGATATTAACGGCATTTCTTTTTATGAACATACAGTTAAACCTATGTTAGTGGTCACCTCCATTAAGCAGCCAACCTGTATTAAACAGCCAGTTTTCAGATTCCCAATATGTTGTTTTATTATACGTTTGACCTCTATTAAGCAGCCACATTCTGTGATTCCCTTGACTGGCTGCATAAGACAGGTTTGACTGTATATTAAAGTTTTGGGAAATTATATTCGTCATTTACAATATAAACAATATGATTTGCATAATTGTTGATCTGCTGCCATTGATTAGTATACTAACACGCATGCATGGTTTGCAGCAGCCCCACTATGTGGCTCTAGTTACCTCCCCGTTCTGATTGGATTATGATTATTCTTCATATAAAAAAAACATCTTGTTACATTCTAATAATCCAATCAGAACGCTCGTTTCAACGCGAATTGCGCCGCTTTAGAAATTTTCAAAACAAATTGAAAAGTCTACGAAATCTCTTTTTGACGTACATTTTTGCCGAATAAACCTAGTGGAAACACATTTTATTGATAATGTTATTCACAGTTAAAACTCTCCCGTCGAAGATTTTTTGTTGTTGCTGACAGAACCCGTGTCCTAGTATGGAAATGTGACCTGCTATGGCCAATGTCTGTGGCAATTGTATGCAAAGTATACATGCATGCAGCTTAAAGTTGTGTTTTATTTGAAGAACAATATAAAGACTCGGGATAGGCGTTATATTTGGACAGATGTGTACAAAATTGTTTCAGATAGGGCCATTTTACTGATCGATGCGAAATCTGACATCCCACAGAGTAGAATCCCTGTACTTAAATAGATATACTAGTACCCCCAAACGTGCCGAATCCCTGTGGACTAGTTCAACAGCGTATTGACAATAGGTTATCCCTTATGTATAACATTCATAATGATCTTGTTGCTATTCCCATTAAAAATTACCTAGTTCCTCTCTCCCGTCCTGCTCGCCATTGCCATTCCTTAAGCTATAGGTTAATTACAGCAACTACAGACTACTACAAGTTTTCCTTCTTTCCAAGAACAATCTATCATTGGAATCATCTCCCTCCTGACATTGTCCATCTCCCTACCATAGAGCAATTCAATACGGCAGTTTGCCATATTGAACATGCCAGTCCCTAGTTGTTCTGCGTAGCTGCTTTTAAACTTTTACCACAACTTATTTTCATTACCTTCTTAAATTATACTTTTAACTACTCATACTTTTAACTTCTTTGCGGTTTTTGACGCGCAACATGTCTACGTCCCCGCGAGGGGTTCGACATTAGCGGAAGATAGATAGATAGACAGACGGTACATTTGCGAAATATATGTATTTTGCTAAATTTCTACCAATAGTATTTGATTTTTCTGACATCAAATTAGTGAATTTATACAAGGAATGTTAATGACGTGATAATAACTTTCACGTGTTGGACTAGATTTGCAGTAGCTTCAACACTGTTGCACTGATAATCGTTTTGACTCCACAATAACGTATACAGCCAAACCTGTGTTAGTGGTCACCTCTATTAAGCAACCGGCCTGCATTAAGCAGCAAGTTTCCAGATTCCCAATATGGTGTTTTGTTATACATTCGACCTCTATTAAGCAGCCACATGTTCTAAGCAGCCACTTTCTGTGATTCCCGTAGCTGGCTGCTTAACACAGGTTTGACTGTATTTCTCAATAATTATCAAAACCGAAGATTAGTCGTGACCAACTATACTACGGTAGAACACTAAATTACTGGCCGTCTATCATTGCCTAATGACGATCAACACGAATACAATACTATACTTCAAACATTTCAATATTCTCTATTTAGTACAAATACACTTTTAATATGCACCACTTTTACCGGAGGAATATTTTCGGCGTAAGACCCGTTTTCAAAAATAGCATGTCTACAGTAAAGTGTACACAATAACTTTTATTGCGACGTCGTGAGCTCTGTGCCAATTTTACGAAATTCCGTAAATTACAAATGTATAATGTTCACCCCAATATATAGGTGGTGCGTTATTAAAGCGACATGTATTTTCCTATTATATGGTATACATTTTTTACAACTATTTGCCTCAACTACTGAGTATTTTAACTAATTAATAAACAAACATCGTATACGCGGTTTGTGAACATAACAACACAATGTAAACATACATGCGTAATACAACTAGTGTATCCTGAATAACGCGATTTATGGTACAGATTTACAGTTATATCTCACATGTGTGCCTATTTATTTGTAGACTATTCTTAGTTCAATTATCTCTAAACGACATTATCTCGCGTTTAGTATTGACTCCAATGACAAACAAACGTCAATTCAGGAGTATGGATGACCGTTATATGAAATCATACTTTCAATCCACAAAACACTGTTTATTGATTCAATGTTAGTGTTCGAATATATTCGGAAGAATTTGTAGTAGCGATGCATTTATACGTGAAAAAAATGCATTTTATTTGCTTTTTGCGATGTAATGTCGCTTTAAAGTCATTCAGTGTATGTTTCCTTGCAATCAAGCAGTTTGGCTGGTTCAACCACGTTGTAAATTTCTTTGTATTATATGCAATCAAGCAGTTTGGCTGGTTCACCCACAACCACATTGTAACTGTCCTTGTATTATATGCAATCAAGCAGTTTGGCTGGTTCACCCACAACCACATTGTAACTGTCCTTGTATTATATGCAATCAAGCAGTTTGGCTGGTTCACCCACAACCACATTGTAACTTTCCTTGTATTATATGCAATCAAGCAGTTTGGCTGGTTCACCCACAACCACATTGTAACTGTCCTTGTATTATATGCAATCAAGCAGTTTGGCTGGTTCACCCACAACCACATTGTAACTTTCCTTGTATTATATGCAATCAAGCAGTTTGGCTGGTTCACCCACAACCACATTGTAACTGTCCTTGTATTATATGCAATCAAGCAGTTTGGCTGGTTCACCCACAACCACATTGTAACTGTCCTTGTATTATATGCAATCAAGCAGTTTGGCTGGTTCACCCACAACCACATTGTAACTGTCCTTGTATTATATGCAATCAAGCAGTTTGGCTGGTTCACCCACAACCACATTGTAACTCTCCTTATATTATATGCAATCAAGCAGTTTGGCTGGTTCACCCACAACCACATTGTAAATTTCCTTGTATTATATACAATCCAGCAGTTTGGCTGGTTCACCCACAACCACATTGTAAATGTCCTTGTATTATATGCAATCAAGCAGTTTGGCTGGTTCACCCTCAACCACATTGTAACTGTCCTTGTATTATATGCAATCAAGCAGTTTGGCTGGTTCACCCACAACCACATTGTAACTCTCCTTGTATTATATGCAATCAAGCAGTTTGGCTGGTTCACCCACAACCACATTGTAACTGTCCTTGTATTATATGCAATCAAGCAGTTTGGCTGGTTCACCCACAACCACATTGTAACTTTCCTTGTATTATATGCAATCAAGCAGTTTGGTTGGTTCACCCACAACCACATTGTAACTGTCCTTGTATTATATGCAATCAAGCAGTTTGGCTGGTTCACCCACAACCACATTGTAACTGTCCTTGTATTATATGCAATCAAGCAGTTTGGCTGGTTCACCCACAACCACATTGTAACTGTCCTTGTATTATATGCAATCAAGCAGTTTGGCTGGTTCACCCACAACCACATTGTAACTGTCCTTGTATTATATGCAATCAAGCAGTTTGGCTGGTTCACCCACAACCACATTGTAACTGTCCTTGTATTATATGCAATCAAGCAGTTTGGCTGGTTCATCCACAACCACATTGTAACTCTCCTTGTATTATATGCAATCAAGCAGTTTGGCTTGTTCACCCACAACCACATTGTAACTTTCATATTCTTACATATTTTGTTAGGGAAACGTTTCAACTGCCAAACAAAATAACACCAGAATACATAGGTCATGTATAGATTTCTTTATTTGTAGAGGGTGACCTAATTAGTTCTGAACAAATCCCCCTTAGGGCCCTAATATGTTACATTATAGCATATATGTACATACCCGGTACACATGAATTATAACAAACATACATAGTTACATCATTCAATATACATGGACATGTATTGTACAAAGCTTAAATAACATCATAAATCAATCATGTACTTTGATAGAGATACAAAACGACATAAGCATATTGAATTTTACTAGAGGACATAGAAAACGCACTCTACGGATAAGTGTTTTTTACATGAAAAACAATAACTATACAAATACATTGTTTTAAACATTTTGTAATATTTTTAGTTGTTCAGTTTGTGCTTTGTAATACAGATGTGATATATCTCTGATGGAATCCTTCGTATTTCGTTTTCATGTAATAATAATCATATAATGTAGGTGTAAGTATTCAAAGTCCTCTAGTATACATATAATGTAGGTGTGCGTATTCTATGTCCTCTAGTATACATATAATGTAGGTGTGCGTTTTCTATGTCCTCTAGTATACATATAATGTAGGTGTGCGTATTCTATGTCCTCTAGTATATAATGTAGGTGTGCGTTTTCTATGTCCTCTAGTATACATATAATGTAGGTGTGGGTTTCTATGTCCTCTAGTATATAATGTAGGTGTGCGTTTTCTATGTCCTCTAGTATACATATAATGTAGGTGTGTGTTTTCTATGTCCTCTAGTATACATAAAATGTAGGTGTGGGTTTCTATGTCCTCTAGTATACATATAATGTAGGTGTGCGTTTTCTATGTCCTCTAGTATATAATGTAGGTGTGCGTTTCCTATGTCCTCTAGTATACATATAATGTAGGTGTGCGTTTTCTATGTCCTCTAGTATATTAATGTAGGTGTGCGTTTTCTATGTCCTCTAGTATAATATAATGTAGGTGTGCGTTTTCTATGTCCTCTAGTATATAATGTAGGTGTGCGTTTTCTATGTCCTCTAGTATATAATGTAGGTGTGCGTTTTCTATGTCCTCTAGTATATAATGTAGGGGTGCGTTTTCTATGTCCTCTAGTATATAATGTAGGTGTGCGTTTTCTATGTCCTCTAGTATATAATGTAGGGGTGCGTTTTCTATGTCCTCTAGTATATAATGTAGGTGTGCGTTTTCTATGTCCTCTAGTAAATAATGTAGGTGTGCGTTTTCTATGTCCTCTAGTATATAATGTAGGTGTGCGTTTTCTATGTCCTCTAGTATATAATGTAGGGGTGCGTTTTCTATGTCCTCTAGTATATAATGTAGGTGTGCGTTTTCTATGTCCTCTAGTATATAATGTAGGTGTGCGTTTTCTATGTCCTCTAGTATATAATGTAGGTGTGCGTTTTCTCTATGTCCTCTAGTATATAATGTAGGTGTGCGTTTTCTATGTCCTCTAGTATATAATGTAGGGGTGCGTTTTCTATGTCCTCTAGTATATAATGTAGGTGTGCGTTTTCTATGTCCTCTAGTATATAATGTAGGTGTGCGTTTTCTATGTCCTCTAGTATATAATGTAGGTGTGCGTTTTCTATGTCCTCTAGTATATAATGTAGGTGCGTTTTCTATGTCCTCTAGTATAATGTAGGTGTGCGTTTTCTATGTCCTCTAGTATATAATGTAGGTGTGCGTTTTCTATGTCCTCTAGTATATAATGTAGGTGTGCGTTTTCTATGTCCTCTAGTATATAATGTAGGTGTGCGTTTTCTATGTCCTCTAGTATATAATGTAGGTGTGCGTTTTCTATGTCCTCTAGTATATAATGTAGGTGTGCGTTTTCTATGTCCTCTAGTATATAATGTAGGTGTGCGTTTTCTATGTCCTCTAGTATATAATGTAGGTGTGCGTTTTCTATGTCCTCTAGTATATAATGTAGGTGTGCGTTTTCTATGTCCTCTAGTATATAATGTAGGTGTGCGTTTTCTATGTCCTCTAGTATATAATGTAGGTGTGCGTTTTCTATGTCCTCTAGTATATAATGTAGGTGTGCGTTTTCTATGTCCTCTAGTATATAATGTAGGGGTGCGTTTTCTATGTCCTCTAGTATATAATGTAGGGGTGCGTTTTCTATGTCCTCTAGTATATAATATAGGTTT
Source organism: Archivesica marissinica (assembly GCA_014843695.1). Taxonomy (NCBI): domain Eukaryota; kingdom Metazoa; phylum Mollusca; class Bivalvia; order Venerida; family Vesicomyidae; genus Archivesica; species Archivesica marissinica. The sequence continues at coordinate 12,363,598 of CM026390.1, read as the reverse complement.
GCGTTTTCTATGTCCTCTAGTATATAATGTAGGGGTGCGTTTTCTATGTCCTCTAGTAGTATACAATCATACATATAGCCGTCTACTGATCAAACAGTTCTTGTAACCATACTTTACAACATGTCTTGAAAATATATAAAGACTTGAGTATTGAGTATTCTAAAGATTTTTGGTACATGTTTCACATCTGGTTTTGGAATATAGAGCTCAATACCATATGTATACATGTATCTTAAGTACGGTCTGAGACATATTTCTTTGTATAAATGCTACAACTGTCACACCCAAATGCTATCAGGTTGTATGTATGTATACCACTGCTGTAAATCTCAATGGCACTTTTCTTGAAATCTAAAGTCCATTATGAAAATTCTACTAATATGTCGCTAATACAACAATGATACGACAACACAAACTGGACAACATACATATCATGACATACCATTTAGGTAACAACATAATGACGTACTATTTCTTAATCATGTTGTCATGATAGCGCAATGGATGCGCGTTCGCTTCAGGTGCGAAATGTCCGGTTTTTGAACCCTGCTGTAGTAGTTACGATTTACCCTTATGCAAGGCATTTAAATTCCACGTTGCCTCTTCTCTCTCCATCGTGACGATGGATTCCATCAGGAATGAGGTCTCGAGAGTGATTAATAACGAGTTGTAAGAACTTGTTTCGTAATCGAGCTAAAATAAATTTGTATAAAATAATCATTTTGTTGCATGAACATTTGAGTTAGGTAGCTCCTATAAAAAGATCAATGCTTACGTAGTTCAAGAAAGGAGAATACTCGTTGTAGCTGATCGCTAGTATGCTCGGAATATTCCTCAGTCCTCAGTATCAGAAACTGGTCTCTAGGAAATACTGTTAACCAGTCCTTTAGAAACACTGAGTAAAATCCTAGATGAATTCGAGCCTGTAAATACAAACCAGTCCTTTAGAAACACTGAGTAAAATCATAGATGAGATCGTGTCTGAAAATTCAAAACACTGATAGCTATAAGACGACATATCGTCAATCTATTGTTTCGATCGATATGATTGGATCTAATATAAATATAGCCATCCAATTAAACAAAGCATTACTTCTTATTTACGATATATCTACATGTAAGGTATGATAGATTCGTGAAACCGGCCGCAGTCACTTAGTACACCCCTACATGGATGCAAGCGTTACTACAGACAAAGATTAGCCTTAAAATATGTCTCTATATCCAGTGGTAACACGCTGGACTGGTAATCTAGGGATCGCAGGTTCGATCCCCCGTCTGACCCTAATTAAAAAACCTGAGGTATTGTGTCGGTGCTTTACACTGTGCACGTAAAAGAACCAGAGGAGACTCTGGAATGGGTCTCTGTCTGTATCATTGCACTATCCTCCAAAAATCTAAAATGACTAATCTCTTCAGGAGGAGTCGCTCATATGGGCAACCGGTAGTGACGATAAATAAACGTAAAACACACACACACACATGTACCCTGCAGCTATGTGGACCACTGGTTCCAGCGCGGTTTAGTGCTGAAAGGTCCAGCCTGTACCACATTAGGATAGAACAACTCAACTCATGTTAAGGTAAACACTATTTCTTGACAATAATATTCCACTAAAGAAAATTGCTTAAAGAGAGTAGCGAATGAACGGATTTCTTTGTTTTTGGGGGTTAAAGTCGCACCAACAGCTTACGTTCTATGGCGACTCTCCAGTTATTACTCTCCAGAGGAAGACACCGGGTGCACCTACAAGCAGTACCATGGTAGAACCACCTACCTACCGCAAGTCAGCTGGATAGCTTCCTCACATGAAATAATTCGACACACCCAGTAGTGGGATTCGGACCTACAGCAGTGAGGGGCAAGTGATTTTATGTCAACGACCTTAACCACAGCATGGAGGCCCGAACGCATTTGTACAAGTCTTACATTTGATGTCATGTGTAAATGCCTGTCGTAAATACACGTCCTCAACGTAGATTTTCTCGTGCACGCGTGGAGAGTTCTAATAGATCTGATAACCTCGTCATGGAATGCACTTATCGTCAATGTACTCAGCTTCAGGAAGAAATAATCACTAAACAATCTGAAATATCAAATGTAGGAAGAAATAATCACAACACAAACTGTTACATCAAATGTAGGAAGAAATAATCACAACACAAACTGTTACATCAAATGTAGGAAGAAATAATCACAACACAAACTGTTACATCAAATGTAGGAAGAAATAATCACAACACAAACTGTTACACAAACTGTTACATCAAATGTAGGAAGAAATAATCACAACACAAACTGTTACATCAAATGTAGGAAGAAATAACCACTAAGCAATATGTTACATCAAATTTATGAATAATTAATCTCTAAAAAATCTGTTAAATCAAATGTAGGAATAATTAATCTCTACACTAGAATGACTCGCAGATAAATCACATGTACTAGAATGACTCGCAGATAAATCACATGTACTAGAACGACTCAATGATAAATCACATGTACTAGAACGACTCGATGATAAATCACATGTACTAGAACGACTCGATGATAAATCACATGTACTAGAACGACTCGATGATAAATCACATGTACTAGAACGACTCGATGATAAATCACATGTACTAGAACGACTCGATGATAAATCACATGTACTAGAACGACTCGATGATAAATCACATGTACTAGAACGACTCAATGATAAATCACATGTACTAGAACGACTCGTTGATAAATCACATGTACTAGAACGACTCGTTGATAAATCACATGTACTAGAATGACTCGATGATAAATCACATGTACTAGAACGACTCAATAATAAATCACATGTACTAGAACGACTCGATGATAAATCACATGTACTAGAACGACTCGATGATAAATCACATGTACTAGAACGACTCGATGATAAATCACATGTACTAGAACGACTCGATGATAAATCACATGTACTAGAACGACTCAATAATAAATCACATGTACTAGAACGACTCAATAATAAATCACATGTACTAGAACGACTCAATAATAAATCACATGTACTAGAACGACTCAATAATAAATCACATGTACTAGAATGACTCAATGATAAATCACATGTACTAGAACGACTCAATGATAAATCACATGTACTAGAATGACTCAATGATAAATCACATGTATTAGAATGACTCAAAAGCCTCAAATTGTGAAGTTTGTGTCAGGGGTATTCAGATACACGCGCATATTTGATTTTGGTGTATTGTATGTACGTATTAGGCACCGCTGGGCGTTACAATTATGGAATCAGCCAGAACAAGATTAAGTGGTGTGCTAATGGAGTTGCACCAGCCCCGGACAGCTAGGATGTATATCATGTGTTCGTTACAAAATCAGTATTACCATAGTGTTACCAATTTTGTGGCAGACGTGATAGCGCATGGTAGTCTGTTCGCTTCAGGTGCGAAATGCCTGGAGTTCACACCCAGTTGTAGCCGTTATGATTGTGCCCTTAGGCAAGGCATTTAAATTCCACATTGCCTCTTCTCTCTTCCTCGTGGCGATGGATTCCATCAGAGATGAGGTCTCGAGAGTGATTAATATAAGTTGTAAGAACTTGTTTGCAATCGAGCTACCGGTAACATAAAGTTCTAGTAAAGAGATATAACCAAAGACATGTTTAATGTACTTGACCATACATGTATATACAACATGGGGAATGTGTAATGTACGTGACCATACATGTATATACAACATGGGGAATGTTTAATGTACTTGACCATACATGTATATACAACATGGGGAATGTGTAATGTACGTGACCATACATGTATATACAACATGGGGAATGTTTAATGTACTTGACCATACATGTATATACAACATGGGGAATGTACGTGACCATACATGTATATACAACATGGGGAATGTTTAATGTACTTGACCATACATGTATATACAACATGGGGAATGTTTAATGTACTTGACCATACATGTATATACAACATGGGGAATGTTTAAACGACGTTTATTATTAGTTGGAAACCCTCACACGAAAATGTATACGATCAGGGCACATACGTTCATTGAAGGAAATGTATACAATCAGGGTACATACGTTCATCGCAAGAAATGTATACAATCAGGGCACATACGTTCATCGCAAGAAATGTATACAATCAGGGCACATACGTTCATTGAAGGAAATGTATACAATCAGGGCACATACGTTCATCGCAGGAAATGTATACAATCAGGGCACATACGTTCATTGAAGGAAATGTATACAATCAGGGCACATACGTTCATAGAAGGAAATGTATACAATCAGGGCACATACGTTCATAGAAGGAAATGTATACAATCAGGGCACATACGTTCATCGAAGGAAATGTATACAATCAGGGCACATACGTTCATAGAAGGAAATGTATACAATCAGGGCACATACGTTCATAGAAGGAAATGTATACAATCAGGGCACATACGTTCATAGAAGGAAATGTATACAATCAGGGCACATACGTTCATTGAAGGAAATGTATACAATCAGGGCACATACGTTCATAGAAGGAAATGTATACAATCAGGGCACATACGTTCATAGAAGGACATGCATACAATCAGGGTACATACGTTCATTGAAGGAAATGTATACAATCAGGGCACATACGTTCATAGAAGGAAATGTATACAATCAGGGCACATACGTTCATTGAAGGAAATGTATACAATCAGGGCACATACGTTCATTGAAGGAAATGTATACAATCAGGGCACATACGTTCATCGCAGGAAATGTATACAATCAGGGCACATACGTTCATCGCAAGAAATGTATACAATCAGGGCACATACGTTCATTGAAGGAAATGTATACAATCAGGGCACATACGTTCATCGAAGGAAATGCAACAACAATGTAAATATGTAAATAACATTTCAGGATGATGCATTAACCCATTTCATTCTGGATACATTTAATGGTTTTTGAAATCAACATAAATCCAGATCATCCGCAGCATAACGCTGTGTGCTGATCAGGATCTATGTTGTTTGCTACATAGCCAAGTGTCTTAGCAAGATCATCTGAATAGCAAACAGCATAGAGCCTGATCAGATGGCACGTTCCGTGGCAGCTGATCTAGCTCTATGTTCTTTGAAATACTGTTAGAACGGTATGCATAATCAAATGGGTTAATAGACTTTAGTATTGTCATGTGATATAATTATGCAGATTGTACCTCTCTACGGGGTCTCGAAGAATGATGACGAGTTTAACATCAGGGTTCACGTGTCTCATAAGGTGTGGGGTGATAACCCTGGGCTCCTTGCGACCTTGGTTCTGCGGTAGACTAACCCAACCACTCATGTCCCATATATCCATGGGTGTACCATCACCTGATAATATCAAGCGTAGAAAGATTAGTTTGTGTGGGAAAAAAATAGGGAGATTCCCGTTCGACACTTTCATAATAATATCCATGCACTATTATTGGTGATGGAAGATGTATTGCATGCATGGACGGGCACCCAGGTAGAACCATTGAACTACCAGCTGGATAGCTTCCTTATATGAAATAATTCCACAGCCTTAGTGAGATTCGAACCTACAGTGGTGAGGGGGGGCAAGTGATTTGAAGTCAAATACCTTATTCACTCAGCCACGGAGGCCACAGGACAGAATCTATATTTTGATCTTTTGTGAATGGATCGGTAGTTAGAATGTACATGTAAGGCATAGATATAACAATATAGTTCACTTGTTATGGCATATATAGAACCATATAGTTCACTTGTTATGGCATATATAGAACCATATAGTTCACTTGTTATGGCATATATAGAACCATATAGTTCACTTGTTATGGCATATATAGAACCATATAGTTCACTTGTTTAGAATATAGTTCACTTGTTATGGCATATATAGAACCATATAGTTCACTTGTTATGGCATATATAGAACCATATAGTTCACTTGTTATGGCATATATAGTTCACTTGTTATGGCATATATAGAACCATATAGTTCACTTGTTATGGCATATATAGAACCATATAGTTCACTTGTTATGGCATATATAGAACCATATAGTTCACTTGTTTTGGCATATATAGAACCATATAGTTCACTTGTTATGGCATATATAGAACCATATAGTTCACTTGTTATGGCATATATAGTTCACTTGTTATGGCATATATAGAACCATATAGTTCACTTGTTATGGCATATATAGAACCATATAGTTCACTTGTTATGGCATATATAGAACCATATAGTTCACTTGTTATGGCATATATAGAACCATATAGTTCACTTGTTATGGCATATATAGAACCATATAGTTCACTTGTTTGGCATATATAGAACCATATAGTTCACTTGTTATGGCATATATAGAACCATATAGTTCACTTGTTATGGCATATATTTCACTTGTTATGGCATATATAGAACCATATAGTTCACTTGTTATGGCATATATAGAACCATATAGTTCACTTGTTATGGCATATATAGAACCATATAGTTCACTTGTTATGGCATATATAGAACCATATAGTTCACTTGTTATGGCATATATAGAACTTGTTCACTTGTTATGGCATATATAGAACCATATAGTTCACTTGTTATGGCATATATAGTTCACTTGTTATGGCATATATAGAACCATATAGTTCACTTGTTATGGCATATATAGAACCATATAGTTCACTTGTTATGGCATATATAGAACCATATAGTTCACTTGTTATGGCATATATAGAACCATATAGTTCACTTGTTATGGCATATATAGTTCACTTGTTATGGCATATATAGAACCATATAGTTCGCTTGTTATGGCATATATAGAACCATATAGTTCACTTGTTATGGCATATATAGAACCATATAGTTCACTTGTTATGGCATATATAGAACCATATAGTTCACTTGTTATGGCATATATAGAACCATATAGTTCACTTGTTATGGCATATATAGTTCACTTGTTATGGCATATATAGAACCATATAGTTCACTTGTTATGGCATATATAGAACCATATAGTTCACTTGTTATGGCATATATAGAACCATATAGTTCACTTGTTATGGCATATATAGAACCATATAGTTCACTTGTTATGGCATATATAGAACCATATAGTTCACTTGTTATGGCATATATAGAACCATATAGTTCACTTGTTATGGCATATATAGAACCATATAGTTCACTTGTTATGGATACTATAGTTCACTTGTTATGGCATATATAGAACCATATAGTTCACTTGTTATGGCATATATAGAACCATATAGTTCACTTGTTATGGCATATATAGAACCATATAGTTCACTTGTTATGGCATATATAGAACCATATAGTTCACTTGTTATGGCATATATAGTTCACTTGTTATGGCATATATAGAACCATATAGTTCACTTGTTATGGCATATATAGAACCATATAGTTCACTTGTTATGGCATATATAGAACCATATAGTTCACTTGTTATGGCATATATAGAACCATATAGTTCACTTGTTATGGCATATATAGTTCACTTGTTATGGCATATATAGAACCATATAGTTCACTTGTTATGGCATATATAGAACCATATAGTTCACTTGTTATGGCATATATAGAACCATATAGTTCACTTGTTATGGCATATATAGAACCATATAGTTCACTTGTTATGGCATATATAGAACCATATAGTTCACTTGTTATGGCATATATAGTTCACTTGTTATGGCATATATAGAACCATATAGTTCACTTGTTATGGCATATATAGAACCATATAGTTCACTTGTTATGGCATATATAGTGGCATATATAGAACCATATAGTTCACTTGTTATGGCATATATAGAACCATATAGTTCACTTGTTATGGCATATATAGAACCATATAGTTCACTTGTTTTGGCATATATAGAACCATATAGTTCACTTGTTATGGCATATATAGAACCATATAGTTCACTTGTTATGGCATATATAGAACCATATAGTTCACTTGTTATGGCATATATAGAACCATATAGTTCACTTGTTATGGCATATATAGAACAATTTAGTTCACTTCTTATGGCATATATAGAACCATATAGTTCACTTCTTATGGTGTAGATAGAACAATATAGTTCACTTTTTGTGGCATATATAGAACCATATAATTCACTTCTTATGGTATTGATAAAACCATTTAATTCACTGTTTATGGCATATATTGTAGTCCATTGAACCATATAGTTCGCTTCTTATCGCATAGATAGAACCATTTAGTTAGGAGGAGGACATATCATATACAGTCTATAAAACATTCACACAACGTGTCTTTGTCGACAGATGGTCTTTGTTGTCAGGTTAAAATGCATTGATGTGTTTGTTTTCGGAGTTTTAAGTCGCCTAAACAGGCGACTCTCCAGCTGTTATTGGTGGAGAAAGACCCCGAATGCCCCTCCGAACAGCATTGCGGACATGGACGGGCACCTGGGTAGAACCGCCCGTGCGGACATGGACGGGCACTCTGGGTAGAAAGAAAGAATTCTACCCCCAGTGGGATTCGAACCTACAGTGGTGAATGTGGGGCTAGTAATTTGAAGTAAACGACCATACCCACTCGTCATGGAGGCACCCAAATTGCATTGACAATTACTTTATGTGAGACCAAGCTAGCAGTCATTAGGGATGTTTATTCGGAGGTTGCCTATATCTTGCGGATACTTCACCTGTTATAATTCCGGCTTCCGGTTGTGGCTGGATGGTCCTTGCGGCTGTGGCGAAGTATTCGAGATACTGCTTAAAGGATTCTATTTTCACATTATGCTTCAACCAATGACCTACGATATAACATGATATTGTGTGTAATATTATTTAATTAGTGGCGTCCGTGGTCCAGTGGACGTCGGATTTGGAATAGGTGTTCTGGGTTCGATACTCGTTCATGTCGTGTCCAGTTTTATTGATGTTACACCTTAAGCATTCATCACGAATCACTGACTATCACGGAACCGGGCACATGCTTCCGTTTTGGCTGTTTTGGGCGCTGGGATATATTTACCAATGTATATATCAAGGAAGTAAAGTTTTGTCACACGTGCTGTGTTATTAATCTTTGTAGTTATATATAGAACTATATAAAAGTTCACAACACGTATGTAGTGCCCTTGGGCCAAGGCACATCGCACATATTGCTTGGTACTGGTTAACCGCTTAGGTCGACTAAGCTTGCACAGGAAAACATGGCAAGGTCGTCTGCAAATGGTTTGACATTAATGGAAATATACAGGTACATATCTGCCTTTACTTAGAATATGCTGCACATGGAAACGTGTCTAAGGAGTTCATGATTATTAATTGAGATTACCTTTTTATATGTACACATTTTTTAGAAATAAATAATTACAGTCTACGACAATGGGAAACATTAGCCAGTTACTTTACCTGAATACTCCTATAAGAGTTGATTGGTCCTCTTAATTGGTTTCCTCTGTTTTTATCATTGTTTTCTTTGCACAAAATGCTATCCATTTTTTCCCATTTTCTCATATTATTATTAAATAAATAAATCTCGACAGATACCCTACAACATATCCTATTGATACTTTACTGTAAAGATTTGCTATCAAATAATTAACATGATGTTGATAGAATTACAAACAATTATTATGCCGCTGCATTTGATTAGGAAATAACGGTAAAACATAAAGGATTCCAACTAATAGGACAAATATACATTTCGGGATAAATCTGTCAAGGGAGGTAATAAAAAACCTCCCTTTGTGTATTCATTTGCAAGTAGACGTTATCCGCCCTTCAATCAGGATCCACTTGCGATTACGTACCGTATCTTTTCCATGACCACCACATGGTTTCTTTTTGTAGCTTTCCGTTGTTATTCAATACATCCGGGTGTTTGACAATTTTAGAGAATAGATCTGTAGACCCGCTCTTATCAATGCCGATTATCTGAAAGTATGGGAGACACTGGAACTTTCCAGCGGAGGAATTCCAACATGGGTTCTTGTAGTCCGGTAGAAAACGAGGAGGAGTCTAAAACGTATATAAAGCATACTATATTTAGTATCTGACTACAAGGTACTCTGCTATATATATATTATGTTCATGCGTGCAAATATAGACAATCCATTGAAAATTTGTCTCTAAACAAAATTTTACTCCCACCAATCAAGCCGTTATGGTCGCTCAGATCGTGTCTATTTATATGAAAATATTTGGCAGTTTCTTACGGAGGTTGGTGCACCAAGTACTGCTTAACCGCTGGAGCCTGTCCAGGAAGGTGCTGTTAGGTAAACTGTCCGTTGCTCAAATAGGTAACCGGTAGCGACATTAAATAAACCTAAACAATGAAGCATGTCGGCTATTATGAGAAACATAATCTAGCTCATACATTAAAGGCTATTTCTTAGTAAAACAGGCAGTACGAATGCACATAAAACGTTCAGACGTAACAAAAGAGTAAATTTTAGATTATTAGAACTTCAAAGATTCGAAATTCGAAAATTAACACAAGTGAATCGATCCCGGACTACAGAACACAACAATAATGCTGTCGAAACCCAGGATACACGTCTATAAACATAAAGAAACAAGAGTAGGACCAACGGAAGCACATTACACTGGTTTCATTAACCATCAGTGCAACCGTCATACTTTGAGATTAAATTATACAAACTTTAGGCATTAAATACACAGCGCCAAAATCAGCTGTTTTTATGAAAATGTATCCCTTTGGTATTACAAAATATATCTTTAAGACGTGAGGGATACACGTCGGGATCAAGCCTCAACAGGTGAGCATACTGTGTACGCTCACTTACAGTGCCTCCGGGCGGGCAGACCTTCATAAACTCGGGGGGGGGGGAAATCCCTATATATGTGTACGTGTACAGTACATATAAACACCGCACGATAATCACAACATTATCGGAAGGGTCCATTGACTTGTTATAGCTGTTTTTATATTACTATGTATAGGCAAACGTTACCATTCAATTTCATAGACTACACAATAGTCAATTTGCATATGAAGTAGTAATATAAAAACACCTATAGCAAGTCAATGGACTCTTCCGATAAGATAATGTTGTCATTATCGTGCGGTATTTATACCAAATCTAATGGCTTAATTTTCCAATTCAACAACGTATTTACAACTAAAAAAAACAAGTGTGTTAGTTAATAGAAAGTTTATTGCATGCACAAATGTACAGTGTTTTGTCTCCTCAAAATCCATAAGGATAGGAGATGTAATTTTGTAACACTCGTTTATCAAACACTAAACGGTAGTCTTTGCGTTGTGGGATAGTAAGTAATCTGGCTGAATCTCGGTCCCTTGTGATTTTGTGGGCATCTACAACTGACACTATAGCGTTCGGTCGTTTTGTTACGAAGTCTTTCAGTACACCAACATTTACATTTAACATGTTTTTGCAATTGAGAGTGATCCCTCTGATCTTACAGGTGGTATTATTACCCAGTTTATTTGGGTTTTGGGTTCTGTATGCATAGTTTTTCGGCCCCCCCCCCCCCCCTGTCACGAAGGTCAGTATTCTGTTTTTGGGAACTTCGTCAATCAGATCCCCTAGATAGTCGCACAAAAAAGGTTTCCATTCCCCTTTGCGGGTGGAAAAGATCACTGAGTCAGTATCTACACATAGTCCCCTGGTGCCAAGATTTTCAAGGTAAGAGTAGTGCTTGAGCCGTGGTATATGCGGCTATAACTACATTAGTTTTGGCATTAGTGTTTACAAAGTCATTTTTGTACTTCCACCGCATTTCCACCATGTCGTCAGACACGTAGTTTACAGTCGTAGCATCCTCCTGGTCTGACGCCAACTTATCAAAGTAGATGGGTGGATCATCCACGAAGTCTACCTGCGACATGTTGGACATGATATAATAGAAAAACCGCTCCTTAAAATGATTAATAAAGACATATAAAAGAAAACCACACCTTCTATTATTAAAATCATATGTGACGTATGGTTCTATTATATTGGAACAAAATCCTTACAATCCTTACTGAGTCATAACCGAGTCATGTTCAAACTCGCAGGCTCTGTTATATTATTATCAATAAAAGTCAATAAATATTTTAATTCTTAAATTCTCTTGTCAACTATTACAATTGATAAGATAAACATTACAAAATGTACTGCATATTCAATACAAAAGAAAACGTTTATATCATTTTGACACCGAGGCGGTCAAGCATATAGTGAATATAGCTAATACCCGTACCATTGTATAGTGACTATAGATAATACCCGTACCATTGTATAGTGACTATAGATAATACCTGTACCATTGTATAGTGACTATAGCTAATACCCGTACCATTGTATAGTGACTATAGCTAATACCCGTACCATTGTATAGTGACTATAGCTAATACCCGTACCATTGTATAGTGACTATAGATAATACCCGTACCATTGTATAGTGACTATAGCTAATACCCGTACCATTGTATAGTGACTATAGCTAATACCCGTACCATTGTATAGTGACTATAGCTAATACCCGTACCATTGTATAGTGACTATAGCTAATACCCGTACCATTGTATAGTGACTATAGCTAATACCCGTACCATTGTATAGTGACTATAGCTAATACCCGTACCATTGTATAGTGACTATAGCTAATACCCGTACCATTGTATAGTGAATATAGCTAATACCCGTACCATTGTATAGTGAATATAGCTAATACCCGTACCATTGTATAGTGACTATAGCTAATACCCGTACCATTGTATAGTGAATATAGCTAATACCCGTACCATTGTATAGTGAATATAGCTAATACCCGTACCATTGTATAGTGACTATAGCTAATACCCGTACCATTGTATAGTGACTATAGCTAATACCGTACCATTGTATAGTGAATATAGCTAATACCCGTACCATTGTATAGTGAATATAGCTAATACCCGTACCATTGTATAGTGAATATAGCTAATACCCGTACCATTGTATAGTGACTATAGCTAATACCCGTACCATTGTATAGTGAATATAGCTAATACCCGTACCATTGTATAGTGAATATAGCTAATACCCGTACCATTGTATAGTGAATATAGATAATACCCGTACCATTGTATAGTGAATATAGCTAATACCCGTACCATTGTATAGTGACTATAGCTAATACCCGTACCATTGTATAGTGAATATAGATAATACCCGTACCATTGTATAGTGAATATAGATAATACCCGTACCATTGTATAGTGAATATAGCTAATACCCGTACCATTGTATAGTGACTATAGCTAATACCCGTACCATTGTATAGTGAATATAGATAATACCCGTACCATTGTATAGTGAATATAGCTAATACCCGTACCATTGTATAGTGAATATAGATAATACCCGTACCATTGTATAGTGAATATAGCTAATACCCGTACCATTGTATAGTGACTATAGCTAATACCCGTACCATTGTATAGTGAATATAGCTAATACCCGTACCATTGTATAGTGAATATAGCTAATACCCGTACCATTGTATAGTGACTATAGCTAATACCCGTACCATTGTATAGTGACTATAGCTAATACCCGTACCATTGTATAGTGAATATAGCTAATACCCGTACCATTGTATAGTGAATATAGCTAATACCCGTACCATTGTATAGTGACTATAGCTAATACCCGTACCATTGTATAGTGACTATAGCTAATACCCGTACCATTGTATAGTGACTATAGCTAATACCCGTACCATTGTATAGTGACTATAGCTAATACCCGTACCATTGTATAGTGAATATAGCTAATACCCGTACCATTGTATAGTGAATATAGCTAATACCCGTACCATTGTATAGTGAATATAGCTAATACCCGTACCATTGTATAGTGACTATAGCTAATACCCGTACCATTGTATAGTGACTATAGCTAATACCCGTACCATTGTATAGTGACTATAGCTAATACCCGTACCATTGTATAGTGAATATAGCTAATACCCGTACCATTGTATAGTGACTATAGCTAATACCCGTACCATTGTATAGTACGAACGATGTAGTTTTATTTAAAGTCGCCACCGCATAAATGCATTTGGGCGACTGTATTCTCTATGGTGTTTATGTAGTTCTCTCTAAGTTGCTTAAGTTGACATCTAGGAAGGTAACTTCTATCTTCTCAGGGTGACAAGTCCTGTGGCTTCTTTCGTAACGGTCCTTTGTAGGACCACCCTCCTCACTGTTGGTCACCCCGCAGCAGCATTTATACGGATCTGACAGTTAGACATCTGGTCGTCGATTGTCGCAAACGAGTCTACGGTCACTCCACTGTAGATCGGGGGAGCGTGGATCTACGACCGTTGCCGCTCCCTCAGGTCCGCCATCTCTTCTAAACGCCGGTGGAGAAAGATCGAAAATACCAGTGTTCACCTCAAACACTATCTAGAAGAGACGGCAGATCTGTCCTGATGTGCCATAGCCGTGGATCCACATACTGAGGAGATTCCCCCTTCGCAAGATCGACGACCAGAAGATCCCAGTATCCTACGCTGCTGCTGCGGGATGTGCACCGGTCACGACGTGCACGTCGTGAGGAGATCGACCGGCCATTGTATAGTGAAAATAGATAGCGTTATATACAATGTTTTCGTTTTGAATAGATTTACAAAATAAAGAGCTTTAGAAATAATGAACTGGTAATTGAATTTATATCGGGTTAATATTTTGTTTTAAAAAATAATTATTATATTTGATTGTTGAGTGCTGACTATTGTGTTATGGATTCACCCTACATCGTTCTCATAATAATGATGTCATTTGTAAATAAAGCATAAATATGTAACTGAATCGTTCTATTTGGCTTTTAATAAGTGTTTGTAGAGTCGCCCCTATTGCATCCAATTTGACATATGAGACGCCTCTTCTTCGTACATCCAGAATTTGATACTGATCGGTATGCAGCTGGTGGCTAACCTACCGGCCATAACGGAACGAACTGCCTCGAAGATCGAACCCTTCCATTTTAACCACGGAAGACCTATATACATAATGTTGAGTCGATGTAAAATGCTTCATAATATCCTACACGTCGTACGCTACGACGCGCTGACCATCCCCATTGTCTGGGGTGCGCTCACCTACCTACCAGTGTACCGTCTATTGTTGTACTGCCCTCTATTGTCGCAAACAGTCCCGTATCGGATATCTATGTCGTAACACGATCTATCTGGCCGCAGGTTTATATATAGTCCGATACAACGGTTATCGATTTTTCAAAAATTGACTCCTCCAAAAACAAAATGGCCGCTTTATATAGACAAAGAACAAAAAAGCAAGGTCAATGTCATCTATAGATATGGCCTTCACTACCCAGCGCTTTCATATCTCGTTTGCAGACATCCTTGAAGCGAAGTTGGGGTCGACCTTTGTCTCTGTGCCCTGCGGCCAATTCACCATACAACATATCTTTTGGAATATGACCGTCGTCCATCCGGCGTACGTATCCGAGCCAGCGTAGACGGAGTTGGCGGAGTAATGTTGTTGGTGACTGTCCTGCCATGATATGCCTAGGACACGTCGCATACAGCGGAGGTGGAGCACTTGCAGTTTTCGCTCTTGAGTTGCGTATGTTGTCCATGACTCGCTTCCATAGTGTGAGGAGTGTGCTGACGACGCAAGCCTTGTACACTGCTATCTTGGTGTTGGTTGTCAGCTGTCTGTTTTCCCACACGTTCTTGTTGAGCCTGGGAAGGGTGGAGGCTGCTTTGCCAATACGTTTGTCCAGCTCCACATCGAGCGAGAGGTTGTTTGTGGCTGTGGAACCCAGGTAGGTAAATTGGCTGACGATCTCAAGCTGATAGTCTCCGATTGGCATGTTAGACTGTTAAGATCCAATGATCCAGGTCTACTCATGTGTATTTCATCGGAACAATGTTCACCTCTCATATCTAAGTAGCTCTATTAAGGGGCTATGGCGTCCATATTTTGCTAGATATTGAACTAAGCAACATCAAGCACTGTCACCACACTTCGTTCTATTCAATTAATTAGTCGACAAACTACGATGTTTTAAAATAGAAACTCCAGTTTGAAAATGTATGGTTAATTAAAGAATCTCTAGATCAATAGATACTTTATTGAGCGTCATATCGACCATAAGGAACAAACAGTTTATGTCAATATACATAGTTTTGCCATGGGCAACTATCTAGGCCTACGCGTCAGAACTCCAACCCAAGTTTTATTCGCCAATAAATAAGAGAAAGAAAAATATGATTTCTTAAACAAATACTGAAGGAGGGCATTAGCTAATGTTGGTAAACCTTGTTGCCCAACATATCTGCTTCTAGATTATGGTTCTCGGTGTTCATGTATAAACATAGCAGCATAGTTGCATATATGAATTGTTGTTCCTACATGTATCATGTTTATATATGTAATTATATTGTATATAAAAAGCAATACAATATTATTAAACTAATAAAATAGAAGAGACTGCAGATTGCATTCGAGTGACGAACAAGAATAATTTATAGCTTTCTGACATGAACCCATGTATACATTGAGCAATAATATATGCTTTCTGACACGAACCTATGTATACAGTGAGCAATAATATATGCTTTCTGACATGAACCTATGTATACATTGAGCAATAATATATGCTTTCTGACATGAACCTATGTATACATTGAGCAATAATATATGCTTTCTGACACGAACCTATGTATACAGTGAGCAATACTATATGCTTTCTGACATGAACCTATGTATACATTGAGCAATAATATATGCTTTCTGACACGAACCTATATATACAGTGAGCAATAATATATGCTTTCTGACATAAACCTATGTATACAGTGAGCAATAATATATGCTTTCTGACGTGAACCTATGTATACAGTGAGCAATAATATATGCTTTCTGACACGAACCTATGTATACATTGAGCAATAATATATGCTTTCTGACGTGAACCTATGTATACAGTGAGCAATAATATATGCTTTCTGACATGAACCTATGTATACATTGAGCAATAATATATGCTTTCTGACACGAACCTATGTATACATTGAGCAATAATATATGCTTTCTGACATGAACCTATGTATACAGTGAGCAATACTATATGCTTTCTGACACGAACCTATGTATACATTGAGCAATAATATATACTTTCTGACGTGAACCTATGTATACAGTGAGCAATAATATATGCTTTCTGACACGAACCTATGTATACATTGAGCAATAATATATGCTTTCTGACACGAACCTATGTATACATTGAGCAATAATATATGCTTTCTGACACGAACCTATGTATACATTGAGCAATAATATATGCTTTCTGACATGAACCTATGTATACATTGAGCAATAATATATGCTTTCTGATACGAACCTATGTATACATTGAGCAATAATATATGCTTTCTGACACGAACCTATGTATACATTGAGCAATAATATATGCTTTCTGACATGAACCTATGTATACATTGAGCAATAATATATGCTTTCTGATACGAACCTATGTATACATTGAGCAATAATATATGCTTTCTGACACGAACCTATGTATACATTGAGCAATAATATATGCTTTCTGACATGAACCTATGTATACATTGAGCAATAATATATGCTTTCTGATACGAACCTATGTATACATTGAGCAATAATATATGCTTTCTGACACGAACCTATGTATACATTGAGCAATAATATATGCTTTCTGACATGAACCTATGTATACATTGAGCAATAATATATGCTTTCTGACATGAACCTATGTATACATTGAGCAATAATATATGCTTTCTGACACGAACCTATGTATACAGTGAGCAATAATATATGCTTTCTGACACGAACCTATGTATACAGTGAGCAATAATATATGCTTTCTGACACGAACCTATGTATACATTGAGCAATAATATATGCTTTCTGACACGAACCTATGTATACAGTGAGCAATACTATATGCTTTCTGACACGAATCTATGTATACATTGAGCAATAATATATGCTTTCTGACACGAACCTATATATATATATACTGAAGGAGGGCATTATATATATATTTCTTATATTCATATTATTTAATTATATATAGTCGGGTCTCGAGTTTGCCTAAGGCGTAAAATATACATATTGCATATAAAGATCATATATATAGTTACATACCATGCACAGCAAATCTTCAACTTCATTAACGACTCTCTGTTTTTGTGGGCACGTGTAATTTCCCGAAATTTCCAATTTCGCAATCCCCTTTGTTGTCGTGTCACTTCGTTCTATTTCTTCAATCATTGTGAGAATATGTTTATCAATCTGCACGACAACTTCTTGTTTCGATTGTTGCGCGACGTTTATTGCTAGCTTTGCAACACTTACATTGTGTTTAGCAGTTATTTTATCATTTAACAAGGTACTCGGCAGTATGTGCCTGTGTTCTAGTGAGTCCGTCAATGGCGCATGGTTCACCAACTTCGGCATTATTTGCCTGTCTAGTGAGTCCGTCAATGGCGCATGGTTCACCAACTTCGGCATTATTTGCCTGTCTAGTGAGTCCTTCAATGGCGCATGGTTCACCAACTTCGGCAGTATGTGCCTGTGTTCTAGTGAGTCCTTCAATGGCGCATGGTTCACCAACTTCGGCAGTATGTGCCTGTGTTCTAGTGAGTCTTTCAATGGCACAATGATGACGGAATAGCCAGAGCTGGATGTTTTAGTTAGTTCGTGCATGTGTAGGAATAATAAACACAATACGGTAAATGCAAGACTAACGGTAAGTAAAATGACACAGTTCCGCCGCGACGTCACTCGCACACGCACCATTGTTGTACCTTGCAGTACTCTTGAATGAAGGTGCCTTTATAGAACTTTGTAAATCACTCCAATGTCTGCCCAAAATAACTCGTCCGAAACAGATGTATCTATAGCTCTAGTCTCAGAATGACAGGATCTCACAAACTATGCTCAAAGTTCGTTTACAAACATTAGAACATTGTATATACACTTAAGGAAAGAGCTAACTATACCAGTATAAAACTACCCATAACTCAGCGGATATAGGTCAGATCTTGCTGAAATTTTCAAAATATAACAATAAGATATGTGAGATCATAATTAAATGTAATTCATTTGATCAGAATACAAATTAAAGCAGCTGTGTCGTTTCCTGTCCTGTTGCGCGAAACCTAAGTCACAAAAAGTCACTACACTCTGTTCACCAAATTCGATATGTTACATAAGGGTCTAGTCCCGGGTCTAGTAACGGGTATGTCCTCCCTGGGCATTAATCACAGCAATACAACGTCTGCGCATGGATGTGACGTACCGATGAATGTAATTCTGGGGTAGGTTGGCCCACTCCTGAGCAATTTTCGCTCTCAGCTGCGGGATGGTCTGTGGCGCGATACCATTTCTTCTAACGCGTCGGTTGAGTTCATCCCAGATGTTCTCAATCACGTTAAGATCGGGAGACCTGGCTGGAAGTGCCTTTATGTTTACGTTATTAGCATTGAGAAACGCTAACGTAGCCCTGGCTGTGTGAGCAGGCGCACCGTCTTGGAGAAAGCTCAAACCACGGTTGTTTCTCATCATCGGAACTACTTCTGGCTGAAGGACTTCATCTCGATATCTGGCTGCAGTAAGATTGCCATTTATAAAGACAATGTTAGTCTTGTTGTGCATAGACACTCCCGCCCAGATCATAACGGACCCTCCACCGTACCTATCACGCTCGATCACGCAGTTGTCGTTGAATCTCTCTCCCCTTTCGCGATATACCCGTGTACGGCAATCATTCTCCTGTAAACGAAACCTCTTTTCGTCCGTGAAAAGAACTTGGGCCCAGGCCGCTTGTGTTACTCTGCGATTACGCCGTGCCCAACGATCTCTCAGACCCCTATGCCTCGGTGTAAGAACGATACCTTTAAACGGTCGTCTACATCGCATGTTAGCCATGGTAAGAAGCCGATTCCGTACGGTTCTCGCAGAGATGTAGCGCCCGTGAGTGCCGAGTGTTTCCCTTGCTGTTAAAGCAGCTGTGCGCCATCGCTGTTGACGGTGGATCTGCAGTATATGCTGGTCTTGGGCGGCAGTAGTTATACGTCCACGTTTGCGGCGAGGGAGGTCGTCCACGCTGCCCGACGCCCTGTACTTTCTCACCAGCCCAATGATTGTGTGACGGTTTACTCCCATTCGTCTAGCAACCTGCAAAATATACGGACAAAACGATTTATTACATGGTGAGCATGTATACATAAAAATATTGCGAATAATAATAGTGACATTACTAATAAAATAATTGATGTAATATTTTGTTTATGGTTACGATTGACCTACTACGAATATCAGCTAAAATAAATTGATACAATTATTAAAAAATAATTTAAATACGTTGAAAATGAAACCCACCTCTCGCTGGGAAACCCCGGCGGTAATTAGCCCGATGGCTATTCCGCGCTGCTGAATTGACATCCGGCCCATTTTGTGTTTTTTGGATGTGATAATCGATATAGCTTCCAAAACGACCACGTGCAATTTTTGTTCGCACCAACCCACAATTTTCTCGTGCATTTTGTGATTTTATACGTTTCACGGCTCGGCGCAGAGCGTTAAAAAATCGATAAATGTGAAAGCATGATTATAATTCTAATGGCCTAGATAGACAATGTTCGAAATTTCGTGCAAAGATATTAATAAATAAAAAAGTTATTCAAGATTAAAAATGGTATAGTTGGCTCTTTCCTTAAGTGTACAATGTACATGCATAGCAAACGGTACCATCCAATGGTTTTATGTGTATTATTCAATCATTGAGCAGACGGTAACATCCAATGGTTTTATGTGCATTATTCAATCATTAGCAGACGGTAACATCCGATGGTTTTATGTGCATTATTCAATCATTAGCAGACGGTAACATCCAATGGTTTTATGTGCATTATTCGATCATTAGCAGACGGTAACATCCAATGGTTTTATGTGTATTATTCGATCATTAGCAGACGGTAACATCCGATGGTTTTATGTGTATTATTCAATCATTGAGCAGACGGTAACATCCACTGGTTTTATGTGTATTATTCGATCATTAGCAGACGGTAACATCCGATGGTTTTATGTGTATTATTCAATCATTGAGCAGACGGTAACATCCACTGGTTTTATGTGTATTATTCAATCATTAGCAGACGGTAACATCCAATGGTTTTATGTGTATTATTCAATCATTAGCAGACGGTAACATCCAATGGTTTTATGTGTATTATTCAATCATTGAGCAGACGGTAACATCCGATGGTTTTATGTGCATTATTCAATCATTAGCAGACGGTAACATCCAATGGTTTTATGTGTATTATTCAATCATTGAGCAGACGGTAACATCCGATGGTTTTATGTGTATTATTCAATCATTGAGCAGACGGTAACATCCAATGATTTTATGTGTATTATTCAATCATTGAGCAGACGGTAACATCCGATGGTTTTATGTGTATTATTCAATCATTGAGCAGACGGTAACATCCAATGGTTTTATGTGTATTATTCAATCATTGAGCAGACGGTAATATCCAATGGTTTTATGTGCATTATTCAATCATTAGCAGACGGTAACATCTGATGGTTTTATGTGCATTATTCAATCATTAGCAGACGGTAACATCCAATGGTTTTATGTGCATTATTCAATCATTAGCAGACGGTAACATCCAATGGTTTTATGTGTATTATTCGATCATTAGCAGACGGTAACATCCGATGGTTTTATGTGTATTATTCAATCATTGAGCAGACGGTAACATCCACTGGTTTTATGTGTATTATTCGATCATTAGCAGACGGTAACATCCGATGGTTTTATGTGTATTATTCAATCATTGAGCAGACGGTAACATCCACTGGTTTTATGTGAATTATTCAATCATTAGCAGACGGTAACATCCAATGGTTTTATGTGTATTATTCAATCATTAGCAGACGGTAACATCCAATGGTTTTATGTGTATTATTCAATCATTGAGCAGACGGTAACATCCGATGGTTTTATGTGCATTATACAATCATTAGCAGACGGTAACATCCAATGGTTTTATGTGTATTATTCAATCATTAGCAGACGGTAACATCCAATGGTTTTATGTGTATTATTCAATCATTGAGCAGACGGTAACATCCAATGATGTTATGTGTATTATTCAATCATTGGCAGACGGTAACATCCAATGGTTTTATGTGTATTATTCAATCATTGAGCAGATGGTAACATCCAATGGTTTTATGTGCATTATTCAATCATTAGCAGACGGTAACATCCGATGGTTTTATGTGCATTATTCAATCATTAGAAGACGGTAACATCCAATGGTTTTATGTGCATTATTCAATCATTGAGCAGACGGTAACATCCAATGGTTTTATGTGCATTATTCAATCATTAGCAGACGGTAACATCCGATGGTTTTATGTGCATTATTCAATCATTGAGCAGACGGTAACATCCAATGGTTTTATGTGTATTATTCAATCATTGAGCAGACGGTAACATCCAATGGTGTTATGTGTATTAATCAATCATTGAGCAGACGGTAACATCCAATGGTTTTATGTGTATTATTCAATCATTGAGCAGACGGTAACATCCAATGGTTTTATGTGTATTATTCAATCATTAGCAGACGGTAACATCCGATGGTTTTATGTGCATTATTCAATCATTAGCAGACGGTAACATCCAATGGTTTTATGTGTATTATTCAATCATTGAGCAGACGGTAACATCCGATGGTTTTATGTGCATTATTCAATCATTAGCAGACGGTAACATCCAATGGTTTTATGTGTATTATTCAATCATTAGCAGACGGTAACATCCAATGATTTTATGTGTATTATTCAATAATTGAGCAGACGGTAACATCCAATGATTTTATGTGTATTATTCAATCATTAGCAGACGGTAACATCCAATGGTTTTATGTGTATTATTCAATAATTGAGCAGACGGTAACATCCAATGATTTTATGTGTATTATTCAATCATTAGCAGACGGTAACATCCAATGGTTTTATGTGTATTATTCGATCATTAGCAGACGGTAACATCCGATGGTTTTATGTGTATTATTCAATCATTGAGCAGATGGTAACATCCACTGGTTTTATGTGTATTATTCAATCATTGAGCAGACGGTAACATCCAATGGTTTTATGTGTATTATTCAATCATTGAGCAGACGGTAACATCCAATGGTTTTATGTGTATTATTCAATCATTAGCAGACGGTAACATCCGATGGTTTTATGTGCATTATTCAATCATTAGCAGACGGTAACATCCAATGGTTTTATGTGTATTATTCAATCATTAGCAGACGGTAACATCCAATGGTTTTATGTGTATTATTCAATCATTAGCAGACGGTAACATCCGATGGTTTTATGTGTATTATTCAATCATTGAGCAGACGGTAACATCCAATGGTTTTATGTGTATTATTCAATCATTGAGCAGACGGTAACATCCAATGGTTTTATGTGTATTATTCAATCATTAGCAGACGGTAACATCCAATGGTTTTATGTGTATTATTCAATCATTAGCAGACGGTAACATCCAATGGTTTTATGTGTATTATTCAATCATTGAGCAGACGGTAACATCCAATGGTTTTATGTGTATTATTCAATCATTGAGCAGACGGTAACATCCAATGGTTTTATGTGATTTTTTCAATCATTAGCAGACGGTAACATCCAATGGTTTTATGTGTATTATTCAATCATTAGCAGACGGTGTTTTGTGTTTCAATCATTGTACATCCATGGTTTTATGTGATTATTCATCATTAGCAGACGGTAACATCCTGGTTTTATGTGATTATTCAATCATTAGCAGAGGTAACATCCAATGGTTTTATGTGTATTATTCAATCATTGAGCAGACGGTAATTTTAGCAGACGGTAACATCCAATGGTTTTATGTGTATTATTCAATCATTGAGCAGACGGTAACATCCAATGGTTTTATGTGTATTATTCAATCATTGAGCAGACGGTAACATCCAATGGTTTTATGTGTATTATTCAATCATTAGCAGACGGTAACATCCAATGGTTTTATGTGTATTATTCAATCATTGAGCAGACGGTAACATCCAATGGTTTTATGTGTATTATTCAATCATTAGCAGACGGTAACATCCAATGGTTTTATGTGTATTATTCAATCATTGAGCAGACGGTAACATCCAATGGTTTTATGTGTATTATTCAATCATTAGCAGACGGTAACATCCGATGGTTTTATGTGCATTATTCAATCATTAGCAGACGGTAACATCCAATGGTTTTATGTGTATTATTCAATCATTGAGCAGACGGTAACATCCAATGGTTTTATGTGTATTATTCAATCATTAGCAGACGGTAACATCCAATGGTTTTATGTGTATTATTCAATCATTGAGCAGACGGTAACATCCAATGGTTTTATGTGTATTATTCAATCATTAGCAGACGGTAACATCCAATGGTTTTATGTGTATTATTCAATCATTAGCAGACGGTAACATCCAATGGTTTTATGTGTATTATTCAATAATTGAGCAGACGGTAACATCCAATGGTTTTATGTGTATTATTCAATCATTAGCAGACGGTAACATCCAATGGTTTTATGTGTATTATTCAATCATTGAGCAGACGGTAACATCCAATGGTTTTATGTGCATTATTCAATCATTAGCAGTCGGTAACATCCGATGGTTTTATGTGCATTATCCAATCATTAGCAGACGGTAACATCCAATGGTTTTATGTGCATTATTCAATCATTGAGCAGACGGTAACATCCAATGGTTTTATGTGCATTATTCAATCATTAGCAGACGGTAACATCCGCCGATGGTTTTATATGTATTATTCAATCATTAGCAGACGGTAACATCCGATGGTTTTATGTGCATTATTCAATCATTAGCAGACGGTAACATCCAATGGTTTTATGTGTATTATTCAATCATTGAGCAGAAGGTAACATCCAATGGTTTTATGTGTATTATTCAATCATTGAGCAGACGGTAACATCCAATGGTTTTATGTGTATTATTCAATCATTAGCAGGCGGTAACATCCAATGGTTTTATGTGTATTATTCAATCATTGAGCAGAAGGTAACATCCAATGGTTTTATGTGTATTATTCAATCATTGAGCAGACGGTAACATCCAATGGTTTTATGTGCATTATTCAATCATTAGCAGACGGTAACATCCAATGGTTTTATGTGTATTATTCAATCATTGAGCAGACGGTAACATCCAATGGTTTTATGTGCATTATTCAATCATTAGCAGACGGTAACATCCAATGGTTTTATGTGTATTATTCAATCATGAGCAGACGGTAACATCCAATGGTTTTATGTGTATTATTCAATCATTGAGCAGACGGTAACATCCGATGGTTTTATGTGTATTATTCAATAATTGAGCAGACGGTAACATCCAATGGTTTTATGTGTATTATTCAATCATTAGCAGACGGTAACATCCGATGGTTTTATGTGCATTATTCAATCATTAGCAGCCGGTAACATCCAATGGTTTTATGTGTATTATTCAATCATTGAGCAGACGGTAACATCCGATGGTTTTATGTGTATTATTCACCGAGTTTGGATGACACTAAAGTAATGAATCACTTCGTATCCGATTATATAGAGGCTACACAGTATTAGGAAATAATTAAACGTTTATCGCACATACAAATAAACCTATGTACATGAATATATCATTAACTTATGTGTATTTACTGAAAATTACTCAAGGTAAACTTTCATTGTTCCGGAATGTCATGTGATGGTTGTCATCCGTCAATATTTTCCGTGTCTGTCTCACAATAAGATTGATTGTTTGTTGGTGCATTTTATCATGTCACTGCTGGTGTTATATGTAAAGTACTGTAAATTTGAACCATCGACTAGCTATATCAACGTATGTGAAACGTGGTAGCCATCTCGGACATGTGTTTTTTCCGGGTACCCCGGTTTCCTCCTACTTTGATCTACGCCGACGAGAGTGATTAACATACGTTAACATAGCTTGTTTCGCAATGGTTGCAAAATAAATAAAGTTATTACTTTTATACTCGGCTAAAACCAAAACATAGACATTATATGTGATTTGGTTTGTTGACAGGGTATATGAGTATATAGTGTCCGTCATAAGTGATATTCCGAGAGCCACAGGCAAGTCATACACCCTTAAACTATCTATCTATCTATCTATCTATCTTATCTATCTATCTATCTATCTATCTATCTATCTATCTATCTATCTATCTATCTTCCTATTAGTCAAACCCCTGATGGGGACCTTAGACTTTGACCCTATCAATAAACCAATAACAATTTTATTACACTGAATAATGATGTTTTCAGCTTAAAAACTAATTTTCAGTTACCTTTTTGTTTCAGTATTTCCATCGTGTGTGTTTTACATTTATTTATCGTCGCTACCGGTTGCCCATATGAGCGACGCCTCCTGAAGAGATAAGTCATTTTAGATTTTGGAGGATAGTGCATGATACAGACAGAGACACATTCCAGAGTCTCTTCTGGTTCTTTTACGTGCACCATGTACAGCACCGACAGAAGACCTCAGTTTAACGTCCCATCTGAAAGACTGTTAATTTTTAGTAGGGTCAGACGGTAGTCCTATAAATAAGACCTCTACATAAAAAAAATTCTTTTGTTATTTCGAAAAATGCCTGGATAGTAAAATGTCACATTTTTCAAGTCTAAATATTTTGACTAGGTCAGACGGGGGATCGAGGTTCGATCCCTGGATTACCAGTCCAGCGTGTTAACCACTGGATTACAGACCAGCCCAGCGTGTTAATCACTGGACTACAGATCGTCTGTAAAATCCAGTAAATACCACTAGTATTATATAGCTGGCCCATATACAACTTCCCATTAAACACATTATCACCTACATGATATAGATCCTTGTAACGTACACTATCTGAGTAAAAACAAAAGATCTTATTCCAGTGAGGAGTTAGTTATTCACACATTAATCCAGTCTGCATATAGTTATTCCCGTTAAACACACATTAATCCAGTCTGCATATAGTTATTCCCGTTAAACACACATTAATCCAGTCTGCATATAGTTATTCCCGTTAAACAGTCTGCATAGTATCCAATTAACCACATCCGATAAGACGTAAGCAAGTACACGCGTATCATATACGTGTTCTTACAGACAGCGCTGAGTAATTAAATGAAAATATGTAACACATGTACGGCGTACACAGCGAAATTTCTATTGGTTTAAATGTACACCATTATATAATAGCCATACGTGTTCCGTTACCCCGTACCAAGGCTGGTATTGGCTTAACTTGTTTCGCAATCGAGCTAAAATAAATTTGTATAAACTAAGGTAACAATGACTCTGGGTATTTGATGATGTACGTTTTATTTAACTCTGGTTTGTTTGTTTTTACGTTTATTTATCGTCGCTACCGGTTGCCCATATGAGCGACGCCTCCTGAAGAGATTAGTTTTTTAGATTTTGGAGGATAGTGCAATGATACAGACAGAGACCCATTCCAGAATCTCCTCTGGTTCTTTTACGTGCACGGTGTAAAGCACCGACACGAGACCTCGGTTTAACGTCCCATCTGAAAGACTGTTAATTTTATTAGGGTCAGACGGGGGATCGAACCTGCGATCCCTGGATTACCAGTCCAGCGTGTTACCACTGGACTACATATCCGTCAATTCCACTTCATCTTCTTTGTAATTTTGTTTATAGTCGCCACCGCATAAATGCATTTGGGCGACTGTATTTTCTAAGATGGTTATGTCCTAAGGTGATTCTTCTTGTCTAAGGTGATTCTTCTTGTCCTAAGGTGATTCTTCTGTGGTTGTTATTCGATGATGATTATACTTGTTCTGTGATGATTATTCCTATGCTTCTATGATGATTATTCCTGTTCTTCTACGTTGATTAGTTCGGTATTCTCTGAAGGTTCTGTATTCTGTGTGGCTTATGAAGACGTCATCAGGTGGTTACTTCTTTCTGTGCCGGCCAGGTTGACAAGGCCTGGTCTGTACGTGGTCCTTTGTAGGGCCACACTACTCACTGTTGGTCACCCCGCAGCAGCATTAATACGGATCTGACAGTTAGACATCTGGTCGTCGATTGTCGCAAGCAAGTCCAGATACAGTATAGATCGGGGGAGCGTGGATCCACGACCGTTGCCGCTCCCTCAGGTCCGCCATCTCTTCTAAACGAAAGATCGAAAATCCAGTGTTCAGCTAGAACACCACCTGGAAGAGATGGCAGATCTGTCCTGATGTGCCATAGCCGTGGATCCACATACTTGGAGAGATTCCCCCTTCGCAAGATCGACAACCAGAAGATCCCAGAATCCTACGCTGCTGCTGCGGAATGTGCACCGGTCACGACGTGCACGTCGTGAGGAGATCGACCGGTCCGTCTGGTAGTGAACATGTTTCTGCTATTATATAACGAACGTTGAAGCGTGACGTCACACGCACCTGTTACATTGACCTAATTTTCACTGTAGGGCAAAAAACCAATCTTCCGCCATTACGAAATGTCGATATCAATCAGTGCATGAAGTATTTCTAACGTTCTATATATCATCATCATCATCATCAATCCTCTTCACCCCGGTTGGGGTATAGGGCCTTCACCACTGCTCTCCACTTGGACCGGTCCGTTGCTGCTGCTTTGGCTTCCCCCCAGGACATCCTGCTTCGGCGCAGCTCACTGTCCAGAGTCCTTCGCCATGTTGTAACTGGTCGACCTCTTTTCCGTGTGCCCTGTGGATTCCAATTCAGTGCTTGGCGTGCTATGTTGGGCTGGTCTCGTCGTAGAGTGTGCCCTATCCACCGCCACTTCCTCTGTGTGATAGAGTCTGTGATGGGGTCCTGTCTTGTTTGCCGCCACAACTCCTGGTTGGTGATCTTTTCTGGCCATCTGATGTGTAGGATCTGTCTGAGGCAGTTGTTGATGAATACCTGTAGTTTGTGGTCAAGGCCCTTGGTGCGTCTCCAGGTCTCAGCTCCGTACAAGAGGACTGTCTTAACATTCGTCTCAAACAGTCTTGAGCTTTGTCTTGAGGTGGATGTTATTGTTGTTCCATACTGGCTTCAACGTCACAAAGGCATGTCGTGCTTTCCCAATACGGGCTTGGATGTCTTCTTCTGTTCCCCCCGTTTTGCTGATGACACTGCCGAGGTAGGTGAAGGAATCAACACTATCGATTGGATGGCCATCTATCTGAATGGGTATGTTCCTTGCCGCGTTTACCCTGAGGCACTTGGTTTTCTTAATGTTGATCTCCAGCCCTGTAGTCTTCGCAACTGTGTGTAAGCGTTCTGACTTCTGTTGCATGTGTTGGTGTGTGTGGGACAGGAGGCCTATATCGTCCGCAAAGTCGAGGTCCTCCAACGTCTCTGTAAGTGTCCACTGTATTCCTCTTGGTCTGTCTACTGTCGTTCTCATTATCCAGTCCAGTACGACGGAGAAAATGAGAGGCGAGAGCATACAGCCCTGACGGACGCCGGTGCTGACGGGAAATGGCTGTGAAAGGTTCATGTCATGAATCACATGGCAAGTGGTGTTGTACAGGCTCCGAATAATGTTGATGATCTTTCCTGGTATGCCGTAGTGCCCGAGGATGCTCCATATGACGTCTCTATCAATCGTGTCAAACGCTTTCATGAAATCGATGAAGTTGATTGGAGACTGCCATTCGATGGACTGTTCAACGATGATGCGGAGTGTTGCTATCTGATCCGTGCATGATCTTCCTGCCCTGAATCCTGCCTGTTCTTCCCTCAGCTTGGCGTTCACTGCATTCTTGATCCTTTCTAGTAGGAGTCTTGTGAGGACTTTACTTGGGATAGACAGTAGCTGGATGCCCCTCCAATTCTGGCAGTTGCTGAGGTCACCCTTCTTGGGTAGCTTGACGATGTGCCCTACTCTCCATTCTTCTGGAACAACTTCTTCATCCCAGACTTGCTGTAGAAGGTCTAGTAGTAGTGGTGCTGTGGTCTCAGACGATGCCTTCAGTGCTTCTGGTGGGATGTTGTCTGGCCCCGGTGCTTTCCCATTTTTGATCTTGTTGATGGCCCTTGTCACTTCATTCCTTGTGATCTGTCCCATCTCTACTTCCAGTTCTGGTCCGTCTGCTATGTCTGGTGGGTTGGTCACAGGTGTACCGCTGAGTAGTTCCTGGAAATGGTCCTTCCACCTTGTCATCTGGTCTTCTGGTTTGGAGAGGGTGTTACCATCAACGTCCTTCACTGGTTTGTTGGGGTTGCTCCTTCTGCCAGAAAGTTGTCTAGTTATGCTGTATAGGGTCTTCATGTCGTTGTGGTATGCTGCTTCCTGTGCTTGTCCAGCCAGCTTGTCTACCTGATCCCCTTTGTCTTGTCGTGCGCTCTTCTTGACTTCTTTGTTCTTGGTGCTGTATTCTCCCTGGATGTTTTGTTTCTGTGCTCTGGTTTTCGCCTGCTTCAGTCGGTGCCGAATTCCTCTTCTTTCTTCAATGATCTGGATGGTGTGGTCTGTGAGCCAGGTCTTGTACTTCTTCGTTCTAAATCCCAGCTTCTCTTCGCATGTCGTTGTGAAAGAGCATTTGACGCGGTCCCACTTCTTTTCCAACGATCCGTCTTCTAAGTCGGCTAGGGCCTGAAACCTGTTGCCGAGGGCGATGGTGAACTCTTGCTGTTGCTCTGCTGCCTTCAGTTTGGATGTGGCGTATCGCTTGTTCTGCTGGATGCCCGTCTTTCTTGCACTGGCAATTCTGACTTGTAGTTTGGCGATGACTAGTTCATGGTCGGAACCTGCATCAGCTCCTCGATACGCTCTGACATCCGTGAGGGTCCTCCTCCATCTTCTGGAGATCGTGACATGGTCGATCTGGTTTGCTGTTGCCTGGTCGGGTGATGTCCATGTGGTCTTGTGAATGATGCGATGTTTAAAGATAGTTCCACCGATGACAAGATCATTTAGCCCACAGAAGTTGACGAAGAGTTCCCCATTTTCATTCGTGGTCCCGAGTCCCTCCTTTCCCATGACGGTCTCTCTACCAGTGTTGGTTCCTCCAACTTTCGCATTCATGTCACCCATAACAATGGTGATGTCCCTCTTGTGCACCCCTACGTTCTATATATAGCTTAAGTTATGGTGTTGGTGTGCGGACAGGTCGGACCATGGACGGGTCGGACCATCCCAGTTTTGGACAGGTCGGACCATCCCAGTTTTGGACAGGTCGGACCATATTCTCAATGTGACGATGTGTTGAAATGGCATGTTAAAATCGAGAAATTAAAAATAACTTTGTACGTATTCTTTAATTTTGAACAGTAATTCCCAAAGAATGATAATTGATTAATAATTACCGCTTGCTGTGTACAATTAATCCTGTGATTCCAAGCATTGATTGGATTGGACTTGTTTCTTTAATTTAATTTTAATTAATTCATCATTACATCAAAAATACTTTATTGTAAGCGAGAGTTCACCGCAATAATTAATCACTGAATACCTGCATTCATTAGAAACGCTTTGATCATGAACAGAAGTTCACCCGAATAATTAGCAAGCTAATAACTTAATTGCATAAAATGCTGTTATTAAGCATAGTAATTATGAGATGAGTTGTTCATTTCAACTGCCACTTGTCAGACGTGTTTTGTTATAAAATACAAAGTTTACCGAATGTAGCAATAAACCTCAACCGTCATTCACGATGTCTACGTCGTTTCCGTGTATCTTTTGCGAGAAGACGGTCTTTTCACATAATCAGGCTATCGACTGTGACTCTTGTGGGAGATGGCAGCACCGTGGTTGTGGTAACACAGGTATGTACATCATACATGTATACATTGTTTCAGAACTTTTATTCAGCGAACTCGTCAAGCATCGTACAATTTTACATGCAAATAATAGTAATTGATAGTGTACTTTCGTAACAGACACCGTAACACATACCATACATTTTAGTGGTTGGAATAAATAAGTTGGTGTTTGGTACGAATCATTTGGTGTCAACAACCATACAATATGTTCAGAACGTCTGTATCAACATACATTATTATGACTGTATATATATCTATACCTCTTACGTCATCAGTTACATGTATTATAATTATATTTTCAGGTGTTACCAGATACATGTACGAGCGGATGCGGAAAGGGGAATTGACCGTGCAGTTTGTCAGGCCAAGGACAACGTGTACAAGGCAATCCGGAAGGTATTCGCGCTCCCGCTTCTCCCTGCTGACGACATCAGAGGCGCCTTCGACACCATCAGAGCGAAGATAGATCCAGAGACTACCGACGTCGTATCGTTCGTGGACTACGTTGAGAACACATGGATGTCCAGCACTGTGTGGCCCATCACTTCCTGGTCAGTCTACGGTCGCAGCGTCAGGACGAACAACGACGTTGAGGGTTGGCACGCACGGATGAACCGTAGAGCACAGAAAGGTTAGTTTCGAATCCTTAATGACTTCATCATCCTAAAACGAAAGAAGAGCTGTTCTGTGATTATATTATGCTATGAAGTACACTTAATTAAAATAAAACAAACAGCTAATCCAAGTCAGTGGTCCGACTCATCCATTGCCAATCCTTGCCCGTGGTCCGACCTGTCCACACATATGGTCCGACCTGTCCACAAATATGGTCCGACTCGTCCATGGTCCGACCCGTCCATGGTCCGACCTGTCCACAAATATGGTCCGACTCGTCCATGGTCCGACCTGTCCGTAATTCATGGTGTTGACGTGTAGTGCGGTTGGGTGCACAAATAGAGGGAGAAAAGGAGGTCATGTTAAGTTTCATAGGTTTCCTGCTGATGTAAATAAACGGAACAGATGGATTGTGGCAATGAAAAGATTGAAGTTGGATGACACCTCCAAGTTATGGGAACCTAAAGACCACGATCGCTTGTGTTCTGACCACTTTATTGGAGGTAATAATATTTGTCAGTAATACTTTATAAGGGGTCCGCTAGTAGTCTATATTCTAAATGAAGAGCCGCTTTCTTAGTAGTCACGGGCCGACACAGATTTATCGAAGGGCTTTCAGAATCAACTGACTTGTACTGTAGGCTCTTACTTACTATTTAATAAGTGTAAGGCAGTCATAAAACGTATTCAGACAGCTAATCTTCATAAGTGAAGGAGTGCTGTATACACGAAGAAGAGCTTCCAGCTGAGGCTCCTTAAGCACACAATGTCACAATTACTTACTACACGCTTATGCACCAGTCATTTGTAACCACTACCCCATCCCAGGGAAGCACCGGGGATAGTGGGGGAAATGAACCTTGCTTTTACCTTCCCGAGGTAAAATTATTAAATGTGATTTTATTTATTTATTTAGGTGTGTCATCAAATGATCCTGACCACCCTGGCTATGTCCCATCCCTCTTCAGCTTCACACCCTTGACCTCAAAGACACCACGCAGTTCCGACAGGTACAAGAGACGTGCACAGCGTAGACTCGCCCTATCACCATTACAGGAGAATGACCAGGATGCTGCGGCTATAGCCCTGTTGGAGCTTGGTTCAGATCTACCTCAGAGAGTCAATTCAATAAATGTATACGCACATTTTTCTCTCTCTCTTGTTACTGCTGAACTCCCCTTATCGGGTATTATTAGTAGGCGGTTTTAAGTTGGGCTCAATGATTGAAGTACGTTGGAAGAATATTGCTCGGTCCGGGATTCAAACTCGTGCAGACTAACGCTGTAGTCCAACACGCTCTACCCTTGCACCACAATGGCTCCTTTCCATTATACTGTGCTTCTATTACTAAGTGTTGGCAAGTGGAAGTCGTGATAGCGCAGTGGATGCGCGTTCGCTTCAGGTGCGAACGGTCCGGAGTTCGAGCCCCGCTGGAGCCGTTACGATTGTGCCCTTAGGCAAGGCATTTAAATTCCACATTGCCTCTTCTCTCTCCTTCATGGCGATGGATTCCATCAGGAATGAGGTCTCGAGAGTGATTAACATAAGTTGAAAGAACTTGTTTCGCAATCGAGCTAAAATAAATTTGTATAAACTAAGTGTTGGCATAGTTCTAAAAATATCTTCGTCATGTACTGGGGAACTGCCTAGTGTCAGACTGTCAGTAGTGGGATTCAAACCCCTGACCAGATATGATGATGCCCATGGCCCACCATGATCACACGAAACTGCCTACCACTAGTTCAAGTAAACAGACCAGGTAAAACAGCTCTGAGTTCTGGCTCAATGAGTAACTATGAACTTGCATTGCTCTTTGATATACTGTACATGTAATAGTTTTTTTATTTTCCAGGAACTGATCCCGATCCCCTCCTATTTGAACTTGATGCTCTACAAACATCATATGGGAAACTCCAAGCAGAATACCAACGGGTTCTAGAGGAAAACCGGACAATGAAGGAACAAATGGAAATAGAAAAATTCACATATAAAAACCTAACCAACAATCAAATGAGGAGTGTTACTGGTTTGCCATCATGTGCAGTGTTTCTGTTTATCTTTTCGCTTGTGAGCATGTGCATTAAACAGGTAGGAAAAATGTGCCCAGCTGACAAGTTACTGATGGTGCTGATGAAACTGAGACTAAATCTGACAAATGCTGACCTAGCCCTCCGGTTTAAGATATGTCCCACACAGGTGTCGAGGATATTTTCAAAACTAGTACCAATACTAGCTAAGAAACTTAGATTTCTGATCCGTTGGCCGAGCAAGGGCACCATTCTGAAAAACATTCCTACGTCGTTCCGGTCCAGGTTCAAGAAATGTCGGGTAATTATTGATTGCAGCGAGGTCTTCATACAAAGGCCATCCAACCTAGATACCAGAGCAAAAACGTACTCTAATTATAAGCACCACAACACTTTGAAGTTTCTGGTTGGAATTACACCGTATGGGGCTATAAGTTTTTTGTCAAAGTGCTGGGGGGGTCGGGTATCAGATAAGGAAATTACGGCCAGATCAGGATTTTACGACAAGCTTGATCATGGAGACTTAGTATTGGCGGACAGGGGATTCCTGATTTCAGAAGAGCTGGCCGTGTATGGAGCCTCCTTGGCTATACCACCCTTTACCAGAGGAAAGAAACAACACAGTCACAGAGAGAGGTTGAAACGGCACGGAGACTATCGCGTTCACGTATTCACGTAGAAAGGGCAATTGAACGTATTAAAAACTTTCAAATTCTGAAACATATTATGCCCATGTCGTTAGTTAAGCATGCAGACAACATCTTGACGATATGTGGTGCGTTGACAAACCTTTTACCAAAATTGGTAAAATAATTAACTAAGTCCAGTGTCACACTTATACAATATTTATGCGAAATTTTCATATTTTGTATCGGTGCTGCATATTATAAATACAGGTTAACATTTCCCGGTCTTACTGTGTTACAATGTGGAAACTATTCTTACTAGTACTACTAGTGTTACAATGTTGAACTGGTATCAATGATCCTTAGTAAGGATAGTCGAGACCAGGTCCTTGTTGTAACATTAAGGATTGTCAAAACCAATTTTGTATTGTAATACTTGTCCCAAGGATCATTGAGACCATTTCCACACTGTAACACGATAAGATATGGTAAATTGTAACAAACTGAAAAAATCATCTTGAAACCAAGTAATTGCAAAATATAATAAGTATGTTACAGTACATGTAGATAAGAAGCACAGTATAAGTACTGAAGAAGGAAATAACAATTATCACCTGTATATTACATTTATTTACAATGCACTTGAAGTATTGACAGAATATACACGTACATATGTATAACAAAATTGTAAATCTTGACACAGAGACTGAGTATTAATTTACAAGACAGAACTTTAGTTTATACAAATTTATTGCTTGATTGCGAAACAAGTTCTTACAACTTATATTAATCACTCTCGAGACCTCATTCCTACACGACATTATCTCTCGTTACAACGTCTCCCACAAACGACGGGTTGTAGTAAATTGTCTGCACAAAGACACCCCTATCTGTGTAGACAATGAAATCAGAAAATGATTTCTGGCACACAAACATCTGAAATTGTACCTGAGTATAGTGTCTTTTGGTCTGCTTCAGGGCGAGGGTGGTGGGCTCTAAATAGAATGATGGATCAATGTTGGGGATTTCATTGACAAACATGTTTCTGTGCTTATAGCAACATTTTATTTCAATAAGTCCTTCCCCATGGCAACTGCATGTCCGGACTCCATCAGGGGAGGCGGCGAACACGGGAAATGTTGTGTCAATCACAAGTCCACTGTCCACGAAAACATATGACAATACACTGTTTTTCACAATTACACAATATCACTTGACAAAACCTATCTAAATCAATGAAAACACTGTTCCCAATATATTAATGAATGAAAACACTGGTGTACACCATATAGTTACCTGATCAAACATCGGTAGTAATCCAGGGTTGGCAGGTTTCTTCCCTATAGGGAAAAAAACCGTGGTTTTTTCCCGGTTTTTTCCGATACGGAAGAAATACGTTTCTTCCCTACTACTGGGAAGAAATGGAAGAAACCTCCTTTTTGTCAATTTGTTTAGTAATATATGCGCAAAATATAGATAAAATGTATATATTATGATTAATATTGCTTCATCAATAACATCTGTTGATCAAGTCCAATTGACAGGTGTCAATTAGATTGTATAGTGAAGTCCCATAAGCTGGGTCACACCAACCAACCTGTTATAATTACTAGCTATTGTTATATGTTTCAATTGACAGGTTATTGACTTCTAAAAGTGGCAACATGTGATATGGCTTCATTTTTGTTCAGGGGTTTCCTATTGAAATACAATACACGACAATGGCATGCCCCTTATTAAACAACTTTTACCATGGCTTCATTTTATTCAAAGGCATCCCATTGATTACATTTTCACTATATAACCAAGCGAGAGAAGTAATTTAAATTCGGAAACTGACAGTGCCTTTGCGTTAAACTGGGAACCATTATCACCAAGTTGACATTTATTTTTCTCATCAGTTCTATTTAAATCATAATGTATAGGGGTGGCAGACCTCGTGACACTATTTGGGAACACTTTGTTTCTGTGACAGTGGCTGGAAAAGAGTATGCTAGGTGCACACTTTGTGAGAACCAGCAGCTTCCTAAAGCTTGCCGTCTAAAACTCCATTATGCGAAATGCAGTGCAGCATACCACTTACCAGCAGAAAAAGAGATCCCTGAGCAGCCTATGTCAGTAAAAAGACGGAGATCTCCATCTCCTCCACCAACCAAACGACAAGCTATCTCAATCCAACCAGACATGGATAGTTGTGTTGTGAAGACATCTCTAAACCAGAAAAATGCCATTGACTTGGAGATTGCCAAATTCTTCTACGCATGCAATATACCATTCAATGCCGCTGACCATCCACAGTACAAAAAGAAGCAGATAGCCGGAAAACTCCTAGACACTGTGTATGATCAACTCCAGGAGGATATGAAGCATGTCATTGGCGGAAAAACTGCAACTCTTGTACAAGACGGCTGGAGTAATTGCCACAACGAACCTATAATTGCAAGTTGCCTCCAGGTTGAGAACAAATCCTATCTTTTAGATAGCCACCCTACTGGATCTATGTCAAAAACAGGGGACAATTGCAAGATGTTGTGTCAGGAGTCCATCAAAAAGGCAAGGGAAAACTACAACTGCACTGTATCTGGAGTATGTACTGACAATGCTAAGAACATGGAAAAAATGCGTGCTACCTTACAAGAAGATGACCCAGACCTCACTGTGTATGGCTGCTCTGCCCACTGGCTCAACTTACTTGGGCTGGATCTAACTTCACAGTCAGTGATGAAGCATGTTGTGGAAGTACAGAAGTATTTTCGCAACCACCATAAGCCATGTGCTTGGCTGTCTGAGTGTGCCGAAAGTAAGAAACCACAGCTCCCTGGAGAAACACGATGGAAGTCTCAACTCACCTGTTTGGACAGCCATATTGCCAACAGAACCAGCTACATGAAGATTGTTCAGGACCATGAGGATGAGATTGACCAAACCATTGCCAAAAAGATACAGGATATCAATATCTATAGGAATTCCAAGGACATGGCAGAGCTGCTTCGCCCTGTAGCAACTGCTATTGATGCTTGCCAGGCAGATTGGTAGTAATTAAGTAGAGAGATTGCGTGGTGAATTCGTTCTTGAGAGTGTACAGTGATTTGCTTAGCCACGCCTCCATGCCTAAATTAAAAGCCGCTACCATACTATTTAGTTACATGCTTCACAGAGAGAGTGCGATAATAACATGCTCATATTCTTCCTAGTACATATACTTAATCGAAGTAATGAGAGTGCATGTATGATATGCGCATATCGAGTAATACATTGGAGTAGAGAGAGTGTACGGCGAAATTCTTCAAAGTAGTGAGAGTGCATGTATGATATGTGTATATCGACCATACCTTCTTCCTAGAACTGGCTGTTGTGGTTAACTGTCGTCTATCATAGCTAGGTAATGTATACACACACGTGTAAGAGATCAGCCTCAGAAAAGCACGGGTTTGTGCAGGAAACTAAGATACTTTGGAGTAGTTAGTGTACGGCGAAATTCTTCAAAGTAGTGAGAGTGCATGTATGATATGTGTATATCAACCATACCTCCTTCCTAGTACTGGTAGTTGTGGTTAACTGTCGTCTAGCATAGCTAGATAATGTATACACACACGTGTGTGAGAGATCAGCCTCAGAAAAGCACGGGTTCGTGCAGGAAACTACCATACTTTGGAGTAGAGAGAGTGTACGGTGAAATTCTTCAAAGTAGTGAGAGTGCATGTATGATATGTGTATATCAACCATACCTTCTTCCTAGTACTGGGTGTTGTGGTTAACTGTCGTCTAGCATAGCTAGATAATGTATACACACACGTGTGTGAGAGATCAGCCTCAGAAAAGCACGGGTTCGTGCAGGAAACTACCATACTTTGGAGTAGAGAGAGTGTACGGTGAAATTCTTCAAAGTAGTGAGAGTGCATGTATGATATGTGTATATCAACCATACCTTCTTCCTAGTACTGGGTGTTGTGGGTAACTGTCGTCTATCATAGCTAGGTAATGTATACACACACGTGTATGAGAGATCAGCCTCAGACAAGCACGGGTGTGTGCAGGAAACTAAGATACTTTGGAGTAGAGAGAGTGTACGGCGAAATTCTTCAAAGTAGTGAGAGTGCATGTATGATATGTGTATATCGACCATACCTTCTTCCTAGAACTGGCTGTTGTGGTTAACTGTCGTCTATCATAGCTAGGTAATGTATACACACACGTGTAAGAGATCAGCCTCAGAAAAGCACGGGTTTGTGCAGGAAACTAAGATACTTTGGAGTAGATAGTGTACGGCGAAATTCTTCAAAGTAGTGAGAGTGCATGTATGATATGTGTATATCAACCATACCTCCTTCCTAGTACTGGTTGTTGTGGTTAACTGTCGTCTAGCATAGCTAGATAATGTATACACACACGTGTGTGAGAGATCAGCCTCAGAAAAGCACGGGTTCGTGCAGGAAACTACCATACTTTGGAGTAGAGAGAGTGTACGGTGAAATTCTTCAAAGTAGTGAGAGTGCATGTATGATATGTGTATATCAACCATACCTTCTTCCTAGTACTGGGTGTTGTGGTTAACTGTCGTCTAGCATAGCTAGGTAATGTATACACACACGTGTGTGAGAGATCAGCCTCAGAAAAGCACGGGTTCGTGCAGGAAACTACCATACTTTGGAGTAGAGAGAGTGTACGGTGAAATTCTTCAAAGTAGTGAGAGTGCATGTATGATATGTGTATATCAACCATACCTTCTTCCTAGTACTGGGTGTTGTGGGTAACTGTCGTCTATCATAGCTAGGTAATGTATACACACACGTGTATGAGAGATCAGCCTCAGACAAGCACGGGTTCGTGCAGGAAACTAACATACTTTGGAGTAGAGAGAGTGTACGGCGAAATTCTTCAAAGTAGTGAGAGTGCATGTATGATATGTGTATATCGACCATACCTTCTTCCTAGAACTGGCTGTTGTGGTTAACTGTCGTCTATCATAGCTAGGTAATGTATACACACACGTGTAAGAGATCAGCCTCAGAAAAGCACGGGTTTGTGCAGGAAACTAAGATACTTTGGAGTAGTTAGTGTACGGCGAAATTCTTCAAAGTAGTGAGAGTGCATGTATGATATGTGTATATCAACCATACCTCCTTCCTAGTACTGGTAGTTGTGGTTAACTGTCGTCTAGCATAGCTAGATAATGTATACACACACGTGTGTGAGAGATCAGCCTCAGAAAAGCACGGGTTCGTGCAGGAAACTACCATACTTTGGAGTAGAGAGAGTGTACGGTGAAATTCTTCAAAGTAGTGAGAGTGCATGTATGATATGTGTATATCGACCATACCTTCTTCCTAGTACTGGTTGTTGTGGTTAACTGTCGTCTAGCATAGCTAGGTAATGTATACACACACGTGTGTGAGAGATCAGCCTCAGAAAAGCACGGGTTCGTGCAGGAAACTACCATACTTTGGAGTAGAGAGAGTGTACGGTGAAATTCTTCAAAGTAGTGAGAGTGCATGTATGATATGTGTATATCAACCATACCTTCTTCCTAGTACTGGTTGTTGTGGGTAACTGTCGTCTATCATAGCTAGGTA
This sequence comes from Archivesica marissinica, assembly GCA_014843695.1. Lineage (NCBI taxonomy): Eukaryota > Metazoa > Mollusca > Bivalvia > Venerida > Vesicomyidae > Archivesica > Archivesica marissinica. The sequence continues at coordinate 12,322,806 of CM026390.1, read as the reverse complement.
ATGTATACACACACGTGTATGAGAGATCAGCCTCAGAAAAGCACGGGTTCGTGCAGGAAACTAACATACTTTGGAGTAGAGAGAGTGTACGGCGAAATTCTTCAAAGTAGTGAGAGTGCATGTATGATATGTGTATATCGACCATACCTTCTTCCTAGTACTGGCTGTTGTGGGTAACTGTCGTCTATCATAGCTAGGTAATGTATACACACACGTGTAAGAGATCAGCCTCAGAAAAGCACGGGTTCGTGCAGGAAACTAAGTACTTTGGAGTAGAGAGTGTACGGCGAAATTCTTCAAAGTAGTGAGAGTGCATGTATGATATGTGTATATCAACCATACCTTCTTCCTAGTACTGGTAGTTGTGGTTAACTGTCGTCTAGCATAGCTAGGTAATGTATACACACACGTGTATGAGAGATCAGCCTCAGAAAAGCACGGGTTCGTGCAGGAAACTACCATACTTTGGAGTAGAGAGAGTGTACGGTGAAATTCTTCAAAGTAGTGAGAGTGCATGTATGATATGTGTATATCGACCATACCTTCTTCCTAGTACTGGTTGTTGTGGGTAACTGTCGTCTAGCATAGCTAGGTAATGTATACACACACGTGTGTGAGAGATCAGCCTCAGAAAAGCACGGGTTCGTGCAGGAAACTACCATACTTTGGAGTAGAGAGAGTGTACGGTGAAATTCTTCAAAGTAGTGAGAGTGCATGTATGATATGTGTATATCGACCATACCTTCTTCCTAGTACTGGTTGTTGTGGGTAACTGTCGTCTATCATAGCTAGGTAATGTATACACACACGTGTATGAGAGATCAGCCTCAGAAAAGCACGGGTGTGTGCAGGAAACTAAGATACTTTGGAGTAGAGAGAGTGTACGGCGAAATTCTTCAAAGTAGTGAGAGTGCATGTATGATATGTGTATATCGACCATACCTTCTTCCTAGAACTGGCTGTTGTGGTTAACTGTCGTCTATCATAGCTAGGTAATGTATACACACACGTGTATGAGAGATCAGCCTCAGAAAAGCACGGGTTGTGCAGGAAACTAAGATACTTTGGAGTAGTTAGTGTACGGCGAAATTCTTCAAAGTAGTGAGAGTGCATGTATGATATGTGTATATCAACCATACCTCCTTCCTAGTACTGGTAGTTGTGGTTAACTGTCGTCTAGCATAGCTAGGTAATGTATACACACACGTGTGTGAGAGATCAGCCTCAGAAAAGCACGGGTTCGTGCAGGAAACTACCATACTTTGGAGTAGAGAGAGTGTACGGTGAAATTCTTCAAAGTAGTGAGAGTGCATGTATGATATGTGTATATCAACCATACCTTCTTCCTAGTACTGGTTGTTGTGGGTAACTGTCGTCTAGCATAGCTAGGTAATGTATACACACACGTGTGTGAGAGATCAGCCTCAGAAAAGCACGGGTTCGTGCAGGAAACTACCATACTTTGGAGTAGAGAGAGTGTACGGTGAAATTCTTCAAAGTAGTGAGAGTGCATGTATGATATGTGTATATCAACCATACCTTCTTCCTAGTACTGGGTGTTGTGGGTAACTGTCGTCTATCATAGCTAGGTAATGTATACACACACGTGTATGAGAGATCAGCCTCAGAAAAGCACGGGTTTGTGCAGGAAACTAACATACTTTGGAGTAGAGAGTGTACGGCGAAATTCTTCAAAGTAGTGAGAGTGCATGTATGATATGTGTATATCGACCATACCTCCTTCCTAGTACTGGTAGTTGTGGTTAACTGTCGTCTAGCATAGCTAGATAATGTATACACACACGTGTGTGAGAGATCAGCCTCAGAAAAGCACGGGTTCGTGCAGGAAACTACCATACTTTGGAGTAGAGAGAGTGTACGGTGAAATTCTTCAAAGTAGTGAGAGTGCATGTATGATATGTGTATATCAACCATACCTTCTTCCTAGTACTGGGTGTTGTGGGTAACTGTCGTCTATCATAGCTAGGTAATGTATACACACACGTGTATGAGAGATCAGCCTCAGACAAGCACGGGTGTGTGCAGGAAACTAAGATACTTTGGAGTAGAGAGAGTGTACGGCGAAATTCTTCAAAGTAGTGAGAGTGCATGTATGATATGTGTATATCGACCATACCTTCTTCCTAGAACTGGCTGTTGTGGTTAACTGTCGTCTATCATAGCTAGGTAATGTATACACACACGTGTAAGAGATCAGCCTCAGAAAAGCACGGGTTTGTGCAGGAAACTAAGATACTTTGGAGTAGTTAGTGTACGGCGAAATTCTTCAAAGTAGTGAGAGTGCATGTATGATATGTGTATATCGACCATACCTTCTTCCTAGAACTGGCTGTTGTGGTTAACTGTCGTCTATCATAGCTAGGTAATGTATACACACACGTGTATGAGAGATCAGCCTCAGAAAAGCACGGGTTGTGCAGGAAACTAAGATACTTTGGAGTAGAGAGTGTACGGCGAAATTCTTCAAAGTAGTGAGAGTGCATGTATGATATGTGTATATCAACCATACCTTCTTCCTAGTACTGGTTGTTGTGGTTAACTGTCGTCTAGCATAGCTAGGTAATGTATACACACACGTGTGTGAGAGATCAGCCTCAGAAAAGCACGGGTTCGTGCAGGAAACTACCATACTTTGGAGTAAGAGAGTGTACGGTGAAATTCTTCAAAGTAGTGAGAGTGCATGTATGATATGTGTATATCAACCATACCTTCTTCCTAGTACTGGTTGTTGTGGGTAACTGTCGTCTATCATAGCTAGGTAATGTATACACACACGTGTGTGAGAGATCAGCCTCAGAAAAGCACGGGTTCGTGCAGGAAACTACCATACTTTGGAGTAGAGAGAGTGTACGGCGAAATTCTTCAAAGTAGTGAGAGTGCATGTATGATATGTGTATATCGACCATACCTTCTTCCTAGTACTGGTTGTTGTGGGTAACTGTCGTCTATCATAGCTAGGTAATGTATACACACACGTGTATGAGAGATCAGCCTCAGAAAAGCACGGGTTCGTGCAGGAAACTAACATACTTTGGAGTAGAGAGTGTACGGCGAAATTCTTCAAAGTAGTGAGAGTGCATGTATGATATGTGTATATCGACCATACCTCCTTCCTAGTACTGGTAGTTGTGGTTAACTGTCGTCTAGCATAGCTAGATAATGTATACACACACGTGTGTGAGAGATCAGCCTCAGAAAAGCACGGGTTCGTGCAGGAAACTACCATACTTTGGAGTAGAGAGAGTGTACGGTGAAATTCTTCAAAGTAGTGAGAGTGCATGTATGATATGTGTATATCAACCATACCTTCTTCCTAGTACTGGGTGTTGTGGGTAACTGTCGTCTAGCATAGCTAGGTAATGTATACACACACGTGTGTGAGAGATCAGCCTCAGAAAAGCACGGGTTCGTGCAGGAAACTACCATACTTTGGAGTAGAGAGAGTGTACGGTGAAATTCTTCAAAGTAGTGAGAGTGCATGTATGATATGTGTATATCAACCATACCTTCTTCCTAGTACTGGGTGTTGTGGGTAACTGTCGTCTATCATAGCTAGGTAATGTATACACACACGTGTATGAGAGATCAGCCTCAGACAAGCACGGGTTTGTGCAGGAAACTAAGATACTTTGGAGTAGAGAGAGTGTACGGCGAAATTCTTCAAAGTAGTGAGAGTGCATGTATGATATGTGTATATCGACCATACCTTCTTCCTAGAACTGGCTGTTGTGGTTAACTGTCGTCTATCATAGCTAGGTAATGTATACACACACGTGTAAGAGATCAGCCTCAGAAAAGCACGGGTTTGTGCAGGAAACTAAGATACTTTGGAGTAGTTAGTGTACGGCGAAATTCTTCAAAGTAGTGAGAGTGCATGTATGATATGTGTATATCAACCATACCTCCTTCCTAGTACTGGTAGTTGTGGTTAACTGTCGTCTAGCATAGCTAGATAATGTATACACACACGTGTGTGAGAGATCAGCCTCAGAAAAGCACGGGTTCGTGCAGGAAACTACCATACTTTGGAGTAGAGAGAGTGTACGGTGAAATTCTTCAAAGTAGTGAGAGTGCATGTATGATATGTGTATATCAACCATACCTTCTTCCTAGTACTGGGTGTTGTGGTTAACTGTCGTCTAGCATAGCTAGGTAATGTATACACACACGTGTGTGAGAGATCAGCCTCAGAAAAGCACGGGTTCGTGCAGGAAACTACCATACTTAGGAGTAGAGAGAGTGTACGGTGAAATTCTTCAAAGTAGTGAGAGTGCATGTATGATATGTGTATATCAACCATACCTTCTTCCTAGTACTGGGTGTTGTGGGTAACTGTCGTCTATCATAGCTAGGTAATGTATACACACACGTGTGTGAGAGATCAGCCTCAGAAAAGCACGGGTGTGTGCAGGAAACTAAGATACTTTGGAGTAGACAGTGTACGGCGAAATTCTTCAAAGTAGTGAGAGTGCATGTATGATATGTGTATATCGACCATACCTCCTTCCTAGTACTGGTAGTTGTGGTTAACTGTCGTCTAGCATAGCTAGGTAATGTATACACACACGTGTGTGAGAGATCAGCCTCAGAAAAGCACGGGTTCGTGCAGGAAACTACCATACTTTGGAGTAGAGAGAGTGTACGGTGAAATTCTTCAAAGTAGTGAGAGTGCATGTATGATATGTGTATATCAACCATACCTTCTTCCTAGTACTGGGTGTTGTGGTTAACTGTCGTCTAGCATAGCTAGATAATGTATACACACACGTGTGTGAGAGATCAGCCTCAGAAAAGCACGGGTTCGTGCAGGAAACTACCATACTTTGGAGTAGAGAGAGTGTACGGTGAAATTCTTCAAAGTAGTGAGAGTGCATGTATGATATGTGTATATCAACCATACCTTCTTCCTAGTACTGGGTGTTGTGGGTAACTGTCGTCTATCATAGCTAGGTAATGTATACACACACGTGTATGAGAGATCAGCCTCAGACAAGCACGGGTGTGTGCAGGAAACTAAGATACTTTGGAGTAGAGAGAGTGTACGGCGAAATTCTTCAAAGTAGTGAGAGTGCATGTATGATATGTGTATATCGACCATACCTTCTTCCTAGAACTGGCTGTTGTGGTTAACTGCCGTCTATCATAGCTAGGTAATGTATACACACACGTGTGCGAGAGATCAGCCTCAGAAAAGCACGGGTTCGTGCAGGAAACTAAGATACTTTGGAGTAGAGAGAGTGTACGGCGAAATTCTTCAAAGTAGTGAGAGTGCATGTATGATATGTGTATATCAACCATACCTTCTTCCTAGTACTGGGTGTTGTGGGTAACTGTCGTCTATCATAGCTAGGTAATGTATACACACACACGTGTGTGATAGATCAGCCTCAGAAAACTACCATACTTTGGAGTAGAGAGTGTACGGTGAAATTCTTCAAAGTAGTGAGAGTGCATGTATGATATGTGTATATCAACCATACCTTCTTCCTAGTACTGGGTGTTGTGGGTAACTGTCGTCTATCATAGCTAGGTAATGTATACACACACACGTGTGTGATAGATCAGCCTCAGAAAACTACCATACTTTGGAGTAGAGAGTGTACGGTGAAATTCTTCAAAGTAGTGAGAGTGCATGTATGATATGTGTATATCAACCATACCTTCTTCCTAGTACTGGGTGTTGTGGGTAACTGTCGTCTATCATAGCTAGGTAATGTATACACACACACGTGTGTGATAGATCAGCCTCAGAAAACTACCATACTTTGGAGTAGAGTGTACGGCGAAATTCTTAAAAGTAGTGAGAGTGCATGTATGATGTGTGTATATGGACCATACCTCCTTCCTAGTACTGGCTGTTGTTGTGGTTAACTGTCGTCTAGCATAGCTAGGTAATGTATACACACACGTGTATGAGAGATCAGCCTCAGTAATGCACTTGGGCAACATTACATGGGTCATGAGGATTGTACGTGGACAACATTACATGGGCCATGAGGATTGTACGTGGACAACATTACATGGGTCATGAGGGTTGTACGTGGACAACATTACATGGGCCATGAGGGTTGTACCTGGACAACATTACATGGGTCATGAGGATTGTACGTGGACAACATTACATGGGTCATGAGGATTGTACTTGGACAGCATTACATGGGTCATGAGGATTGTACTTGGACAACATTACATGGGTCATGAGGATTGTACTTGGACAACATTACATGGGTCATGAGGATTGTACGTGGACAACATTACATGGATCATGAGGATTGTACTTGGACAACATTACATGGGTCATGAGGATTGTACATGGACAGCATTACATGGGTCATGAGGATTGTACTTGGACAACATTACATGGGTCATGAGGATTGTACGTGGACAGCATTACATGGGTCATGGGGATTGTACTTGGACAACATTACATGGGTCATGGGGATTGTACCTGGACAACATTACATGGGTCATGGGGATTGTACTTGGACAACATTACATGGGTCATGGGGATTGTACTAGGACAGCATTACATGTACCATGGGGATTGGACTAGAACAACATTACATGGGTCATGGGGATTGTACTTGGACAGCATTACATGTACCATGGGGATTGGACTAGAACAACATTACATGGGCCATGGGGATTGTACCTGGACAACATTACATGGGTCATGGGGATATTACCTGGACAACATTACATGGGTCATGAGGATTGTACGTGGACAACATTACATGGGTCATGAGGATTGTACCTGGACAACATTACATGGGTCATGAGGATTGTACGTGGACAACATTACATGGGTCATGAGGATTGTACGTGGACAACATTACATGGGTCATGAGGATTGTACGTGGACAACATTACATGGGTCATGAGGATTGTACGTGGACAACATTACATGGGTCATGAGGATTGTACGTGGACAACATTACATGGGTCATGAGGATTGTACGTGGACAACATTACATGGGTCATGAGGATTGTACGTGGACAACATTACATGGGTCATGAGGATTGTACGTGGACAACATTACATGGGTCATGAGGATTGTACCTGGACAACATTACATGGGTCATGAGGATTGTACCTGGACAACATTACATGGGCATGAGGATTGTACGTGGACAACATTACATGGGTCATGAGGATTGTACGTGGACAACATTACATGGGTCATGAGGATTGTACGTGGACAACATTACATGGGTCATGAGGATTGTACCTGGACAACATTACATGGGTCATGAGGATTGTACTTGGACAACATTACATGGGTCATGAGGATTGTACGTGGACAACATTACATGGGTCATGAGGATTGTACGTGGACAACATTACATGAGGATTGTACGTGGACAACATTACATGAGGATTGTACCTGGGTCATGAGGATTGTACTTGGACAACATTACATGGGTCATGAGGATTGTACGTGGACAACATTACATGGGTCATGAGGATTGTACGTGGACAACATTACATGGGTCATGAGGATTGTACTTGGACAACATTACATGGGTCATGAGGATTGTACTTGGACAACATTACATGGGTCATGAGGATTTGTGGTATACCTTGGTGCATGGCATAATAATACCAAAAAGACGAATTGTCACAACACAGGTGGGTATCCAATATATTATATACACAAATAGACATATATCATTATATCTACATCCCTAATTAATATAATCTCTATATATGACAATATCTACAACCAAATCTAGATCAAAATATAACAACACGCAAATATCTAAATATGTATGTCCTGATAGAAAGAACGCAAACTGAAAAAGATCTATCGGAAGAACATCACGTTGAACAATTGGGAAATTTGCATTAATGTTGTCAAGCAAGTTATATTGTATGTTGGCGAGACCAGCGTTGTTTGAAACAATGTTATCTTGTTAATGTCACAAAATGTTAACAATAGCATACAGTGTATGTGGATTGATTGTGAATATGAGTCTCTGTTAGTGTCACAACAGGTGGATTGATTGTGAATATGAGTCTCTGTTAGTGTCACAACAGGTGGATTGATTGTGAATATGAGTCTCTGTTAGTGTCACAACAGGTGGATTGATTGTGAATATGAGTCTCTGTTAGTGTCACAACATGCTAACCATATCATACAGTGTAGGTGGATTGATTGTGAATATGAGTCTCTGTTAGTGTCACAACATGCTAACCATATCATACAGTGTAGGTGGATTGATTGTGAATATGAGTCTCTGTTAGTGTCACAACATGCTAACCATATCATACAGTGTAGGTGGATTGATTGTGAATATGAGTCTATGTTAGTGTCACAACATGCTAACCATATCATACAGTGTAGGTGGATTGATTGTGAATATGATTCTCTGTTAGTGATTCATATGCCAAGGTTTCAACAGAAAACCTATCAGATATTTCCACGATAATAACTTCCACGCAAAACTTTAAACAGGATGTGTAAGTCAAACCAAATATGTGGGCAGACCAGATGGCTGTGTGGGCCACAGTGTAGTGTATGGATTTATAGAGGATATATTTTGATATGGAACATTTATGTGAAATTTCATTAACATGGAATGATTGGTTGAGGAGAAAAGCCAACTTGCTAAAACACTTTAACCACATTTTGTTCTAACTGTAAAAAGGGACATAATTCTGTTCAATTACATGACATAGTGGTTCTGGAGAAAATCCAACTTGCTAAAACACTTTAACCACATTTTGTTCTAACTGTAAAAAGGGACATAGTTTATTCGCCGATATACCACGGCAAGACAAATATTATTTCCTAAATAAACATCTTCTATAATTATTCTAGACTATCTTTATTTTCTTGCAACCATTCATTGTACTGTTCTTTCACATGAGAATTGACTTGCACAACATTTTCTGTATGATATTTTATGTTAACAGGTTTGTCATGCATTTTCAGGAAATACTGAAGAGGAATATCTAACAACAAAAGTTGCTCGATGTCAAATTTTGCTTTAAATGATATAAAATCATCAAATTCATCATGTGAAAGAACAATAAAAGGACCCCATCCAGTGTGCTTAACGGCAAACGTTTTCCCCTTCGGTCTTTGGATGTCACAGAAATATTGAATGGCCGGGTTTAAATAGAAGACTGGGATAGCTCCACTTTGGTCTTCCAGCTCTCCAGCCAAAGTATGGTCTTCGGAGTCAGCCCTCTCAAATGCCACAAGTTGTCTGATATGGTCCTCAACTTCACCCATAGAAGGACATTCCATTTCTGAAATGTCGACCTGCAACACAAAACGTGACATTTCCTAATCAATACTTGCGGCTTCTTTTCAATAATAGCCTTTACAATAGTATGACTTTCGTATATTGTAAAATATACACTGCTTACTGACTGAATTTAAATATACAAAATAAAGTGAAAGAATTTGAACTCACATTGCTACTGGAAATTTTTTAATATTTTTATTCCATATCATACAGATGCTTGAAGTCTGTATTTTAATCGTTAACGATAGAGGCAGTAACGAAATATACAATTGGCAGTAATCTTGGGACAATTGGCAGTAATATGGACATTAGGGTTAAATTTGATCTTCAATTGAATAAGAGTATTCTAATTTTCAGCTTTAGTTTACTGCCACCTGTTTTGTGAGATTACTGCCACTATCCCAAACATTGCTACCTAATGATTAACACCTTAGGTCGACTAAGTGTGCCCGTGAAAATGGAACATATATATACATCATCATTGCTAGGGAACAGAAGTTGATGCCTCTCTAAGTTTGGCAATAAGTCTAAATAATGTGATCACAAATCCAACGATTGAAGTGATTGTGTCATGTGCTGTAATTTAAATGTTGTGTATTAATACGGGTAGGCACAATCAATTTCACGGGCAGACTTAGTCGACTTAATCATGTTAATCATTACATAGCAATGTTTGTGAGGGGCCTTGACCAATGACACAACATAAGTGGCGTGACCCAATTATCGAACCCGGGACAGTTTTATTCCAAATATGATGATCTACCACTGTACCAGATATTATTATACAATACACCTATATCCTTCTCTCGTGTTTATACGACGGAGTTTCAGTTATCTGTGTTCGAATTATCGAAGGTAGAACAATATGCATTATAGACAATCAACAGGGTATTCTAGTTAACTGAGTTCGAGGCAATTAAGTTCAACAGTATATAATAACATTACCTTACAAGGTTTATCACATATTTATTCATGTATTGTAATGTTGGATGTTGTTCATGTGCCATATTGGCAAATACAATGACACGCGAGAAATCGAAATTTACAATCAGTTTTTAATATTGTATAGATACGTAGTCAAAACTGTGTTAAGCAGCCAGCCAGGGGAATCACAGAAAGTGGCTGCTTAGCACAGGTGTATGCTTAATAGAGGTCAGACATATAATAAAATAGCAATTTGGGAATCTGGCTGCTTAATACAGGCTTGCTGCTTAATAGAGTTGACCATTAACACAGGTTTGACTGTATAAAGATCCATACTGTATTCTATCCATTTGCTTAAGTTTATAATTGAAGCAAAGGGTGCTCTCCATGATTGCATCTTGGTACATTCTCAACAAGTACCACCCACAGTTATTGTTGGTATTGTGATTCGAACCCACAACCTTTAGTAAGTGGTCTCTCAATATAATGACCTACTGCGTTAATGAACATAAATAAAAATAATTGACAAACTTGATAACACCACCTTATTACTGTTGGCTGTAACTGCTATGTCCTCCTGATGCTCATTACTTGTATCGGTGTTTGAGGGACTTGCAGAGGTGGGTTGAGTTGGGATACCTTCTGCAATTAGTCGCCGGGCAATGCTTTTTCTGACACTGACCACATCCTGTTTGGTCCAGGAAAATAGTACACTTTGTGACTGTAAATATTTTTCAGCAAGCTGTAACGATAAATATCGGAAAGTAGAGCTCCTATCCGGCAACATTCATGACAGATAATGAGATTGTTATAGTATAGTTGAGAAAGTAGAGCTCCTATCCGGCAACATTCATGACAGATAATGAGGTTGTTATAGTATAGTTGAGGAAAGTAGAGCTCCTATCCGGCAACATTCATGACAGATAATGAGATTGTTATAGTATAGTTGAGAAAGTAGAGCTCCTATCCGGCAACATTCATGACAGATAATGAGGTTGTTATAGTATAGTTGAGAAAAGAGTGTCGATATCAATCTAAATGAAAATATTCATATCGGATAATACATGTACTATATACATGGCCAAATATACAAAACAGTTCTATAAGCCCCGGTGGTCGATTCCTTAGTAACCATACTCAATTTTAAAATTATTTGCAAATGGAAACAATCTTACTGTTTGATTTTACCTTTTTGACTAGGAACCATCATTTATGAAACACTATCTTTGTAATACATGATTTAAATCTACTGTAAATAATTGTTGATACTCATCATACTCATCAATATATTAATGTATATTCTTGTAATAGAAGATAAAAAAAGAAGAAGAGTAATGCCAAACTGAATGGAGAGACGGATGGACTAATTCTTCATTTGCGGGTGTTACCAAGGGGTATAATGAGAGTTACTAATGACTTGCTTTACATTTACCTTCAAAACATATACTCCACATGACACGCTGTCTCTCTGCTTGGCATGCGGTGGAGATTCTATGTGCCAGTTTTGTGGAGCTTCACTATCCACTCCAGCTTGATGGCGCAGTTTAAGGAAATTGCTGCAAGAAAATACTGCTTGTCTTTAGACATAATATCATGAGTGTGAGTGATATATATGCTCTACCTATATACTCCAGGTGTATAATATCATGAGTGTGAGTGATATATATGCTCTACCTATATACTCCAGGTGTATAATATCATGAGTGTGAGTGATATATATGCTCTACCTATATACTCCAGGTGTATAATATCATGAGTGTGAGTGATATATATGCTCTACCTATATACTCCAGGTGTATAATAAATGTATGCATTTGCTATTATGGGGGATGTCAGTCTCGAGATACCAATTATGTAGGAATTGAAAGTATTATTTAGTTTATATTGTCGTGGGATGATGCTATTGACATTAAAAGATTTGAGTGCGTTCATTTGGTATTCATGTGCACAATCTGTTCACAATAGTTACACATGCTAAATTTCACATACACTTATTTTGGTCATAACTGCAAATAAATCAGCGATCAGTGATTTTATTCAACGGTAAATGGTAACTGTTTAAAACAATTAGAAATATTTATGTATTTCTTACGTTGAAGGAAATCGTTTTGTCTATGCTATTTATGGACAACCTTCAAAGAAATTAAACCAAATCTGATACTTGGCATTAAGTAATATAAAGAAATACAGTACCGGTAATATAAGGATATTAGAAAACAACAGTACTCACAGCCATTGATGCAGTAACTCTTGTGCACGTCTTGGTCTTTCACCGAGTGGATTCATATATATCAGTTTTTTCTCCTTTGACTTTATAATCTATAGAGAAATAAAGAATGAGTTAAGAAAAGGTAATACATGGTTACTTTATGTTTTATACGAGTGCCTGCCTTTACCCTCAATATTGTTATTGAGTGCCTTTATCCTCTATAGTGTTAGGGCTCACATCTATTAAGCAACCATCTGTGCTAATCAGCAACTTTCTGTGATTCCCTTGGCTGACTGCTTAAAACAGGTTTGACTGTATATTGTTATCAATTACCTCTTTGTCGTGTACTTTGCTGCATGAAGTTTCGTTGTTTCTTCGGGCTTCAGCGGTTAACCAGTACATGGGTGCACCAACCTCTGTAAGAAACTGGTCAACTTTTTCACATAAATGAGGCACGACCTTGAGCGTGGCTCGAACCAATGATGATAGGTTACAGTGGTATACAAGTCAGCAACCTTAACCACTCGACGAACCTTGCCACATTCAGATATGATATTTTGCTTACTTACCATCAGGGTCCAGTGTGACCCGCCCTCATTCACTGCTCCAACACATTCATCATACGTACGGAGATCTTCCTTTAAATAGAACAATATGTATGGTGAAACATATATTTTACAGTTAATAATTACTGTTTTGCAATTGAACTTAAGGCAATACTCAAGCGAAACGAGTTTTTATATCAATGCCATAAATAACGATGTTATGCAAGATACATAAGAACAGGGAAATGCACCCAGCATCCTTGGTATTTATCATAAAATATTTATCATGTAAAGCATGCATACATAGGACTCCAGGTCCTAGGTTTAGTACGCTAGGCGTGAGATACTAATTATCTCTGAAAATCTTCCATTCCAGTAACTGGGCTCAAACCCGTGAAATCCAGTACTTGGTGCAACAACCTCTGTAAGAAACTGCCATCTTTTTCACATAAATGAGATACGGCCTGAGCGGGGCTCGAACCAGTGATGATAGGTTACAGTGGTATACAAGTCAGCGACCGTGCCACACGGTTAGGGATAGAGGCAGTAATTTTACAAAACAGGTGGCAGTAAACTAGAGCTGAACAGTAGAATACTCTTCAATTGAATATCAATTTTTAGCCCTAACCCTAATGCCCAGATTACTGCCAATTATCCAAAGATTACTGCCAATTGTATATTTCGTTACTGCCTCCATCTTTAACCGTGCCACTTGACGGACCTTGCCACATTCAGATATGATATGTTGCTCACTACACAAATGGTCACCTTATCGTGTGTATGCATATGAATATAAGCAAATGCAATAAACAGTTTTTCTTAATTTTTTCTACCGTTGTAAATTAAAACGTTATTAGTAGGGATGGGACCGAATATTCGAATATCCGAATACCTGACCGAATATTCGAATCCTATTTCGGTATTCGAATACCAAAAAATAAATATTCATCGAATATTCGAATACTATTCGAATACCACTTTCGAATATTCGAATATCATTTAGCTATTCGGTCCCATCCCTAGTTATTAGTAATATATTACCCTTCTTAATAACCCATGCATATCATTCTCCGAATTGAAGATGGCAGTTATTATAACACTAGAAATGTGCAAAACATTGGTATGACAATTCTGTGTGACGAGGTGTAGATAAGAATCTATTACCTGAAAATTGTATAAAGATAGCATGAGAGTTCAAGTTTTATCACAATTACTAAAGGAACGAACAATATATACATGTATCTAAAAAAGATTTATGCTGCTCGTTTTTTAACATTTGAGCATAACATAGAATCTGAGTTGTTTGCAAATGTGAATTTGATCCATCATTTTAATGAAACAAGAGTCTATGGGCAACGAATATGTACTTTTTGAAGACCTAACCTGCAATATAAAAAATCTGGAAATGTACATCAAGAAAGTAAACCAGAAAACAAATTGCAATGGAAACCATGCCACACTGTCTATATATGAAACCGATCAGGTTTGCAGATGATAGGTGATGAGTGAGTCATCCAAATTATCCTAATTTGAATGGAAATATTTTTTCATTGCTACTATGCAACACACCATCATCCATTGATATGATAATGCAACCAATTCAATATGCATATAACAATTATGACCCATTTATCTCTTTTACCTAGGTAAAAGCTGACCCTAATTTTAATGGACTTATAACAGACAGACACATATTGCATATTTTATTATTGACTTAAACATATATGCATATAACAATTATGACCCATTTATCTCTTTTACCTAGGTAAAAGCTGACCCTAATTTTAATGGACTTATAACAGACAGACACATATTGCATATTTTATTATTGACTTAAACATATATGCATATAACAATTATGACCCATTTATCTCTTTTACCTAGGTAAAAGCTGACCCTAATTTTAATGGACTTATAACAGACAGACACATATTGCATATTTTATTATTGACTTAAACATATAGTTAAAAAACTTGAACAAATGAATATCATTAAGGTTTTCGCACAGTACATAGTTACCTCATCTGTAAGTGTCGTGTTCAAATAATGAAAACTTGCACTTGTCAAAACATATGGCCCTATCTGCATAATTCGTTCATTTGATGGTGCCGAATTTAGTACATGATTCCACACTGTAATAAATTCAATAAATTATCAATACTTTCATATATAAGTACTCTCATGTACTGTACAGGTGTGAAAAGCCATGTTCTATGATTGTTGTTTTCATCTTGCAGACTTGAGGATCAGATGTTTAACAATTAATGCATGTGTTTGATGCATTTATTTGGGTCATATTTGATCTCTGATGCAACTTTAACTGATAAATAGACTTACAGCTGCAATGATTCACTCAAGACACAGAATACAGGTTGTGTGTGAGTTTACAGTTTGTAATCATGGTACTGTCTTTTACACACATTCACTAGATATGTAAATGGATGTACCAATCCCCTTGCTTACTGAAATGATGAGCAGCTGTTTTATAAATGAAAGAACGCCTGTAATTTTTATGTTTATGTTTGCACATGTAAAGATGGGAGTAACCTGCAAAGCATCAGAAATAAAGTATGTGCGTATTTGGATAATTAATGAGATTAAAACACGCTGATATGCAGTATATATGTAGTACTCTATAGTATTAGATCTATACCCAATTACGTCCGGTGATAGGGTAGAAATATATACATGTTGGAATGCAGATATTTACACCTGCTCAGATTTTCAGGAAAATAGTAATTACACGAAAATAGCGAACATTTCCATGTCGCGAACATAACCATTTATACAGTAGTAATATATACCATTGTCTATTTCGTCAGTAGCAACTGGTACAGTGACTTCCCTGGTTGATTGGATTGCTGCCCTGGTGGACTTTGTTGGAGTCATTCTCTGCCTCTTGACACGTTTGGCCTTGGGTAGATCGCCATCTGTGGGCAAGGCGTGATTCAAAGTCGCAGCTACACCCTTAAGGCTCGAGAGAACTTCATAAAGAACGTCAGTCTCCGACACGCAGTACACCAGTCCCTGTACCTCTTTCAAAACTTGAGCAATGTGGCCTCTGGTTTTCTTACAAGAGGCCAGACCTTTTGAATTGCAGACATTAGAGTCATCTTCCTGGCTTTCTTTGGAGAAGTCAACATCCAAATTAAATAATGGTATGCTGGTGTAAGATGGTGGTAAAAAATCCCACCCATCAGCTGGGAAATTTGTGAGTATCCCAAGTATGTGTTTACATGGCCAGTTGAATTTCAGCCAATCTGGACATGTACAACTTGGGCCAGACATGTCCAGTGTATAAATCAGTCCAGAATCTGGACTTACAACCCTGTAACCATCAGAAGTTACAGTGTAATCAGACACATGTACTTTATCTATTCTTTTCATACAATGCTCAAGAAAAGGCCGTGGCCTATTGTGTAAAAACAATGGCACATTGTCAGCGTATCGTTTGAATGTAGATAAACTGGTGATGTTTTTCTTCATGTACCTTGAAATTCAATAATAGTATGGTCATAGTGATGAAAAATAATAAATCAATTTTTAAGGAAATTGCCATTATCGATTGTGAAAATGTTATATTTAGTTAAAGAATAAATATTTCAGTTTTCAAAGGCCAAATAACTTCATAAACAGTGAAAGTAGTTCCCTGAACCACTATCTTTTTCTAAAGAACATTGTAGAATCACCATTATGGAGATGTGGTGTTATAGAAGATAACTTCCACTTCTTCTTTCAATGCCATTTCTACGATCAACTCCATACAACTTCAATAAAATGTCCACAATTTGTAATGTCAACTTAACACACACTCCTTCTCGGGACACTTGTAATGATTTTGCAACCAACACCGTAATTTTCCTTGCTGTACACGAATACATTATTGACAGTGAAAGGTTGTGAGATTGATGATTTCGAACATGTTCACATGGCGGATTCCAATCTGAATGCTGTCGTTATTGACACAACAACCGATCCTATTCAACCACATCTCTTCTTCTCGTGATCAGATGTCATTATTACAGTCATCCCTTTGTGGCCTAAACTATTCTGACTATGAAATGGTGTATATTAAACTTTGATCGCCAAACATTGGGATAATTTTTCTTTGACTAGGATGAAGTTTTTTTAAAACTTTATATATTTTCGATATATAACGATTGCGAAGCAAGTTTTAACAACTTATATTAATCACTCTCGTTGGCACGGATGAAAGCATAAATATGGTCATTCGTGTGGGAGGAAACCGGAGAAAACCCACCTGTCTGATCTGGTGACCAGCGTACCATCTCACATACTTCCCGGCCAGAGGATTGAACCCGGGTCGCATTGGTGAGAAGGGAGCGCGCTAACCACTGTGCTAATCGGACAGCCGAAGGATGATGTTGATCAGTAAGTCACTTATAAGCGATAATTTTTAATATCGCATTCATTGCAGTTCTACATTGCATATCACTTTCAATAAATCGCAAAAATTAAAAGCATAACCTATACTCACTTGTCTTTCATGTCCCTCACATATTCCTGGGTCAGAATGCTAACAACATTAGTCAGACTTTTACTGGAGGCCATCTTTTGTAGGTAGCTGTGCTTGAACAGTTTATTCTGACTTTCTACACCATTTGTTGTCTGAACATATACAGACAGAACGGTGTTTCGATAACATCGCACCCATCGCTAAAGTTGATACAAAGAAGCCTTTTAGAGAGTGTACCTCAAAGGCAAACAAAATGGCCATGCATATGAAAAACTAGTCCTTAAATAAAGAAAATTGCTGCCACCCTTTGGGGGGTCATCAACTGGTTTGCAGTATTTTTACTATGTAATTACTATGTATGATTTTTGAATTCTGACCATTTGCTTCAGATGAGGATCTTAATGTGTTCACACATATATACATTGCAATATTGTGTCGTTCGTTTTATGTCTAGCCTTTGATTACTGTATGAAAAGCCTATGTACATATACATCAATATAATTATTTAGTCATACAAATTTATTTGAGCTTGATTGCGAAACAAGTTCTTACAATTTATACTAATCACTCTCAAGACCTCATTCCTGATGTAATCCATAGCCATGAGGGAGAGAGAAGAGGCAACATGGAATTTAAATGCCTTGCGTAAGGGTATAATCTTAATGGCTCAAGTGGGGCTTGAACTCTGGGCCTTTCGCACCAGAAGTGAACACGCTACCACGACTAATTATTTACCTCCTTGTTTGCAAGCCAGTAACGATCAATATAACCACGGAATACTTGGCTGGTTGAATACAGGTAAGCCGACTTCAGAGACTGTTCATTCTCTGTATATTCCTCCTCTGTCTGTGAATGTGCTATGCATCTTAAACTAGTAAAATATTACTGTACTAGTGAGATATTCTGAGGACAAAAATACTCTCGTACCATATATATAACATTTCAAATGACAATAATTCAGTAATTAATTGAGGTAGACTTATTGCTCTAGTGCACTGCACATCCATTTTGTATTTCAAGCTTAGTTACATTGAAATCGATTCACTACTTTTTTTAGATATTCTCTGGACATAACTACTTTATAAAATACATTCCGTAATTATGTCACATGGTTCTTGCCTACTGCACTTCCAGTCATTTACCTCCATCTATATTCCAGGTTTTATTGAAATATTTTCAGTTCATTTTTTAAAATATTCTCATAACAATAATGTGAGAAACCAATAAGGTGGCCGGTGTATATACTTTACCTTGAGCGAGACAAACCTATATATGTGGTATATCGTCAGGTCTGTGACCAATGTCAATAAGCTACCACCAGGAATTAAATCAGGAATTGTCTTGCAACATAACATATAGTCTTCAAATTTGTGATTCATGTTACCATGTATATTGTTGCATTTCAAAACATTCCTTTAAAATATCAAGAATTCGTAAGTAAAGTGATTATACTATAAAAGGAACTGAGAATGCATTTGGCAAAATCGATATGGTTCATTTACTAATCATGGTGAACATGTTGAAAATGATTTTATGACCATATGCCATAATTGTGTTCTCTAGTTATTGATCGAAAAATAGTGTGACACCGACGAGGAACGTATCCATAAAGTTAATTGATAATCCTTAAAGCGATTAATACTCACAAAACATAAAGAATTTAAGACGAACATTCATATATCCCACATATTAGTAACTTTCTTACAGCTTTATTGTCTCTGTTTTGTGAATAGCAAATTTTCTTAGCCATCGGTCCCACGCTTGTTCTCTATGGAAGGCACAAATGTATACTTGACAACCTGAAACAATAAGGTCATATGTAGAGAACAACAGGTACTGCATACTATGTAAATATTTCCCGATCAAGGTCAAGATTACACTGACCTTATTGATACAGTGCATAATGCTGTCCAATATAATTATTCACATACAAACTGTTGTGTCTGCAGGTGTTATCAGATACAAATATGATAAGAAAATACGTTGCAGAGATGCAATAGACCAGTATTTTCTATGCTAACGGTCAAAGGTCACCTCCAATTGTATGTAACACTCCACTATCCCAATATGTGTGCGCATACCATGTTTGGTATCTCTACCACTTAGTATTAATTTGAATATGCCTCAGCATTTTGTCTGTATACGCAAAGACGTAATTGACTGTGTTTGAATGAACAAGTTAAACAATTGAAAGACAAATATTGTTTCTTAAATAAAGGATGGCGTTCAGTTCGTATATTTAACATTCTTCAAAGAGGTAATTACAAACCTTCAAAACAGTTTTCAATTGCACCAATCTCGCGCTCGTCCATATCACAAATGAAAGCTTGTGGGTGCCATGAAGGACACCAGTCCTGAATGACATGCAAGGCCTCCTCAATGCATAATCTGGTGTCCTTGCCGACAATGAATGATGCCACGACAACATACCCAACATTTGTCAATACGCAGACGAAATACAATGGCAGGTTGTACTTGCTGGTCTTGTACGTGGCATCCATCAACCACCCCCCTGGCATCCATCAGGACCAGCTCCCTGCCATATTTTTGTAGCAGCCGCCGTTCAAATGAACTCTGGTGTACAAATAGTAACGTTTGTACACCATTTTCTGTTGATGTGCTGCGAAAAACAATAGTCATGATTATCTATTGATAATGTTTACGAATCTCACAGATGAATCCACTTGAACAATAGGATTTAGAAAATTCAAAGAAAAGAGTCCATATAGGTAAGGGAATGAAAGGTATTCCAATCATGGAATAAATAAGCATTAAA
>CM026390.1:12228643-12301599 GCA_014843695.1 Archivesica marissinica | reverse complement strand
TCCAGGGCCCCGTTTTATCAACAACGTCGGTCGCAAGTCGGTCTTATCTTAAGACCGCTACTTGCGACGTTTCCTGCGACAATCGTACGACCGTTTTATCAACACGGTCGTAAGTCTTCGGTCGCTAAGATTTTCTTTCGTCGTACGACCTTAAAAACAGTGACACAGTCCGAAATGTAAACTTCCGGTGCACACATCTTCGCGCGCAAATGTCAACATCGGACATGTTTAAAACACGGCGCCCCTGTATATATTATTCATAACTTCTTTATATCTTGGAATATGTTAATATTTCTTATATCGAATTAAACCTTACGCACAGGCCTCTCCAGACATGCAATATATATTAAATCCAATACGACGTAGTTGGTCAAATCCGTAGAAGAGATGTTTTAACACGCCGGTATTGGAAAGGAAACCACGGCCCCACTAAATCTTCCTTGGTACTGTGCATGTATAATCTATTTCAGTATAACTGGTATGATTCCATCGTGCAACAATATTTTAAATCTGATACACGTTGTTTTCATATATTGAATTGTTAAACATTTCAGACTTTTTTATTATACTTTAAATAACTTATACATCGTTTTTGCGTAAATGCAAAACAGTGCTCCCACCCCAAAACTTCTTTGCTAATAGGATTATGTTGTTAAATATTATTTCATTTTCAAGGGTATGTTCCAGATTTGTGTCTGTAAATAATGTTGAGGCAATTGAATAGGGCCTACGGTATTTACATGTTACCATAATATCTAGTGATGTAAATACTGAATAGACTCCATTCATTAATACACACTTTTGTATCAGCATGTCTTTTTATAACGGCGATTCTAGCATATATAATATACAAATGTACAAGCTGTCATAGACTGGTCATACATTAGTCGTATATATCTGTGTGATGAAATTAATGGATCAAATACAGACGGGTCAATAGTTCAGTGGTGAACACATTGGTCTGTAGATCCAAGGTTCGATCATCAGTCTTTAAGTCCGTGAATAACACCGTTCACGTAAAAAAAAACAGATAATACTCTGGCATGGGTCTCTTGTTTGTTTTTGGGGTTTAATGTATCACCAACAGCTCAAGAAATATGGTGACTTTCCAACTATTATTGGTGGAGGAAGATCCTGGGCGCCCCTCCATACAGTATGTCAAGTGTGAAAGGTCACCTGCCTGGGTAGAACCACAAACATTCCGAATAGTTTCCTTGCATGAAATAATCCGACACCCCTGGTGAGAGTGTAAACATCAGCTGTGAGAGGCAAGTGATTCGAAGTCAACAACATTAACCAATCAACCACATACTCCGTCTCTGTCTCTATCACTGCAATATCCTCAAACATCTAAAATGACTAATCTCTTCAAGAGGCGTCGCTCATATGGGCAACCGGTAGCGACGATAATTAAGCTCAAAAACACAATAGATCAAAGATGATGATAAATGGTCGCTTTAACTACCACATTGTTGTCAAGTTAACTTGGTCGGTAAGTTATATTGAAACTAATTATAACCAGCACAATCATGGATGTTAGGAAGTAGAAATAAAACAACGGAACTATTCTAAATTTCATTATTTATAATGTCACTGCAAATATACCCCAATATAATTTTATAATACATATAGAGATACATATTGACACTTGTAACATTACTGATAATATGGGTAATGCAGTTTTTAATCCTCGCATATATGGAATAGAATTATCATAGAATTGCCAAGATGAATAGGTTTAAACAATATGTATTGCAAACCATAAAACACATATAACATACAACAACATACATAATGAAAAGGATTAAGTAGGAAGCTAAAAGTAACAATGCTTTGAATTTGTGGTACAAAGAATGTGTTTGTTGAAATGTTGGCAGCACGTACGTTTAGTCGTTTACGGACTCGAGCAAAGTCATTTATTACGTCACATATTGTTGTCTAAGTACGATTTAGCCCATGGCACAGTTGCATCATTTTCTATCATAAAAACACTTTTCAGCCAAAATAAAAAGAAAATTTGTTTGTTAAGTGAATGATTGAATAATACTTTACTCAAAAACATAGAAAGCTATTAATACCACTCGTGACTAGCTTCACACTTGGTAATAATGCTTTCAATGTTCATTTGGTGAAATATTATTCGATCATACACTGAAACAAACACATATCCTCTTATAATTATATCGTAGGAACAAGAAAGAAAAAACAATAAAAAACTAGATCACATGGGCTTTTTACCCCGTTCGAGACCCCGCTATACCATACTAAAATCATAAGTCTTTCAGATGAGAATTTAAACAGAGGTCTTGTGCCGGTGCTTTACACAATGCAAATAAAGCAACCAGAGGAGACATCATTGCACTATCCTCCAAATCTAATATAACTAATCTCTTCAGTAGGTGTCGCTAAAATGGGCAACTGGTAACTATGATAAATAAACGTAAAACACTCACAGGTATTCATGTATTATGTATAATATTTGTATATCAACATATATATTGTATCGGATTGCTTTGTGTAATGTTACAGCTTCTGTTACAGTGTAGTGGGAAGTATATTGAAGCAGTTACATTTTCACACCAAAGTCTGTCTGTCACACCCTATGCAATCTGATACAACAAATTATATTTACTGTGAATCTATTTTCGTGTTTTGATGCATCATCATTTCTGATTTCATAGTTGCACAAGATATAGATTGAAGATCTGTAGTGAACACAGTATGATAGACAATCTTGTTTGTACACAGGCTTCAATACCATATAATTACCAGGGTGTTTTCATGCACATCTAATTTTGCTTGTTTGGCATACATATATATATATATATATATATCTATTGTTTGCTTTATTTGTGGAAACCTTAAATTTCTTTCATAATTTTTAAAACTGTGCCGCTTGTCAAAATGAAATCTTAATAGTCTATAAAAGAAAAGTACCAAACAGTATGCATTTGTATCACCGGATAGTTGCTCAGTTTTCATCAGTTTTCATCAGTTTTCAAGATTTCTAAACTGTAAATATGACAGCTAAGATTAGTGTCCTTAAATCAAGTGGTGTTGACAGAGGCATGAACTGATCTGTTGAAATAGTGTTGTCCACTCTTGATTTTCTTGGCCATGCTATCACACAATCATAGATCAATAGACCATCAACTGAGCCAACTGTATTCTGTATAATATGGCACTTCCGATAACAATCCTGCTGTACATCAATTAAAGCCATATCATCAGGGAATCTGCAAGAAATAACATATAAAAACTCTATTAACATCAAAGTTCTACATTTCTATCTGATAAATTTGAACACTGGAATGATTGTGAACAAATTTGGACATGCATTTGTGAGGGTGGACCTGACAGATATTATTTTTTTAAAAACAATGTATAAGTGATTAGTACAGTGTATGTACATTAATAAGATGGAAACTATTCCATAAATCTGGGTTGCTGTGACGAAACTAAATATATTTGGAGTTCGGCCTAATTCTGTTTTTGAAAAAACTATGGTTAACTTTTGTGTTTTTACATCGTTCTTCATTGTTAATGTTAGAATAATCAACTGTATAAATATTATTTACTTTACAACATTTTCGAAACAAGATTATAATATTAAGCACTCTCATTGAAAGCGTATAATTATGTAGTAATTTGTGTGGGACATACCCGGAGAAAACTCACATGTCCAATTTGGGACCACCGTACCATCTCACACACTTCTCAGTCATTGTAAGGAACCCGGAATGCATTGACTAGAAGCGAGCGTGCTAATCACTACGCTAATCAGACAGATAATCGAATAAACTTAGCAATTAATGATCACGTCGAACAGAGTTCACCTACCTGTTGATGCAATGAAAATCTGCGACTTTGGACAATACATCACCCTTTGATAGGTATCTAAATCAATAAGCATCTGAAATGAACAAAACGTTTCAACTATTATTGATACATAAAACAGTCAGTGTTTTCAACACACTATAATTATATTACAATGCAACTTTGTGGTCATTTGTTGTGGTAGTAGTTTGTAACCCAATATACATGTAAACACAGAGTTCGATATATTCCGATTGGTTTCAAACTGGACAGTGTATCTATATATAATTATGGTCATCCCGACTCATCGTGTCTATCATCGCATTAAGATCAATCATGACAACTTGTAATATGGATTACACTTCTTTTGGCTGTCCAATTCGCGCAGTAGTTAGCCATTCTCGCTTCTCACCAATTCAACCCTGGTTCGATGGACAGTATGTGATATGGTACGGTGACAGATTGAACAGGACGATTTCCTCCGGGCGTCCGTGGCATGGTGTCGGATTTGGAATCAAACTGTCCCGTGTTCGATACTCGGTCAGTCCACGTATGTAGTGTCATTGAGCAAGTCACCTCACAGACATAGTTTAGTACTGGTTAACCGCTTAGGTCGGCTAAGCCTGTCCAGAAAAACATTTGGACACGTGGGGACGTTTAATTATGTGTACGAATACTGTATCAATACACGAGCATTTAAAAAGAAACAGACAACATTATAAACACAAGCATTTAATTCCCTACCTGCACAATGTATCAATTTACTTAGTTAATGCGTTGCAGAAACAGAATACGTATCGTCATTCAGTTCCAAAATCATAATAACACTTGTGTGTAGTATCGATATAAATAGCAATAGATTCTTATGGAAGTAGCCTCCCTTGTAATCTTAAAATAGAAATAAGGGCCTACTGTACAGAAATGTGTACGCAAATAACACTAATATGCACCTTAATAATGCAAGATATAGAAATATATCAATTTCACTTTACCTAGGTCAAACCGGGTATCGAATGAGAGTGGTTGGTCCCCTTGTCCAAGTCATTCCCCCACCATATCATCAAGCAAGACAATCCATAGCCTCGTCCTGCGATATCGGGACAGGATATTGGTGTCACACGTCTCCAATGTCTCTACCGGCCCTGAATATTCTTGCATCACGTCTCTGATGCACGGATTCTGCTGATTCGGCCGCCATTTTTAAGACTTTCCGAAGTTGCGACTGCATCGAACCAGTCGTAAAGTTAAGACTTCATTTACGATATCTTAGCTGCGACTTTGTTGATAAAACGGACCGTGGTCTTAACTTAGACGTTACGACGGCGTAACTCGGTCTTAAGCAATAATCTTAACTAAGACTGACTTACGACCGTTGATAAAACGGGGCCCAGGTGTATAATATCATGAGTGTGAGTGATATATATGCTCTACCTATATACTCCAGGTGTATAATATCAGGAGTGTGAGTGATATATATGCTCTACCTATATACTCCAGGTGTATAATATCATGAGTGTGAGTGATATATATGCTCTACCTATATACTCCAGGTGTATAATAAATGTATGCATTTGCTATTATGGGGGGATGTCAGTCTCGAGATACCAATTATGTAGGAATTGAAAGTATTATTTAGTTTATATTGTCGTGGGATGATGCTATTGACATTAAAAGATTTGAGTGCGTTCATTTGGTATTCATGTGCACAATCTGTTCACAATAGTTACACATGCTAAATTTCACATACACTTATTTTGGTCATAACTGCAAATAAATCAGCGATCAGTGATTTTATTCAACGGTAAATGGTAACTGTTTAAAACAATTAGAAATATTTATGTATTTCTTACGTTGAAGGAAATCGTTTTGTCTATGCTATTTATGGACAACCTTCAAAGAAATTAAACCAAATCTGATACTTGGCATTAAGTAATATAAAGAAATACAGTACCGGTAATATAAGGATATTAGAAAACAACAGTACTCACAGCCATTGATGCAGTAACTCTTGTGCACGTCTTGGTCTTTCACCGAGTGGATTCATATATATCAGTTTTTTCTCCTTTGACTTTATAATCTATAGAGAAATAAAGAATGAGTTAAGAAAAGGTAATACATGGTTACTTTATGTTTTATACGAGTGCCTGCCTTTACCCTCAATATTGTTATTGAGTGCCTTTATCCTCTATAGTGTTAGGGCTCACATCTATTAAGCAACCATCTGTGCTAATCAGCAACTTTCTGTGATTCCCTTGGCTGACTGCTTAAAACAGGTTTGACTGTATATTGTTATCAATTACCTCTTTGTCGTGTACTTTGCTGCATGAAGTTTCGTTGTTTCTTCGGGCTTCAGCGGTTAACCAGTACATGGGTGCACCAACCTCTGTAAGAAACTGGTCAACTTTTTCACATAAATGAGGCACGACCTTGAGCGTGGCTCGAACCAATGATGATAGGTTACAGTGGTATACAAGTCAGCAACCGTAACCACTCGACGAACCTTGCCACATTCAGATATGATATTTTGCTTACTTACCATCAGGGTCCAGTGTGACCCGCCCTCATTCACTGCTCCAACACATTCATCATACGTACGGAGATCTTCCTTTAAATAGAACAATATGTATGGTGAAACATATATTTTACAGTTAATAATTACTGTTTTGCAATTGAACTTAAGGCAATACTCAAGCGAAACGAGTTTTTATATCAATGCCATAAATAACGATGTTATGCAAGATACATAAGAACTGGGAAATGCACCCAGCATCCTTGGTATTTATCATAAAATATTTATCATGTAAAGCATGCATACATAGGACTCCAGGTCCTAGGTTTAGTACGCTAGGCGTGAGATACTAATTATCTCTGAAAATCTTCCATTCCAGTAACTGGGCTCAAACCCGTGAAATCCAGTACTTGGTGCAACAACCTCTGTAAGAAACTGCCATCTTTTTCACATAAATGAGATACGACCTGAGCGGGGCTCGAACCAGTGATGATAGGTTACAGTGGTATACAAGTCAGCGACCGTGCCACACGGTTAGGGATAGAGGCAGTAATTTTACAAAACAGGTGGCAGTAAACTAGAGCTGAACAGTAGAATACTCTTCAATTGAATATCAATTTTTAGCCCTAACCCTAATGCCCAGATTACTGCCAATTATCCAAAGATTACTGCCAATTGTATATTTCGTTACTGCCTCCATCTTTAACCGTGCCACTTGACGGACCTTGCCACATTCAGATATGATATGTTGCTCACTACACAAATGGTCACCTTATCGTGTGTATGCATATGAATATAAGCAAATGCAATAAACAGTTTTTCTTAATTTTTTCTACTGTTGTAAATTAAAACGTTATTAGTAGGGATGGGACCGAATATTCGAATATCCGAATACCTGACCGAATATTCAAATCCTATTTCGGTATTCGAATACCAAAAAATAAATATTCATCGAATATTCGAATACCGGTACTATTCGAATACCACTTTCGAATATTCGAATATCATTTAGCTATTCGGTCCCATCCCTAGTTATTAGTAATATATTACCCTTCTTAATAACCCATGCATATCATTCTCCGAATTGAAGATGGCAGTTATTATAACACTAGAAATGTGCAAAACATTGGTATGACAATTCTGTGTGGCGAGGTGTAGATAAGAATCTATTACCTGAAAATTGTATAAAGATAGCATGAGAGTTCAAGTTTTATCACAATTACTAAAGGAACGAACAATATATACATGTATCTAAAAAAGATTTATGCTGCTCGTTTTTTAACATTTGAGCATAACATAGAATCTGAGTTGTTTGCAAATGTGAATTTGATCCATCATTTTAATGAAACAAGAGTCTATGGGCAACGAAGATGTACTTTTTGAAGACCTAACCTGCAATATAAAAAATCTGGAAATGTACATCAAGAAAGTAAACCAGAAAACAAATTGCAATGGAAACCATGCCACACTGTCTATATATGAAACCGATCAGGTTTGCAGATGATAGGTGATGAGTGAGTCATCCAAATTATCCTAATTTGAATGGACATATTTTTTCATTGCTACTATGCAACACACCATCATCCATTGATATGATAATGCAACCAATTCAATATGCATATAACAATTATGACCCATTTATCTCTTTTACCTAGGTAAAAGCTGACCCTAATTTTAATGGACTTATAACAGACAGACACATATTGCATATTTTATTATTGACTTAAACATATATGCATATAACAATTATGACCCATTTATCTCTTTTACCTAGGTAAAAGCTGACCCTAATTTTAATGGACTTATAACAGACAGACACATATTGCATATTTTATTATTGACTTAAACATATATGCATATAACAATTATGACCCATTTATCTCTTTTACCTAGGTAAAAGCTGACCCTAATTTTAATGGACTTATAACAGACAGACACATATTGCATATTTTATTATTGACTTAAACATATAGTTAAAAAACTTGAACAAATGAATATCATTAAGGTTTTCGCACAGTACATAGTTACCTCATCTGTAAGTGTCGTGTTCAAATAATGAAAACTTGCACTTGTCAAAACATATGGCCCTATCTGCATAATTCGTTCATTTGATGGTGCCGAATTTAGTACATGATTCCACACTGTAATAAATTCAATAAATTATCAATACTTTCATATATAAGTACTCTCATGTACTGTACAGGTGTGAAAAGCCATGTTCTATGATTGTTGTTTTCATCTTGCAGACTTGAGGATCAGATGTTTAACAATTAATGCATGTGTTTGATGCATTTATTTGATGCATTTATTTGGGTCATATTTGATCTCTGATGCAACTTTAACTGATAAATAGACTTACAGCTGCAATGATTCACTCAAGACACAGAATACAGGTTGTGTGTGAGTTTACAGTTTGTAATCATGGTACTGTCTTTTACACACATTCACTAGATATGTAAATGGATGTACAAATCCCCTTGCTTACTGAAATGATGAGCAGCTGTTTTATAAATGAAAGAACGCCTGTAATTTTTATGTTTATGTTTGCACATGTAAAGATGGGAGTAACCTGCAAAGCATCAGAAATAAAGTATGTGCGTATTTGGATAATTAATGAGATTAAAACACGCTGATATGCAGTATATATGTAGTACTCTATAGTATTAGATCTATACCCAATTACGTCCGGTGATAGGGTAGAAATATATACATGTTGGAATGCAGATATTTACACCTGCTCAGATTTTCAGGAAAATAGTAATTACACGAAAATAGCGAACATTTCCATGTCGCGAACATAACCATTTATACAGTAGTAATATATACCGTTGTCTATTTCGTCAGTAGCAACTGGTACAGTGACTTCCCTGGTTGATTGGATTGCTGCCCTGGTGGACTTTGTTGGAGTCATTCTCTGCCTCTTGACACGTTTGGCCTTGGGTAGATCGCCATCTGTGGGCAAGGCGTGATTCAAAGTCGCAGCTACACCCTTAAGGCTCGAGAGAACTTCATAAAGAACGTCAGTCTCCGACACGCAGTACACCAGTCCCTGTACCTCTTTCAAAACTTGAGCAATGTGGCCTCTGGTTTTCTTACAAGAGGCCAGACCTTTTGAATTGCAGACATTAAGAGTCATCTTCCTGGCTTTCTTTGGAGAAGTCAACATCCAAATTAAATAATGGTATGCTGGTGTAAGATGGTGGTAAAAAATCCCACCCATCAGCTGGGAAATTTGTGAGTATCCCAAGTATGTGTTTACATGGCCAGTTGAATTTCAGCCAATCTGGACATGTACAACTTGGGCCAGACATGTCCAGTGTATAAATCAGTCCAGAATCTGGACTTACAACCCTGTAACCATCAGAAGTTACAGTGTAATCAGACACATGTACTTTATCTATTCTTTTCATACAATGCTCAAGAAAAGGCCGTGGCCTATTGTGTAAAAACAATGGCACATTGTCAGCGTATCGTTTGAATGTAGATAAACTGGTGATGTTTTTCTTCATGTACCTTGAAATTCAATAATAGTATGGTCATAGTGATGAAAAATAATAAATCAATTTTTAAGGAAATTGCCATTATCGATTGTGAAAATGTTATATTTAGTTAAAGAATAAATATTTCAGTTTTCAAAGGCCAAATAACTTCATAAACAGTGAAAGTAGTTCCCTGAACCACTATCTTTTTCTAAAGAACATTGTAGAATCACCATTATGGAGATGTGGTGTTATAGAAGATAACTTCCACTTCTTCTTTCAATGCCATTTCTACGATCAACTCCATACAACTTCAATAAAATGTCCACAATTTGTAATGTCAACTTAACACACACTCCTTCTCGGGACACTTGTAATGATTTTGCAACCAACACCGTAATTTTCCTTGCTGTACACGAATACATTATTGACAGTGAAAGGTTGTGAGATTGATGATTTCGAACATGTTCACATGGCGGATTCCAATCTGAATGCTGTCGTTATTGACACAACAACCGATCCTATTCAACCACATCTCTTCTTCTCGTGATCAGATGTCATTATTACAGTCATCCCTTTGTGGCCTAAACTATTCTGACTATGAAATGGTGTATATTAAACTTTGATCGCCAAACATTGGGATAATTTTTCTTTGACTAGGATGAAGTTTTTTTAAAACTTTATATATTTTCGATATATAACGATTGCGAAGCAAGTTTTAACAACTTATATTAATCACTCTCGTTGGCACGGATGAAAGCATAAATATGGTCATTCGTGTGGGAGGAAACCGGAGAAAACCCACCTGTCTGATCTGGTGACCAGCGTACCATCTCACATACTTCCCGGCCAGAGGATTGAACCCGGGTCGCATTGGTGAGAAGGGAGCGCGCTAACCACTGTGCTAATCGGACAGCCGAAGGATGATGTTGATCAGTAAGTCACTTATAAGCGATAATTTTTAATATCGCATTCATTGCAGTTCTACATTGCATATCACTTTCAATAAATCGCAAAAATTAAAAGCATAACCTATACTCACTTGTCTTTCATGTCCCTCACATATTCCTGGGTCAGAATGCTAACAACATTAGTCAAACTTTTACTGGAGGCCATCTTTTGTAGGTAGCTGTGCTTGAACAGTTTATTCTGACTTTCTACACCATTTGTTGTCTGAACATATACAGACAGAACGGTGTTTCGATAACATCGCACCCATCGCTAAAGTTGATACAAAGAAGCCTTTTAGAGAGTGTACCTCAAAGGCAAACAAAATGGCCATGCATATGAAAAATTAGTCCTTAAATAAAGAAAATTGCTGCCACCCTTTGGGGGGTCATCAACTGGTTTGCAGTATTTTTACTATGTAATTACTATGTATGATTTTTGAATTCTGACCATTTGCTTCAGATGAGGATCTTAATGTGTTCACACATATATACATTGCAATATTGTGTCGTTCGTTTTATGTCTAGCCTTTGATTACTGTATGAAAAGCCTATGTACATATACATCAATATAATTATTTAGTCATACAAATTTATTTGAGCTTGATTGCAAAACAAGTTCTTACAATTTATACTAATCACTCTCAAGACCTCATTCCTGATGTAATCCATAGCCATGAGGGAGAGAGAAGAGGCAACATGGAATTTAAATGCCTTGCGTAAGGGTATAATCTTAATGGCTCAAGTGGGGCTTGAACTCTGGGCCTTTCGCACCAGAAGTGAACACGCTACCACGACTAATTATTTACCTCCTTGTTTGCAAGCCAGTAACGATCAATATAACCACGGAATACTTGGCTGGTTGAATACAGGTAAGCCGACTTCAGGGACTGTTCATTCTCTGTATATTCCTCCTCTGTCTGTGAATGTGCTATGCATCTTAAACTAGTAAAATATTACTGTACTAGTGAGATATTCTGAGGACAAAAATACTCTCGTACCATATATATAACATTTCAAATGACAATAATTCAGTAATTAATTGAGGTAGACTTATTGCTCTAGTGCACTGCACATCTATTTTGTATTTCAAGCTTAGTTACATTGAAATCGATTCACTACTTTTTTTAGATATTCTCTGGACAATAACTACTTTATAAAATACATTCCGTAATTATGTCACATGGTTCTTGCCTACTGCACTTCCAGTCATTTACCTCCATCTATATTCCAGGTTTTATTGAAATATTTTCAGTTCATTTTTTAAAATATTCTCATAACAATAATGTGAGAAACCAATAAGGTGGCCGGTGTATATACTTTACCTTGAGCGAGACAAACCTATATATGTGGTATATCGTCAGGTCTGTGACCAATGTCAATAAGCTACCACCAGGAATTAAATCAGGAATTGTCTTGCAACATAACATATAGTCTTCAAATTTGTGATTCATGTTACCATGTATATTGTTGCATTTCAAAACATTCCTTTAAAATATCAAGAATTCGTAAGTAAAGTGATTATACTATAAAAGGAACTGAGAATGCATTTGGCAAAATCGATATGGTTCATTTACTAATCGTGGTGAACATGTTGAAAATGATTTTATGACCATATGCCATAATTGTGTTCTCTAGTTATTGATCGAAAAATAGTGTGACACCGACGAGGAACGTATCCATAAAGTTAATTGATAATCCTTAAAGCGATTAATACTCACAAAACATAAAGAATTTAAGACGAACATTCATATATCCCACATATTAGTAACTTTCTTACAGCTTTATTGTCTCTGTTTTGTGAATAGCAAATTTTCTTAGCCATCGGTCCCACGCTTGTTCTCTATGGAAGGCACAAATGTATACTTGACAACCTGAAACAATAAGGTCATATGTAGAGAACAACAGGTACTGCATACTATGTAAATATTTCCCGATCAAGGTCAAGATTACACTGACCTTATTGATACAGTGCATAATGCTGTCCAATATAATTATTCACATACAAACTGTTGTGTCTGCAGGTGTTATCAGATACAAATATGATAAGAAAATACGTTGCAGAGATGCAATAGACCAGTATTTTCTATGCTAACGGTCAAAGGTCACCTCCAATTGTATGTAACACTCCACTATCCCAATATGTGTGCGCATACCATGTTTGGTATCTCTACCACTTAGTATTAATTTGAATATGCCTCAGCATTTTGTCTGTATACGCAAAGACGTAATTGACAGTGTTTGAATGAACAAGTTAAACAATTGAAAGACAAATATTGTTTCTTAAATAAAGGATGGCGTTCAGTTCGTATATTTAACATTCTTCAAAGAGGTAATTACAAACCTTCAAAACAGTTTTCAATTGCACCAATCTCGCGCTCGTCCATATCACAAATGAAAGCTTGTGGGTGCCATGAAGGACACCAGTCCTGAATGACATGCAAGGCCTCCTCAATGCATAATCTGGTGTCCTTGCCGACAATGAATGATGCCACGACAACATACCCAACATTTGTCAATACGCAGACGAAATACAATGGCAGGTTGTACTTGCTGGTCTTGTACGTGGCATCCATCAGGACCAGCTCCCTGCCTGCTGGTCGTGTACGTGGCATCCATCAGGACCAGCTCCTTGCCATATTTTTGTAGCAGCCGCCGTTGAAATGAACTCTGGTGTACAAATAGTAACGTTTGTACACCATTTTCTGTTGATGTGCAATAGTCATGATTATCTATTGATAATGTTTACGAATCTCACAGATGAATCCACTTGAACAATAGGATTTAGAAAATTCAAAGAAAAGAGTCCATATAGGTAAGGGAATGAAAGGTATTCCAATCATGGAATAAATAAGCATTAAATTCGTGAGAGTGTGCATTTGTTATAATGCATGAACATTAAAAATGACATTGATGGACAAGAGAGATGCGTCAATGCAACTAGGGGTTCAAGTCAAATTACATGCATCTAAGCATTTATCAACAGCTTTAATACTTAATGGTGAGATAACAGGTAATAATAAATCCATTTATGGAAATGTCATTAACTCTTTACACACTCATGGCAAGTGTGGAGCTTTGAAAACAGAATAAACCCACCGCAACCGTCATAGAATGATGACATTTTTCCATTCCATCCCAATTGTTGAACATGTTTTAGGAAGAATGATCTCTAACCCAAATCTTATTTGACAACATTTGGACTTACTGTCCTGCATGAGTAAATACCCTACATTTCTTAATGAGAAAACTGGGAACCAATTTACCACACTGCAATATCCACACATTTACCATATTTGTTTTCAAGCAAAAGTAAGTTACTGTACAGTGGTTAATGACACATGAAACATACAGCACATATTATTCTCATGGCTAGAACCATTACTTATCTACCTGGTATAGAATCAATGCTGTCCCTACTACATTCTATAAGTTTAA
This sequence comes from Archivesica marissinica, assembly GCA_014843695.1. Taxonomy (NCBI): domain Eukaryota; kingdom Metazoa; phylum Mollusca; class Bivalvia; order Venerida; family Vesicomyidae; genus Archivesica; species Archivesica marissinica. Next base: position 12,287,410 of record CM026390.1, on the reverse strand, counting down.
ATATTATACAAGTAATTCTCTACGGAGGCTGATGAATTCTCTACCAGTCAATAAACATAAACAGTATGCAATATAGTTTATTTTATTACATGTCTTCATATTGGAATAGGGCTTTGACTAATTCACGTAACTTGGTCACCATTAGCAACCATCAAACTTGCCCAAGATCTTGCAGCCATACACACTATGATTCAATTTTGGTCAGGGGTAAAGAGATAATTGTTGGACAACAAACAGATGGCAGCCATATCTTATATGAACCCGCTCAGATGTAGTAAAAATACCGAAAAATCAATCATTTTTATTACTTACGCAGGACGAAAGAAATACTTGTCGCTGGGTGACCTTGTTTGCCATGAAGAAATCAGCCCCATCAAATTTTGCTGGTCATCAGCACTATATCTTAAAATTTAAGAAAATTATTTGAATTAAGAACATATGCAGTATCCCCAAATTATGCCAATAGCAGTTTTATGAAATTGCTTAAAGGCATTTGCAAGCCAATTGCATGGAAACATAGATCCAGATCAGCTGCAATACAACGGTATGTGCTGCTGAAGATCTATGTTGTTTGCAATTCAATCAAGTCTTTTACGATATATATCAGAAAAATAACCACCATCATAGATCATTTGGAAGATCTGCAACTAAGTTGTTTGTGAACAATCTGGAACTATATTGTTTGCAAAAGCCTACAATTGTGTGTTCATAGAACAAGTCTGCCCCTGCTGAGTGGGTGTCGGTACAATATAGAATGAAGCATATTGAAGAATGGGCATGTTCAGTGATCACAAAAACTTACCACCAGTTACATAGTCAATATTGACATAGTATACTTGTGGGGCCTTTGAGGTGGCAACATGGTTCTCTGCATGTGACACATGCTCATGGTGACATTTGTGCAAAACTAATTTTAAATCTCATATCATACAAGCAAGTGATTTTTTAAAATATGCTGCCTTTCAAAAGTCTAACTGTATCATAATAATTGAAACTGTCAAGTCAACTGCTAGATTAGAGATGAAGTTTTATTATGGGAACCAATCAGATTGCTCTACATGTGAGTACTTCATGTGTGTTCCTATAAGATGAAATAACATAGTGTAGGATATGGTCTACAATGCAAGCTATGTGACACAAATGATATCATTAATATCGTTGCATTCAATTAATACATGCTATGTCTAATGTAATTTTACTTGGTTCTGACTATCTCAAAATGTAGAGCTTATTTTTGTAGTACTAAGCATCTATGGAGGAAGTGGAACATAGCCATATTTTAACTTCACACAGACTTGCATTATCTCGATTAATTTTTGGAAACTTTACTTGTACTGCATTTGATCAGGATCTATGGAGCTTAAAGTGACACTACATCAGTGAAAACACAAATTTATACAGAATGTAATTTCCTATTATATGATATAATTCTTTCCCAAATATTTGCCTCAAATACTGAGTGCTTCAAATAATAAATAAGCGTCGTATACGCGGTTTGTTGACATAACAAAATAATGTAAACAGGGTCGACAGGCATGTGTAATACAACCTGTGTATCCCGAATAACTAGAATTATGGTACAAATTTACCGTTAAATCTCACATTTGTGCTATGCATTTTATTTGTAGACTAATCTTAGTTAAATTTATTATCTCTAAGCGACAGTATCACGCGTTTAGTATTGACTACAATGACAAAGAGTGTCAATTCAGGAGCGTGGATGACGGTATATGAAATCTACATTCACTTTTGAAAGTTTGTAGACCACAAACACACTGTTTATTGATTCAATATGTGTGTTCGAATGTATTCGGAAGAATTTGTAGTAGCAATGCTACGTAAATAATGCATTGTTTTGGCTTGTTGCGATGTAATGTCGCTTTAACATTTATGTTAGTAAAGTGTTTTAGAATTATTATCAGAATAACATTGTGCCTTAAATATGCTCCACACAACGTGCCATCTGATTAGGATCTTGCATTCAATTTTACTGTGCTGAATTGAGAGTACAGTCAATTGGGCTAAGTTCTGAAATTGTGCAAATATTTTATACACACTTACCGAATCATGTTATAAATATTACATATTAATCTTACCGGTCGTGATTCAAGGCCTGAAACATATGGTTACGTATGTCCTGGGTTGTTGGGTAAAAGCGCCTGTTAGAGGGCGGACACTGCGGGCAAACTTCCATGGCAAAGATCTTCATTTGCTTGATAAGTTCACTTGGATTTCGCAATCCATCTTCCACCACCAACGAATTGATTTTTTCAATTATGGATTGATCAAGTGGTTGTCCATAACCAGCAAACTAAAGTATAACATCATCAACTTAATATGTGATTGTTATGGCCAATAGCATGTGGGTTATCGTGAAGACTGACACATACAAAAGCTTCCGAATATTAATTTCCTTGTGTTCCTTGCAAGAACAAATATCCATACAAGAAAAGGACATTCTTCGGTGTCTTTGCCATTTGCTCTCCTGATGCACTGTGGAATTATCTTTGGGTAATAATAATATGCTATTTGGCATTAGAGGATGCACCGAGAACCATAGAGATATATCGACTGTTAAACAAGTTTAAACCATATTAGATTAATATATGTAACTCTCAAGACCGGATTCGTCATGGAATCTATCGTAATGAGGCCAAGAGATGACGGGAATGTGGATTTAAGAATGAATGGGCCATAAAACCCGAACCATTGAAATGAAATCTTTACTAGAGAGTTTGCCCACAAGAAGTTTGCCCATGAGTGTCAATCCATCTTTGCATACAAAGAGTATGCCTGTTACCTGCACAAACATATCCTATGAGGCCCCCATTTATGTACAACTAAATCAAAACATAAGAGCAGACTGCGAATATGGTATAAAACAGAGGTAGTAGTTATTTGCCTGATCTGATGAAGTCAGATGTGATTTGAAGGGCTGCAAAAACCAATCACAGTCCAAACAACATGCACTACTATACTTCACAATGGAACAACTCCAACGGTAATTCAGCAAGTGACAACTATGCAACTATGCAAAAAGCCTCACACAATTAATGTATTTTTTCACACAACCCCACATTCCATAACATATAGTTACTAGTACAAAATAGTGAGTGAGTGAGTATTGGTTTAACGGCGCATCAGCACATCACGCCACGTTAAGTATATTGTATACAACATTGAGAAAAATACAGTTGCAAAATGTATGTAGTAAAAATGTAATGACGAAAGGACAGTTGTTGTACAAAATAGTCTGCCTACATTGCATATCTAGCAACACTTGGCTGCATGTCCAACACAGCTAAGTATTGCTACCTACATTTACAAACTTAATTGGATGTCACATTTGAGTGAAATAAAGAAATAATCATGTTATGTGAAATGTACAATACCTCTCCAACTACATGGTTGCTGTGCTCTCCAATAAAGTTCAGGAACACAGTATATTGTTGATGAGTATTCACATCAAATTCCTGTCTCAGTTTTCTCATTAGTACACGTCTTTTGTACTCATTCTGTGTGCCTTCAATCTAAATATACATGTATCCTATATAATAAGAACGTTAGTAAGATTTACACCAAATTTTATCTAATTATTTAAATTCTGATAATACTGGTATATACTAAGGCATAGCTGAAGCATATTTAATCAGCCATTATTGAAGAAATCATTGTCATTATATACAATTATATATATACTGTAACATCCATGCCAACTTGTCCAAAGTAAAACAAATTAAACAGGTAATTAAGACACAATTTATTATTTTACCACCTTGCTTCTTGGAAACTGTATATCCAATATAGTACATACCTTATAGGAAGGGAACGATATTATCATCCTCATCTTTATCTGAGATTGGCAGCCTTGCTTCTTGGAAACTGTATATCCAATATAGTACATACCTTATAGGAAGGGAACGATATTATCATCCTCATCTTTATCTGGGATTGGCAGCCTTGCTTCTTGGAAACTTGAGTGGATCTATTTGATTTGCTCAAGTAGCTGTGGTCCTCAGAAGTCTAGTCAAATGAAATATACATATTAACAGTTTCATAATAATATATTCAAATAATAGTTGTGACAGTAAACTAACTTAAAGTCACAATATCCGTTTAACTATGATGAGATATTGTGATTACTGCCTTACATTTTTATTTTTCAATAATACATTATTACTATAAAAGGTAAAATTTGGTAAAATATCGACACACACGAACCTGCTATTGTGAAATTACCATTTGTAAATTACCTCCCTTTACCTCCCTTTTTTAACAACAATAACTCTGTATATGGTACTTTACTATAGCATAAATATGCATATGAATTATAGTATTATTTTTCCAACTGAAGAAAATAAATGCATAGATACAATTTATATTGTCTGTGTGTGTTAGTTTATATTGCTATGCGTATTGTGTCATTGATAGAAACCACATTGATGTATGAATAATCAATAGATTATGTATCAATATAGAAGTAATGTACTTGTATGTATTGAAAATTGGAAATATAACAAGTAGTACGGGAGTATTTTTTATAATGATATTGTTTTTTGTAAAGTTGATTTTTTTTCAAGTAATATACATCATAAAATTATAACCAAAGAATAGCATGTCAGATAATTGTAACATGAACACAATAAGATTTCTGGCATAAAATCTTTAAAAATATATTAAATTAAACCTCTAAAATTTGCTAAATCATGACCAAAGAGTAATTTGGATAATATTCATATATATATACGATAGTTTAATAGTTTAGCAACTGCCTCGGAAGCAGGTTCTATCCTATATACGATAGTCTAATAGTTTAGCAACTGCCTCGGAAGCAGGTTCGATCCTATATACGATAGTCTAATAGTCTAGCAACTGCCTCGGAAGCAGGTTCGGTCCTATATACGATAGTCTAATAGTTTAGCAACTGCCTCGGAAGCAGGTTCGATCCTATATACGATAGTTTAATAGTTTAGCAACTGCCTCGGAAGCAGGTTCTATCCTATATACGATAGTTTAATAGTTTAGCAACTGCCTCGGAAGCAGGTTCTATCCTATATACGATAGTTTAATAGTTTAGCAACTGCCTCGGAAGCAGGTTCGATCCTATATACGATAGTTTAATAGTTTAGCAACTGCCTCGGAAGCAGGTTCTATCCTATATACGATAGTCTAATAGTTTAGCAACTGCCTCGGAAGCAGGTTCGATCGGGCCCACCCATGTCATACCAAAGTTATTTCATAAATATGGTACTTACAGCTCCCTTGCTTAAGTGTAGTTAATTGTTGGTGGATCCCTTGTTTATCAAATAAGAACTTATACCGTGTGCTATGTTCATTATAAAGCCTATCTTTATCTCAATCACATACCTGTTCCTGCCTGCGTTTCTTTCTAGATGGGCCATTGTGGCACTCTCGTACCTCGGACCCAACTACAACAAATGGCGTACCATTGAAGGGAATGGGTTGATCACCCCTGCTATCCTCCCATTTCAGTTGAAAATGGTTTAATGACTCTAAACCTAAAATGTATACATACATATAGGAGTCGAAATGATTAACAACAAGGCGTCTACAAACAGCATAGATCGATATCATGACTTTTTATTGTGGCACCGAATATCCAGTTTGATCAAGTACTTTGAAGTTTGCTTTGCATATATTGATATTCAATATATATACTCTTAAGCTTGCTTGCAGTGTTTTCATGCAGCGGATTTGGATCTCTATTTACAAAATAGAAATCAATTATTATTCACTTGCTGAAACTATTCCATTCATATACATGTATAATGTACAGCACAAAATGGTATTCACATTATGTCAGTCAGGCTAGTGAACAAAACGAAACAATGAATAGAAATAATATATCTAATTATTATCTATAATAGATAACTCTAGATAACGTTAAAATTATAATACAAATGCTGTATTTTACCGGTATGTTCATCAGTTGCATTAAATGTCATTGATCACAAAAATAATAGTTGGGGAAAAATAGTTTTTTCCGACATTTGGTCAAATCAGCAGTTTACTACGATGTGAAACCACATGTGCATATCATAACCAAGTTAGTGGCCACACTAAACACTACTAGGAAACATTAAAGAGGAAGCATCGATGTGAGCACATGCACTAGTTAGTATGTGTAGGTAGCTTATATAAAACTATTTAGGAATGCTTAAATATAAAAACATACAAATTAACCATATTTGGCTTTATTATATACAAAACCCAACATCAGGTAACCGGAATACCTACCGTTGCGTTAACGATGTAACCTACGTTAACGCCAATAGCGAACATTTTAAGCATTTCCATCAAAATTGCATTGAATAGCTTCACATGTCTTCTAATTATAAAACAAACTTTCATTTTGATTTAATCTAAATGTACGTGAACTATTACCAATTACTGGAAGCATCATAAGCTACGTTACATAATAATATACGTTACCATTGAATTAAAAACGATGTCTGTAGGATGTATAATTATATTATGCAATTACGTAGCTTTACATGAAAGTGGCATGTTGTCATTGATGATCAGATAGTGGAGACATTTAGCATATATATAACCAAAACACATTCATCATCTCCCAAGAACATTCAAAAAATGACTAGTGGTGGAACCTATGCTCGGCGTAAATTCCACATATAATGACCAGTATAAAATGTTAATTGCACTTGCCGTATATTATTATTCTCTTAAGTCATGCAAACATCTTTCAAAAAAACTCTTTGTTATTGACAGTGTTAGCTTCATCACGTGACCTTGCTGCTCAGTGCTCAATACAGCTATCGCAACAGTGTCGGGTCAGCACCCATTTATATGGGAGCTCAATACTTCAGGGCACCTATGCACGGCGTACTTCTTAATTTTTATTTATCCACCATCGCTTGTTGAATATCTTATTTTGATATAGTACATCATTGAATAAAAACACTTATTGATCTTAATCAGAAATGGTATCGAAACAATTCTCGGGTTAGGTGTAGATTTTTTAAATTCGGATAGCTACCTGAATTGCTTACACCATATCAGTTTCGGTTGAAATATTCTACCAATGATTTGTTTGTTTATATTGGTCTGCTGGACCAGTCACGTGACAGTTGCATCAGCCAATCGATACACGCAACGGAATGCTATTGATCCATGCTTCAGCTCCCTCAGGGAAATTAGCCAAGAACTATAAATATATTTTAAATATGGATGTAAATGGACAAATACGCCGAGCATAGGAATACGACGAGCATAGGTTCCACCACTCTATTGTCAGTAAAGGAAAGAACAAACAAGGGAAGTAATAGAAGAATGCAGGAGGTTTCGTCAACTGGATGTTTCGTCAACAAGGCAATATAGAGGGAAATTGTTAAGAGGTTTCGTCAACGATGTGATTATGTGAGAGGTTTCGTCAATTAGGCGATTAAGCAACAATAATTGAAGCTTGCAAGCGTACAATGTAAGCCCTTTTTTCAAGATGCATGTCACATGCCAAAGCCAAGTAAAGATATATATTCCACTGGAATCAGCAGATCTACCGGAAGATTTCTACACTGGGACTGTCAGCCATCTATAACAAATATACATAAAAATCACATAAAAATGAAAATATCACATAGATCTAGTTAAATCAATTAACAATTAATGTCCACAACTAAGTCCTTGCCAATTAATAACTTACAAACATTTCACATCAAATGATATCGTTGACGAAACCTCTAGTTGACGAAACCTCCGACACCCGTAATAGAAAATAATTCTCCCATCAACTGACAGTAACGATAAAATCGATCGCACCAAGTTGCTTAATACACCTGCAAGTTAGTCATATACAAAGTTTAATCACTTACCTCTGGTCGTCCAAAAACATGTATAATCCGAATACTAGCTAGATAACATAAAACGAGAACAGTCAAGTGAAACCAACTGAACGAACGACAGCAACAGCTGCCTTAACAAGTAGTTTATACGTTGAATTCTTGCATATTTGGTTCTGCCAAGTATTATGTATCTCGCACATTGTTCAATTTCATATTCATGAATTCTTTTTGTGCATGCTTCCAAATCATTAAAAGACTCCATTTTGAAGAAGTATTTAACTAAATAGTACGGTAGCGGCTTTTGACATTACCTATCTATCTATCTTCCTTTAATGTCGAACCCCTCGCGGGGACGTAGACATGTTGCGCGTCAAACCGCTAAGAAGTTAAAAGTATGAGTAGTTAAAAGTATAATTTAAAAAGGTATGAAAATAAGTTGTGGTAAAAGTTTAAAAGCAGCTACGCAGAACAACTAGGGACAGGCATGTTCAATATGGCAAACTGCCATATTGAATTGCTCTATGGTAGGGAGAGGGACACTGTCAGGAGGGAGGTGGTTCCAATGATAGATTGTTCTTGGAAAGAAGGAGAACTTGTAGTAGTCTGTAGTTGCTGTAATTAACCTATAGCTTAAGGAATGGCAATGGCGAGTAGGACGGGACAGGGGAACTAGGTAATTTTCAATGGGAATAGCAACAAGATCATTATGAATTTTATACATAAGGGATAATCTATTGTCAATACGCCGTTGATCTAGTCTGCGTATATTTAGGGAATGTAGCATGTCTGTAACACTAGAGGTACGATAGAAGTCAGCCTGTATCCAACGGGCTGCTCTTCGCTGGACACCTTCAATTTGGTATATCAATGTTTGGGTATGGGGCGACCAGATCTCGGATGTGTTGACTTTTATTTCGACTACATTATGATCACTGATGCCAGGTAGAATATTGACCTGGTTTACTAAACTGGGGTTAGTTGTAAGGAATAAATACAGGATGTTGTTTTCACGGGTGGGGAGGTTAACCATTTGGGTGAGGTTTGTATCATTAAACGTTTCAATGACCTGCCTATAGAAGGATGGATGTTTGCAGTCTCTCTCTACTCCAAAGTATGTTAGTTTCCTGCACGAACCCGTGCTTTTCTGAGGCTGATCTCTCACACACGTGTGTGTATACATTACCTAGCTATGCTAGACGACAGTTACCCACAACAGCCAGTACTAGGAAGGAGGAATGGTCGATATACACATATCATACACGCACTCTCACTACTTTTAAGAATTTCACCGTACACTCTCTCTACTCCAAAGTATGGTAGTTTCATGCAGGAACCCGTGCTTTTCTGAGGCTGATCTCTCATACACGTGTGTGTATACATTACCTAGCTATGCTAGACGACAGATACCCACAATTACCAGTACTATGAAGAAGGTATGGTCGATATACACATATCATACACGCACTCTCACTACTTTTAAGAATTTCACCGTACACTCTTTCTACTCCAAAGTATGGTAGTTTCCTGCACGAACCCGTGCTTTTCTGAGGCTGATCTCTCATACACGTGTGTGTATACATTACCTAGCTATGCTAGACGACAGATACCCACAATTACCAGTACTATGAAGAAGGTATGGTCGATATACACATATCATACATGCACTCTCACTACTTTGAAGAATTTCGCCGTACACTCTCTCTACTCCAAAGTATGTTAGTTTCCTGCACGAACCCGTGCTTTTCTGAGGCTGATCTCTCATACACGTGTGTGTATACATTACCTAGCTATGATAGACGACAGTTACCTACAACTACGAGTACTAGGAAGGAGGAATGGTCGATATACACATATCATACATGCACTCTCACTACTTTGAAGAATTTCGCCGTACACTCTCTCTACTCCAAAGTATGGTAGTTTCCTGCACGAACCCGTGCTTTTCTGAGGCTGATCTCTCACACACGTGTGTGTATACATTACCTAGCTATGATAGACGACAGTTACCCACAACTACCAGTACTAGGAAGGAGGTATGGTCGATATACACATATCATACATGCACTCTCACTACTTTGAAGAATTTCGCCGTACACTCTCTCTACTCCAAAGTATGTTAGTTTCCTGCACGAACCCGTGCTTTTCTGAGGCTGATCTCTCACACACGTGTGTGTATACATTACCTAGCTTTGATAGACGACAGTTACCCACAACTACCAGTACTATGAAGGAGGAATGGTCGATATACACATATCATACACGCACTCTCACTACTTTTAAGAATTTCACCGTACACTCTCTCTACTCCAAAGTATGGTAGTTTCATGCAGGAACCCGTGCTTTTCTGAGGCTGATCTCTCATACACGTGTGTGTATACATTACCTAGCTATGCTAGACGACAGATACCCACAATTACCAGTACTATGAAGAAGGTATGGTCGATATACACATATCATACACGCACTCTCACTACTTTTAAGAATTTCACCGTACACTCTTTCTACTCCAAAGTATGGTAGTTTCCTGCACGAACCCGTGCTTTTCTGAGGCTGATCTCTCATACACGTGTGTGTATACATTACCTAGCTATGCTAGACGACAGATACCCACAATTACCAGTACTATGAAGAAGGTATGGTCGATATACACATATCATACATGCACTCTCACTACTTTGAAGAATTTCGCCGTACACTCTCTCTACTCCAAAGTATGTTAGTTTCCTGCACGAACCCGTGCTTTTCTGAGGCTGATCTCTCATACACGTGTGTGTATACATTACCTAGCTATGATAGACGACAGTTACCCACAACTACCAGTACTAGGAAGGAGGTATGGTCGATATACACATATCATACATGCACTCTCACTACTTTGAAGAATTTCGCCGTACACTCTCTCTACTCCAAAGTATGGTAGTTTCCTGCACGAACCCGTGCTTTTCTGAGGCTGATCTCTCACACACGTGTGTGTATACATTACCTAGCTATGATAGACGACAGTTACCCACAACTACCGGTACTAGGAAGGAGGTATGGTCGATATACACATATCATACATGCACTCTCACTACTTTGAAGAATTTCGCCGTACACTCTCTCTACTCCAAAGTATGGTAGTTTCCTGCACGAACCCGTGCTTTTCTGAGGCTGATCTCTCACACACGTGTGTGTATACATTACCTAGCTTTGATAGACGACAGTTACCCACAACTACCAGTACTAGGAAGGAGGAATGGTCGATATACACATATCATACACGCACTCTCACTACTTTTAAGAATTTCACCGTACACTCTCTCTACTCCAAAGTATGGTAGTTTCATGCAGGAACCCGTGCTTTTCTGAGGCTGATCTCTCATACACGTGTGTGTATACATTACCTAGCTATGCTAGACGACAGATACCCACAATTACCAGTACTATGAAGAAGGTATGGTCGATATACACATATCATACACGCACTCTCACTACTTTGAATAATTTCGCCGTACACTCTCTCTACTCCAAAGTATGGTAGTTTCCTGCACGAACCCGTGCATTACTGAGGCTGATCTCTCATACACGTGTGTGTATACATTACCTAGCTATGATAGACGACAGTTACCCACAATTACCAGTACTAGGAAGAAGGTATGGTCGATATACACATATCATACATGCACTCTCACTTCTTTGAAGAATTTCACCGTACACTCTCTCTACTCCCAAGTATGGTAGTTTCCTGTACGAACCCGTGCTTTTCTGAGACTGATCTCTCATACACGTGTGTGTACACATTACCTACCTCTGTTACACGACAGTTACCCATACTAAACAGTGCTAGGAAGAAGTAACCAACGATATGGTACATGTAATCTCATTACTTTGATGAGTTTCGCAGACACTTTACCCACTCCTAAGTGTGGTATTTTCCTCATACGTATCCCTCTTACAAGTATATGTACACATAACATAGCTATGCTACTATGAAGTAACTAGTACTAGGAAGGACGTTGAAATGTGATAAATCTACAGTATGGTAGTGTAATGGAGTAGGCGGAGTTAAAAGATGAAAAAGAGCAACATTTCACTGAATAAAACTTTTTATTTTCCATTGATTGTATTGATATAGTCCTACCAGTACTAATTTACATAGTGAATGATCTTGGAAATCAATTCATCTATCATAGGTCTTCTTCTTCACGTATAAGTTGACTTCAATACATAGTTGTGTACACGCCTCTTTCTGTCAATCAATGTCATGATAGTGTCCATGCACTCTCGCTACTTTCGGATATCCACGCACTCACAGGAATTAAATGCCTCCCATCAAACATACACACAAAAATATAACACTTTTTGAAAATTCACACTTCACCGTAACAACAGCTGATCGTAACTTCTGCTAATATGGAACGAAAGTTCCTCCACAATTCAACGTGAATTCCTTATATATATGCGGCACTACCGAATTTACTGATGCATCAGATTTCATATATAAAAAAACACTGTGATGATCCACAACACTATCTCCCGGTGTTCCTCCGTCTAAATCACTGGCCATACCTGACCGTCTATGTATACATGTGTAGACTTTCAGTAAGCACTCAATTTCCGACGCTTCTCTATCGTCATCCGACCATCTGGTCCGATTCGTTCCACACTGTGACCCCAAAATCCACATTGGCCACCAATGTCACAGGTTGTGTTTTTATATATATGTATGTGTTTATATTACGGATGCGGCGTTCCATAGTTAACGCAGTTTCAATAGCGCATGCGTCGTATATACGGATGACTTCATGTCTTGTCGTTGTCTGTTCACTCGAGTGTGAATCGGTGACGATCGACAATTTCCGCCACAGACGGACATTACAGTGGTTTCATTACCAGTGTGTGGGTATCAAACGGAAGCCATGGGGTGACTGGTTTTGTCAAAATTGTCGAACATTACCCGGGTTTTGATACAAAGGATGTAGAGAGACGGTGACATTCAGTGATTAATAAAGTATAGCCTTATTGAAATGCCATATAGATTATATGATATAGTGAATATTGTTTATCAATACTGGTACATGTAACATGATTATAACTGTTCACCAGATGATAGTATCCTCCTCAGACATGTGAACTATAAATAGAATTATCAAAACAGTGGGACCATTTCATATAGTATACATGAGGCAATCGATATAGTTAATAACATCCAATATGACACATGCACAAATGGTAATAATTTGTCGTTTGGTAAAATATATAAAATTTTAGCAATTTGTGTCGTAATTCATTACTATCTGTACATATGTATTCATACAAAAATATGAAATTAAAAGTAGTTGTTTTAGCTATATTTATTAGTTTGTACAAATTTATTTTAGCTTGATTGCGAAAGTAGCTCAAACAGCTGATATTAACCACTCTCGATACATCATTGCTGATAGAATCTATTGCCGTGAAGGAAAGAGAAGAGGCAATATGGAATTTAAGGGCATACTCATAAATACTACAACTGGGCGTGTTCATAGCATCATCGATGATGTGTTTCGCTGTTCTCATAATGACGTATGTTCTTCACGACAGTTTTACCGTTATCCAATGATATAATATAAATTGGATGCGGAAATAAACGGTTAACTACCAGATTAAGAATAACCCCACCTCCATATATATTTCTGGGACTACAGAGATGCTGGTCGTTATTACGAATGTTAGCTGCTTCATTGTCAATGTATGTCGTATTGGTATAGAGCGTAAATAGGCGCTTTTATGTTAGAAAACCACCAACGGGAAAATTGAAACTATTAGAAAAATAATATATCACAAATGGATGATAATCAAACAATGTGCAAATTAAATGTCCTTACATAGTGCCAGGCATAGAAATTGATATTCAGTCAATTAATTGAAATTGAATTGAAACTGAGTCACACAGGTTCACGAGAGCACATGATACAGTGGCAATCTTATCAACTGTTGTCAGGCCCTCTTTGTCTTTAGTCATTAAAAAGTTAATTGGTAAACAGCCATTTAATATAGTATATTTCTGTCGTACAGAGCCAATAACACGCTCGACGTGAATTCTACAGTGGGCTAGTTTCCTCGTAGACTCTACATCTAATGGCGATAGTTGGTCTCTTCCTTTTGTGAAAGCGGGAATCTTCACTTCTGCACACACCGAACCTACACTGTCTTTCACATCAAATCCTGCTAATACTAAGTCTCCAGGAAGAAGCTTTAGCAGGAAGTCGCTATGTTCGGTTATGTATTTGTCACTAACTCTTCCACCCCAGGCATTTGAAATATATGAAACACTTCCGTGAGGCGTAATTCCAATCAAGAATTTAATGGTGTGGTGGTGTTTGTACAACGACCACGTTTCTGCTCTAGCTTTAAGTCCTGTTGGTTTTTCAATGAACACATCGAAACAGTCGATAATTACAGCACATTTGTTACCAAAGTATTTTCGAAATTCCATGGGCATGGTTTTACGAGGTGTCTCACGTTCTGGCCATTTAATGAGTTTCCGCATACGTTTGAACATTGCAGCAATAGTACCGGTGAATAACCGCGACACTGTTGGTTGTGTTATGTCAAATTCATATGCGAGAAATAAGTTTGACAAATTAAGCCGCAATTTCACCAGTGTCATAGTCATAAGCTTAAATGTGTTAACAGCCAGGCTGTTTGGAAGAAACGGCTCCAGAAATTGATACAATACTACTAATAATGACGGAAGCCCAGTTAGATGTTTGACCTTTTCGTTGTTGTCTCTAAAGTAATCCATGTCAAATTTGGTCTCCAGTTGCTTTACTGTTATCTTAAGACGACCAGTCTCTGTTCTTAGTTGCTGCAGGTCTTCGTCCATAGCATTCATTAAACCCTGGTCAAGTTCCGTTTGAGATTGAACACCTGTGTCAATATCAGAATCAAGGTCAACATCTAATTCTTGTCTAGGGACCTTACTATACACATGATCTGATCCAGAGTTTACAGTAACTGAACCAACAGTTTCAGATCATAGCCGCCTTTTCCTGTTCATTTGACGGTCAAACCGGCTTGAGAGGGCTGGGGCACAGGTACTTCCCAGGCAAACTGATGGGGCCCAGTCAGGATTCAGCTGGTCATATAAGTATGCCTTCTTTCCTGAAAATATAATAGTTGTTTTTAGATAGATCTACATATTTCGAAGGAAATATACGATTACAGCCTGTAATCATTGGCAGATTGAAGCCTATCCATTTTCAAAAGTGATTGGATTGGCAAGGCTTGAAGCACGACACATTTAAATTGTCATCATGACCACTTGCTTTTTGTTGGTAGCATGTCCCTGGTCTAGCACGCAATAAACATTAGTCTGCTGTAGGGCTAAGTGAACTGATACATGGTGATATGAGAAAGTTGGTACTAGCCCCTCACCCTTTGAATCCCAATGGGGGTGTCGAAATCTTTCATGTGAGGAAGTTATCCAGCTGGCTTGCGGAAGGTTGGTGGTTCCATCTGTGTCTGAAATATGTGTGGCGTCCGTGGTCCAGTGGTAGAGCGTCGGATTTAGAATTGAACGGTCCCGGGTTCGATACTCAGGCCACGTATGTAGTGTCATTGAGCAAGGCACCTTACACACATTACTTAGTACTGGTTAATGGCGTAGGTCGGCTAAGCCTGCCCAGGAAAACATGTCTAAGTCCCCGCGAGGTGTTTAACATTAAAGGAACATACATACATACAATCCTGCACATACGTGACATAGGCTGAGAGGGGCAGACGATATCCACCAATAAAAGTTAAATAAACCAAATAAATAATAAACAAGACAATTTCACAACAAATCATGAAATGTAAATACTCTTACCGCTGACAAAATGTGCTGAACACACACGAACATTGTTGAGATTCTTGACCAATTTTCGAAAGCCACACTAGTAGTCTCATGAACAGTTTGTATCTATACATAAATACCTCTACACACCGGTATCGGTGTCACTCCGCACTGCATCTGTATAAAGACCACACCACACCATGTTTCGGTACCACTCCGCACAACACATGTATAAAGACCACAACACACCATGTGTCGGTGTCACTCCGCACAACACCTGTATAAAGACCTCTACACACGATGTGTCGGTGCCATTCCGCACAACACCTGTATAAAGACCACAACACACCATGTGTCGGTGTCACTCCGCACTGCGCCTGTATAAATACCTCTACACACCATGTGTCGGTGTCACTCCGCACAACACCTGTATAAAGACCTCTACACACCATGTGTCGGTGTCACTCCGCACAACACCTGTATAAAGACCTCTACACACCATGTGTCGGTGTCACTCAGCACTGTACCTGTATAAAGACCACAACACACCATGTGTCGGTGTCACCCCGCACAACACCTGTATAAAGACCTCTACACACCATGTGTCGGTGTCACTCCGCACAACACCTGTATAAAGACCTCTACACACCATGTGTCGGTGTCACTCCGCACTGCGCCTGTATAAAGACCACTACACATCATGTGTCGGTGTCACTCCGCACTGCGCCTGTATAAAGACCACTACACACCATGTGTCGGTGTCACCCCGCACAACACCTGTATAAAGACCTCTACACACCATGTGTCGGTGTCACTCCGCACAACACCTGTATAAAGACCTCTACACACCATGTGTCGGTGTCACTCCGCACTGCGCCTGTATAAAGACCACTACATATCATGTGTCGGTGTCACTAAGCACAACACCTGTATAAAGACCACAACACACCATGTTTCGGTGCCACTCCGCACAACACCTGTATAAAGACCTCTACACACCATGTGTCGGTGTCACTCAGCACAGCACCTGTATAAAGACCACAACACACCATGTTTCGGTGCCACTCCGCACAACACCTGTATAAAGACCTCTACACAACCATGTGTCGGTGTCACTCAGCACAGCACCTGTATAAAGACCACAACACACCATGTTTCGGTGCCACTCCGCACAACACCTGTATAAAGACCTCTACACACGATGTGTCGGTGTCACTCCGCACAACACCTGTATAAAGACCTCTACACACCATGTGTCGGTGTCACTCCGCACAACACCTGTATAAAGACCTCTACACACCATGTTTCGGTGTCACTCCGCACTGCGCCTGTATAAAGACCACTACACATCATGTGTCGGTGTCACTCCGCACAACACCTGTATAAAGACCTCTACACACCATGTGTCGGTGTCACTCCGCACAACACCTGTATAAAGACCTCTACACACCATGTTTCGGTGTCACTCCGCACTGCACCTGTATAAAGACCTCTACACACCATGTGTCGGTGTCACTCCGCACAACACCTGTATAAATACCTTTACACACCATGTGTCGGTGTCACTCCGCACAACACCTGTATAAAGACCACAACACACCATGTGTCGGTGTCACTCCGCACAACACATGTCTAAAGACCACAACACACCATGTGTCGGTGTCACTCCGCACAACACCTGTATAAAGACCTCTACACACCATGTGTCGGTGTCACTCCGCACTGCGCCTGTATAAAGACCACTACACATCATGTGTCGGTGTCACTCCGCACAAGACCTGTATAAATACCTTTACACACCATGTGTCGGTGTCACTAAGCACAACACCTGTATAAAGACCACAACACACCATGTTTCGGTGCCACTCAGCACAACACCTGTATAAAGACCTCTACACACCATGTGTCGGTGTCATTCCGCACAACACCTGTATAAAGACCTCTACACACCATGTGTCGGTGTCACTAAGCACAACACCTGTATAAAGACCACAACACACCATGTTTCGGTGCCACTCAGCACAACACCTGTATAAAGACCACAACACACCATGTGTCGGTGTCACTCCGCACAACACCTGTATAAAGACATTTACACACCATGTGTCGGTGTCACTCCGCACAACACCTGTATAAAGACCTCTACACACCATGTGTCGGTGTCACTCAGCACAGCACCTGTATAAAGACCACAACACACCATGTTTCGGTGCCACTCCGCACAACACCTGTATAAAGACCTCTACACACGATGTGTCGGTGTCACTCCGCACAACACCTGTATAAAGACCTCTACACACCATGTGTCGGTGTCACTCAGCACTGCACCTGTATAAAGACCACAACACACCATGTGTCGGTGTCACTCCGCACAACACCTGTATAAAGACCTCTACACACCATGTGTCGGTGTCACTCCGCACAACACCTGTATAAAGACCTCTACACACCATGTGTCGGTGTCACTCCGCACAACACCTGTATAAAGACCTCTACACACCATGTGTCGGTGTCACTCCACACTGCGCCTGTATAAAGACCTTTACACACCATGTGTCGGTGTCACTCAGCACAACACCTGTATAAAGACCACAACACACCATGTGTCGGTGTCACTCCGCACAACACCTGTATAAATACCTTTACACACCATGTGTCGGTGTCACTCCGCACAACACCTGTATAAAGACCACAACACACCATGTGTCGGTGTCACTCCGCACAACACATGTCTAAAGACCTCTACACACCATGTGTCGGTGTCACTCCGCACAACACCTGTATAAAGACCTCTACACACCATGTGTCGGTGTCACTAAGCACAACACCTGTATAAAGACCACAACACACCATGTTTCGGTGCCACTCAGCACAACACCTGTATAAAGACCTCTACACACCATGTGTCGGTGTCACTCAGCACTGCACCTGTATAAAGACCACAACACACCATGTGTCGGTGTCACTCCGCACAACACCTGTATAAAGACCTCTACACACCATGTGTCGGTGTCACTCCGCACTGCGCCTGTATAAATACCTCTACACACAATGTGTCGGTGTCACTCCGCTCAACACCTGTATACAAACCACTACACACATCATGTGTCGGTGCCACTCTGCACTGCGCCTGTATAACGACCTCTACACACCAAGTTTCGGTGTAACTTGTCACAGCACCTGTATAAAGACCTCTACACACCAAGTTTCGGTGTAACTTGTCACAGCACCTGCATAAAGACCTCTACACACGAATGTTGTGGTGTACCTCTGCACACCATCTGTTTAAAAAACAACTACACACGGTGTACCCCCGCCCACACAGTACCTGTATACAGACCACTGCACACAAACGTTTCGGTGTATCTCCTCACCGCACCTGTATAAAGACCACTACACACAAACCTTTCGGTGTATTTCCACAATGCACCTGTATAAAGACCACTACACACAAACCTTTCGGTGTATTTCCACAATGCACCTGTATAAAGACCACTACACACGAATGTGTCGGTGTACCCCCGCACCGCACCTGCATAAAGACCAATACACACGAATGTTCTGTTTACCCCCGCCCTCACAGTACCTGCATAAAGACCACTACACACGAATGTGTCGGTGTACCCCTGCACAGTACCTGCATAAAGACCACTACACACGAATTTGTCGGTGTACCCCTGCACATCACCCGTATAAAGACCACTACACACGAATAATTCGGTGTACCCCCACCCACACAGCACCTGCATAAAGACCACTACACACGAATGTTTCGGTGTACCACCGCACAGCACATGCATAAAGACCACTACACACGAACGTTTCGGTGTACCGCCGCCCTCACATCACTTGAATAAAGACAACTACACACGAATGTTTCGGTGTATCTCCGCACAGCACCTGCATAAAGACCACTACACACGAATGTTTCGGTGTATCTCCGCACAGCACCTGCATAAAGACCACTACACACGAATGTTCGGTGTACCGCCGCCCTCACAGCACCTGCATAAAGACAACTACACACGAATGTTCGGTGTACCCCCCCCGCACAGCACATGCATAAAGACCACTACACACGAATGTTCGGTGTACCCCCGCCCTCACAGCACCTGCATAAAGACCACTACACACGAATGTTCGGTTTACCCCCGCCCTCACAGCACCTGCATAAAGACCACTACACACAAATGTTTCGGTGTATCTCCGCACAGCACCTGCATAAAGACCACTACACACGAATGTTCGGTGTACCCCCGCCCTCACAGCACCTGCATAAAGACCACTACACACAAACGTTTCGGTGTATCTCCGCACAACACCTGCATAAAGACCACTACACACGAATGTTCGGTGTACCCCCGCCCTCACAGCACCTGCATAAAGACCACTACACACGAATGTTCGGTGTACCGCCGCCCGCACAGCACCTGCATAAAGACCACTACACACGAATGTTCGGTGTACCCCCGTCCTCACAGCACCTGCATAAAGACCACTACACACGAATGTTCGGTGTACCCCCGCCCTCACAGCACCTGCATAAAGACCACTACACACGAATGTTCGGTGTACCCCCGCCCTCACAGCACCTGCATAAAGACCACTACACACGAATGTTCGGTTTACCCCCGCCCTCACAGCACCTGCATAAAGACCACTACACACGAATGTTCGGTGTACCCCCGCCCTCACAGCACCTGCATAAAGACCACTACACACGAATGTTCGGTTTACCCCCGCCCTCACAGCACCTGCATAAAGACCACTACACACGAATGTTCGGTGTACCCCCGCCCTCACAGCACCTGCATAAAGACCACTACACACGAATGTTCGGTGTACCCCCACCCTCACAGCACCTGCATAAAGACCACTACACATGAATGTTCGGTGTACCGCCGCCCTCACAGCACCTGCATAAAGACCACTACACACACAGTTCCGGTGTATCTCCGCACAGCACCTGCATAAAGACCACTACACACGAATGTTTCGGTGTACCGCCGCCCTCACAGCACTTGAATAACGACCACTACACACGAATGTTCCGGTGTATCTCCGCACAGCACCTGCATAAAGACCACTACACACGAATGTTTCGGTGTATCTCCGCACATCACCTGCATAAAGACCACTACACACGAATGTTTCGGTGTATCTCCGCACAACACCTGCATAAAGACCACTACACACGAATGTTTCGGTGTATCTCTGCACATCACCTGCATAAAGACCACTACACACGAATGTTTCGGTGTATCTCCGCACAGTACTGCATAAAGACCACTACACACGAATGTTTCGGTGTACCCCCGCCCTCACAGCACTTGAATAACGACCACTACACACGAATGTTTCGGTGTATCTCCGCACAGCACCTGCATAAAGACCACTACACACGAATGTTTCGGTGTACCCCCGCACTCACAGCACTTGAATAACGACCACTACACACGAATGTTTCGGTGTATCTCCGCACAGCACCTGTATAAAGACCACTACACACGAATGTTTCGGTGTATATCCGCACAGCACCTGCATAAGGACCACTACACACGAATGTGTCGGTGTACCCCCGCCCTCACAGCACCTGCATAAAGACCACTACACACGAATGTTTCGGTGTACCCCCGCCCTCACAGCACTTGAAT
This sequence comes from Archivesica marissinica, assembly GCA_014843695.1. Taxonomy (NCBI): domain Eukaryota; kingdom Metazoa; phylum Mollusca; class Bivalvia; order Venerida; family Vesicomyidae; genus Archivesica; species Archivesica marissinica. The sequence continues at coordinate 12,266,138 of CM026390.1, read as the reverse complement.
AACGACCACTACACACGAATGTTTCGGTGTATCTCCGCACAGCACCTGTATAAAGACCACTACACACGAATGTTTCGGTGTATATCCGCACGCCACCTGCATAAAGACCACTACTACACACGAATGTGTCGGTGTATATCCGCACGCCACCTGCATAAAGACCACTACACACGAATGTTTCGGTGTACCCCCGCCCTCACAGCACTTGAATAACGACCACTACACACGAATGTTTCGGTGTATCTCCGCACAGCACCTGTATAAAGACCACTACACACGAATGTTTCGGTGTATCTCCGCACAGCACCTGTATAAAGACCACTACACACGAATGTTTCGGTGTATATCCGCACAGCACCTGCATAAAGACCACTACACACGAATGTTTCGGTGTATCTCCGCACAGCACCTGCATAAAGACCACTACACACGAATGTTTCGGTGTATCTCCGCACAGCACCTGCATAAAGACCACTACACATGGATGTTTCGGTGTATCCCCGCCCTCACAACACTTGTATAAAGACCACTCCTGAAGAGATTAGTCAATTTAGATTTTGGAGGATAGTGCATGATACAGACGGAGACCCATTCCAGAGTCTCCTCTGGTTCTTTTACGTGCACGGTGTAAAGCATCGACCCGAGACCTCGGTGTAAAGTCCCATTTGAAAGACTGTTCATATTAGTAGTCATGCAGACGGGGGATCGAACCTGTGATACTTGGATTCGCAATCCACCGTGCTAAGCACTAGACTACTGACCCGTCATTTTTAAGATTTTAAAATTGACGAGGCCGACAATCCTGGAGACACGTTTAATGCGTCGACGCCGTACAATCTGGTGTTTATATAACGCGGTGTTGATTGGTTTGAGGGGATTAATTAGATATTATATATTGAAACACAAACTGTTTTAGTTTTCATCTTTATTTCAGTCTAATCTATGTGTACATACATATAATGTAAACACAAATTTAAACAAGAGGGCAGTGATGGCCCTGTATCGCTCACCTGACCACCATTACTTACTCACAGGGTCACCATTGTAACAACTTTGAAAGAGTAGTGTCGATCATTCCTACCAAATGTTGCTAGTGGTTCGTGAGACGATGTTTGACGTATGTGTGTATATTTTTAGACAGTGGCCATCTTCTATTCGTTACATCCTCCATTTTAACAAATCCATGGACCATAACTGTGAAATTTGGCTACAAATGACCAAGCGGTTTGGGTGAAGAAGAATTTTGAAATCTATAATAAAAGAGCTATCTGATGACATTTTGGTGGCCATCTTGGACGACAAAATCATCGGATGTTGACAACAATTGCAATACAGCGATCGCTTCGTCGATACCTTCCATTTGATATATGACATACCCATATTCAAAACATATACTCGCTCAGAAATAAAATTTGCCTCCCATTTGCCACGCCCATTATTGATCCTTGGTCACCATTTTAACAACTTTGGAAAGAGCATTGTACAGCGATCATTCTTACCAAGAATCCGGCTGGCGTTTCGTGAGATTATTTAAGAATGTGTGCTATTTTTAGACGGCGGCCATATTGGATTTCATGGGAACTTATTTTAATAAATTTGGATAGGCTTCACCTAATATAAAGATCATACCAGGTCATTGTTTCAACAATTTTGAAAGAGCGTTGTACATCAACCATTCCTACCAAGATTCGTCAAAGTCTGACTGGAGGTTCATGAAAAGATGTTTTAAGAATTTGTGCTATTTTTAGACAGCAGCAATATTGGCTTTCTGGGGAACTTTTATCTTAACAACTTTGTAAAGGCTTCACCTAAGGATCATAGAAGTAGAGTTTCTTGAACATTGACTGATCAGTTCGTGAGAAGATGTTTGAAATCTCTCATAAAAGGATGACCTTTCGACGGCCATCTTGGATGACGTAATCATCCGATTTTGATGAACATTGCACAAGTTGATCGCCGTCGATACCTTCGATTTGATATATGACAAGACCATATTCGCTCAAAAATCAAATTTGATCTCCCGTATCAGGCCCATTTTTGATCCCGTGGTCAATATTCAAACATCTTTGAAAGAGCATTGCACATCGATCATTCCTACCAAAGATTCTCGTCCAAATCTGGCTGGCAGTTCATAAGATTTTTAAATAAGTTAGCGGCTATCTTGCATTACGAATGACGTAATTTTAACAATTTTGTAAACCCCCACCTACCGGTACCCAATACAAGTATCATGACCATACCTGGTGAATATAGCCCCAATGGTTACTGAGGAGAAGACGCTTAAACATGATGAGGGACATACGCAATATGGTAACAATAGCTTACATGAGCTCTTCGCAGGTGAGCTAATAAGGATATTAAAATGACATAAGCCATTCTGAATAGAACTACAAGAGACATATTGCAACAAAACATATCACATTATAAAATGTTATTTTATGATGGTTTCAAAAGAAAACAACGTATCTGATTTTATGACAGTTTATTTCATTTTTGCAAACATATTTTTCCGAATATTCAAATACTGTAATAGTATTTAGATTATTTGGAAATATTCGTTGCCATCCCTATAACAATCACGTAGCTATTACAAGGCACTAAAGACCCAGATCTGCAGAGCATTCCAGAAAATGGAATTAAAAAATGTAGGTGGGGTATGACGAAGAGTTGGGTTGTCAAATTGGGGGTGGCATACATTCTGCACAACATGGTCATATTCATATCTCTACTTTTTTCTACAAACCTAAATTAAAATTGGTTATATTAAGTATTTTACGGTTATATTAAAAATGAGTAATTATATTAAAAATGAGTAATTATATTAAAAATGAGTAGGCCTCAAAGTAGCATATTTACAACATATCAAAGTTCAAGACCGCTGCATCTTGGTCCTGGGATGAAGCACAATGTCTTGGACTGTGATGCCAGGCATCTGAGACAGTGATGCCAAGCATCGGCTGTTGACAGAGATAGCATGTGTATTTGAGTGATAGAGAATGTTGCCTTCAATATAAAATGGCATTCATATATCATGTTCCTTTCCATATTTTTTTACAGATGCATAAATACATCTCGTGGTGAGAAGTTTTATATGGGTATATACATAGGTTGTAGTCAATGTGACACATCATTACTGCAATTTTAGACTAAATTTGGTATTATCTTGAAACCTACTTCTCTGTCAATATCGAAATTCTGTTGGCATGGTACATTGAAACCCCTCTAAACCGGATGGCCACTAGACCAGAGGTAAAGTTTGATTGGGGGGGGGGTTTTCATAGTGGGGTAGATTTATCCTAAATTAACTATTCAACTCTGCTGTGCTTAGAAGAACGCTGAGACATGTGAATAGTTTGGCAGTTATTAAACAACTGCTTCATTTTAAGTGCATAATACAATAATCTGAACAAAATATCTGAAATTTGTATGTTTAATCCGGAACCTATATACCGGTAGATCCAGGTGTAATTCAATATAGTCAATATATCATAATTATTTGATCAAGACAAGTTTTTGTTCGGTTTACAGGGGTAAGTTAGTTGAAAATGCACATATTTTTAATAAATTCTGTTCGACATTCGAAAAAAGAGGGGTTCGCCATGAAGGAGAGAGAAGAGGCAATGTGGAATTTAAATACCTTGCCTAAGGGCACAATCGTAATGGCTCCAGCGGGGCTCGAACTCCGGATATTGATATCGATATTGAACAACCAATGAGAGACATCTGTAATTTTCTATTACCTCCCTTAGCAGATAAAGTATGATTTATTCCAAAATGTGAATAGGTCCTTTTTGTTAGAATCCTTTGTTTTTACTGTTGTGCCCTAACCAGATGTTGCTGTATGATAAATGTGATTTTATCAAAAACGTGTTAATTAACTGATAACATTATTTTACAAATAAGTACCTATTGTATATACTATAGGAGATCTGTTGAGATATAGTAATTTAATAATCATAAGAAGCGATAGTGGGATAAAATTGCAAGCATGTTGTGAGAAGGAAACAACGATAAAAACAGAGGAAAACACTTAATTGGACCTATCTTTTAGGGAGTATTCAGGGGCAGTAACTGACCGATGTCTCTCATTATAAAACCCACAGATGTGCCAGTTAGTGATCAAATCAAATTGTATTTACTGTCGGCATGTCACATACATACAATTAAAATAAGTTATGTATATAGCTTTTGACGGACATCAACAATGTATATAAGATAATAATAGTTTCAGTTGCTAAGAAGACGCATATAAAATCTTGTTATATTAAAATTTTAACATTGTATATATATACTAGTAGTAGTATATTACAATGCATGTTAAACGCTGTGTGGAAATTGCTGATCTTGATCCGAGTATATAAACTGGTATACAAGTAAGCTGATAAGACTCTGACAAGGAAAATAAACTTATAAGAAATACTTTAAAAATAATATCAAACCAAATCAGATTTGTGGGGAATTGATCAGCAGATACAACGAAATGGCAAAAAGCTATCCACAATAGATCTCTCTCTCTATATATATATATGTACAAATATACTATTTTCTCTTCGTTCATGCTATGTATTTTACTCTTGAATGCATAAAATAAAGTGATCCATTCAATTCAAACTTCATTTATTTATTTAACAAAACAAATAACACCGGGTTGTATTGGTGAGACGCGAGCGCGCTAACACCGGGTTGTATTGGTGAGATGCGAGCGTGCTAACATCGGGTTGTATTGGTGAGACACGAGCTCGCTAACACCGGGTTGTATTGGTGAGACGCGAGCGTGCTAACACCGGGTTGTATTGGTGAGACACGAGCTCGCTAACACCGAGTTGTATTGGTGAGACGCGAGCGTGCTAACACCGGGTTGTATTGGTGAGACGCGAGCGTGCTAACACCGGGTTGTATTGGTGAGACGCGAGCGTGCTATGTATTGGTGAGACGCGAGCGTGCTAACACCGGGTTGTATTGGTGAGACGCGAGCGTGCTAACACCGGGTTTGTATTGGTGAGACACGAGCTCGCTAACACCGGGTTGTATTGGTGAGACGCGAGCGTGCTAACACCGGGTTATATTGGTGAGACGCGAGCGCGCTAACACCGGGTTGTATTGGTGAGACGCGAGCGTGCTAACACCGGTTGTATGGTGATAACACCGGTTGTATTGGTGAGACGCGAGCGCGCTAACACGGGTTGTATTGGTGAGACGCGAGCGTGCTAACACCGGGTTGTATTGGTGAGACGCGAGCGCGCTAACACCGGGTTGTATTGGTGAGACGCGAGCGCGCTAACACCGGTTGTATTGGTGAGACGCGAGCACGCTAACACTGGGTGTATTGGTGAGACGCGAGCACGCTAACACCGTGTTGTATTGGTGAGACGCGAGCGCGCTAACACCGAGTTGTATTGGTGAGACGCGAGCGTGCTAACACCGGGTTGTATTGGTGAGACTCGAGCGCACTAACACCGGGTTGTATTGGTGAGACGCGAGCGCACTAACGACCGAGTCCCATAAAGAAAGACACATAATAATTGTTGACTATGAGACTAAGACAACTTCTACAAGCAGTACATACAATTAAGGCATATATATAACAGATTTAAAACAGCAGTAATCATCAACAAGGCGAAGTTAAAGTTCTAGTTCGAACATGAGGTACAGGAGCAGCACTCCCCATCCCATCGAACATGAACAGCTCTCCCCATCCCATCGAACATGAGCAGCTCTCCCCTTCCCATCGAACATGAGCAGCTCTCCCCATCCCATCAAACATGAGCAGCTCTCCCCATCCCATCGAACATGAGGTTCAGGAGCAGCTCTCCCCATCCCATCGAACATAAGCAGCTCTCCCCATCCCATCAAACATGAGCAGCTCTCCTCAATCCCAGGCATATATTATACATGTACTAAATGTACTCTTTAAAATGGTTATAGTTACCAGTGTCCCTAAAATGCTGGGGTAAGGAGCTCCAAAGTTTTGTTTCAGTGAAACGGAATGAGCTAATCCCGTACCTTGTGGTTCTCACCTTTGGAATGTTTGTGTGTACAATTCTTCAGATGTAGATGATTAATCATTAAATATAAAACAAAGTTCTCTTTCCTGAACGTTTTCCATTTTCTTTGTTATAACTTCACCACAGAAATGCCACGTCAAATGGCAGCAGACATAATATTTAATGTGGCACTGCTTGTTATTGACTTTAATTGTTGACTTGTTGGCGAGTCATGTGATCATCTTTATATGCACCAATAATTCTCACACACAATTTTGTGCCAAGTATTGTTAAGACATACGTTCTGAGCTATACTAACGTAACGCACAGTACTTTAAATCATCAGTTATCATTACAACTATATACCTAAATACGATCAAGTCGAAGATCATCACCAACGGGGAGCTTCAACGGTTTGCAGTTCACTTACAAACTAACATTTTAGAATGCTCAAATGGTATACTATTTAATATAATCATTTATCACATAACTTTGCCTGTATTCAGTTTCATACAGCCATCACATATTTTCTTATATGTACACACGTGTAATACAACATTGAAGAATTCTGATTGGTTGAAAGCTAATCCTTATAATTTGTAAATTAAACTTTAAATTATGCATCTTTCTAGGTGAATTGGTACATAACGTTAACGAGAAGATTTAAAAGAAGTATTGATGTAATTATAACGCGTGTTTTTAAAAACTTAAATATAATGCTGTTTTACATATTACATGACAATTAGTGACATCATGAGAATTTGTACAGATCATTGCTGCCAAAATGAAAGTAGCAAGGTTATTTTGTGCAATAACAAGCCATATATTGTAAAGGGTTAAAAAGGATCTCGCAATCTTGATGATTTCAAACCAAATTTTATGAAACTCGATTTTGGAAATTTGCTATTAACCCATTTCATTCTGGATATATTTAAAGGCTTTTGCAAACAACATAGATCCAGATCAGCCGCAGCGTGACGCTGCGTGCTGATCAGGATCTATGTTGTTTGCTGCATAGCCAAGTGTCTTAGCAAGATCATCTGAATAGCAAACAGCATAAAGCCTGATCAGACGGAACGTTCCGTGGCGGTTAATCTGGCTCCTATGTTCTTTGCAAATACCGTTTGAACGGTATCCAGAATGAAATGGGTTAAGCTAGCCAAAGGCTCTTTTGGGAATTCCGAAATAAACATAAATTACGAAATGAACATAAATTCTCACAAAAGATTCCGTCAGCTAATCCATTTGTAAATGTGACCACCAAAGAGCATTGTGCACTACAAAATAACGTATATAAAAACATATATCTACATGTAGCAAAGAAGCAATGACTGTCCGTAAATATGCACATATTTTATGCCTAATATATGTACAGAATAAGACAATTGTTACACTAAAAATATGTTTAATACATGTATGTACCATATGTAAGTGACTAAAATCAGTTTTCATTTCGTTTGTGAGGTTAATCCTTTGTAGTGAGAACACATGTGGTTACATGCACACATGTATAATTATAATGCTAAAATGTAATATTACCGGTATATAATATTATTGCATTTATATATATGTTATGTTTATTGTGGTGGTTCCCCGACCCATACTTACCTATTATAGGGAGACTAAACAGGGTTACTCCTAACAGAGGCTTCAAAAGGAAGGGAGGTGCAAATTCCAAAACTCAATCATAAAATATGGTATGGAATCGCCACTCATCATGCAGGGTTCATTCTAGGTCAGAATTTTTGGAAGAAGTGAGAAAGCGCGTGATCGCTTCCTTAAATTGTGTTCTTTAATATACTTCTGCAAAATAGGGTTAAAATGCACAGTACAACCATTAAATACAACATTTGAATAGAAGGAGTGCTTTATAATGGGCCAGTGTATCTTACTAGACCAAATTTTGTTTGAAAAGCGTAAAAACCAAAAAAAAATTTAGGGAGGGCGAAGTCAGGGTCCCTAGGGCGACAATTTCGCCCACGGCCCTCTAAACTGATCCCTGACTCATGTAAAATCTTGTATATCCAACTGCTTATAGATAGGAGAACACACACTATTTTGAAATGATAATATAGACCTCTGGTATTATTAGGTGTAGAAACACTTGTGAATGCTCAATCAGAATAGTTTTCCCAGTTAAAGCGACACTATATCATATGGAATTAAAATAGTATAAAATTAAAAGATTTACATATAGGTACCAATTCTGCTACACATTCTAACATTATAATTTGAATAATTATTTTCTGCTACACATTCTAACATTATAATTTGAATAATTATTTTCTGCTACACATTCTAACATTATAATTTGAATACTTATTTTCAGTCAGTATAAGAAAGTTAAAGTACTACTTTCTTGCATCAGTTCGCCACACCTTGCATACATTTGGAACACATCATTCTCTATCAGACCAAATATCTAAGACAGTTATTGTTTTTTATGTATACAAAGATATTTTAGCCCGATTGCGAAACTAGTTCTTACAACTTATATTAATCACTCTCGAGACCTCATTCCTGATGGAATCCATCGCCACGAGGAGGATAGAAGAGGAAACGTGGAATTTAAATGCCTTGCCTAAGGGCACAATCGTAACTGCTCCATTTATTATAGTTATTGTTGCGTCCTGCATGCGCACTAATCGTTGTTTACATACGTTTGTTGGTAAACAATTTGCATATACGACAGTACTTTATTTATTTGATTGTTATCGTTCTGTGCGAATAGTTGGAAGATATAATAATATAATTATATTCTTTACAATATCCGGGAGATTTTACACCAAAAGATGGTTTATTCCGCTATAGTGTTGCTTTAATGCAAAGATTGAACATGTTATGCAGGGCCTGCCCTGGCTTTTATTTTTTTGTAGCCAATTTTCTTTTCACGACGTTCGCGCTTTATTTCTTCATAACCTTTTCATTCATTTCATTAAGATAACATGCTCAATGTTGGACCATTTGTAGAGTTATCCCTGCTCATTCTAATGATGTGGTTGTTTTGCAGATGAAAGAGACACATTTATTACAAAATAAAACAGTACGTACATACATGTAAAACTGTTCAAAATATTTCGATGAAATAGTAATTGCAGTTATTTGCTTATAACTTGCGTACTAATTAAGACATCTTGTTCAAATTTGGACCTTTTATTCCCGGACCAACACAGTCAGTGATTACATTTCTTCGCAGGACAAACTGCATTTTCAGTTGTCGAATATATATCTTAAATAATAAAAAAACAGAAACTTCATATGATGATATCTGGTGAATTTTATTCTAATTTGGTGGAAACAGTAAATAAAAACACACTATTGTCGATGCCAATTATATTAGTGGTGAAAGGATTATATTTAGCAACGATTAATTAAGTTGTCAGAAGTCGTTTATTGACATAATTCTGTATGTGACACATAGAAACTAACTCGTATAACGAGAAATTGTGTAGCGCAAAATTCTAGTCAAACATTGCCCAAAGTACGAACAAATTTGGGTACGAAACGACCATTTGAAAACATTTATCAACGTCATTTATATTAATATTCTTAAATTCCGATTGAAATCAATTGATGCAAAGAACATTGATTGTTCCTGGAATGCAAGAATGTGACCAAAATATATCAATTCAAAAAAAAAGATTTTAGTTTATACAAATTTATTTTAGCTCGATTGCGAAACAAGTTATTTCAACTTATATAAATCACTCTCGAGACCTCATTCCTGATGGAATCCATCGCCACGAGGGAGAGAGAAGAGGCAACGTGGAATTTAAATGCCTTGCCTAAGCGCACAATCGTAACGGCTCCAGTGGGGCTCGAACCTTTCGCACCTGAAGCGAACGCGCATCCACTGCGCTATCACGACTTCCACAGATTTTGAAATGTCACCGTAGAACGGAATCTGAGCGCTAGATTTAGCTCATTTTAACGACGATTTAAACAATTTAATTGTTATATCTTTGAACGATCCTATAACACAACTATGGACATTTGGAGTTGATGTAGGGCATTATTAGAAGTAATCGTTAAGTGAATTATGAAATGGTGGCAGGATTTATGAATGGCAGGGCAGGATTTATGAATGGCAGGATTTATGAATGGCTAAATGGCGGACCCGCTATATTGTGCCGAGTGGTATATTTTAATCGTAAATACGAATCTCAAAGAATAGGTTCCGAAATATAATTTTGGTACCCAATAAAAGATAAATCATTGGGAGTCCTTTCATAAATATATATTTATATTCGATCAGTATAAGCTATACTTGAGCGGTTTGTTTATGGTCAGTTTATCTGACCATCATGTAGTAGCCTTACATGTACAGGTGTACTGTATGTATGTACGTGTATTGTAATGCGTTCTCATTCGAGGTTAAGCAGGACTGTGTAAAGCGTATCGACGTAATGGCCGACAGTGATAGTGATTATCCTTCAAACAATTTAACATATAGCTTGGATAGTGCATCCTTCTGCCAAGCAGCCAGCAGTAAATGAGCCAACCATTGCAGAGGCAACATTAGCTGAGGCAGCAATTGCAGAGGCCAATAGGCCAAAACAGGGTAAGTCCCCGGGAGGCGGAGAGGCTATCGAGGCATCTGATTTATTTCGTACTTATTTGGATGCGCAACTCAGAGACGTAAAGAAAGATATTTCTGTTCAAAACGATAAACAAAATGAAAAGAGGGTACTAAAATTTAGTAAGGAATCTAATCGTATTCAACATGAATTCAACGGTGACATACTATGCAAATTAGACATTGTTTCTGATTGTTTGCTTGATTCACGCGCCTGTGAAATAGTCAAGGAATTAACTAAGACAGTTAAACGTAGAAATAAGTTAATACTTATTGCCGATAGTTCCCCCGGGGGCTGGGCTACAGTACGAGAGTACGAAAAGCCAGTCATTGGGAGTGACAGTAACGACGAGAAAAAATTGCGGCAAGCAGTCTAGAGCTGTCAAGAAATTCAAAACAGTTAAAATTTCACAAGATAAATATGTTGCTAAACATCTTCCTTACAAGCCTTATTCTGGTTCGTTTACACGTCCCAACGAGTACAACGCCGCGACGCAGAGTTCCAACCAGCCCTTTCGTACTTACAAATGACCAGTCGGTTCTAAAGACGTTTAGTATGGAGCGGTCGAAGGTAGCAGCCGCAAGCCTTCACAGACAAGGGAACCAGCAGAGCTGGATAAGCCAAAAATGAATGATAAGTATTTTGAGTCTTATTTTGATGTTAGATCGTATTTTGAAGCCTGTTCATAACAGGAAGTGGTGTCCATTTATATGATATATATAAAAGCTGGCATGTTCATAACAGGAAGTGCTGTCCATTTATATGATATATATATAAAAGCTGGCCTGTTCATAACAGGAAGTGCTGTCCATTTATATGATATATATAAAGCTGGCCTGTTCATAACAGGAAGTGCTGTCCATTTATATGATATATATAAAGCTGTCCTGTTCATAACATGAAGTGCCGTCTTATTCATTTTGATATATGAAAGCTGGCCTGTTTATAACAGGAAGTGCTGTCCATTTATACGATATATATATATAAGCTGGCCTGTTCATAACAGGAAGTGCTCTCCATTTATATGATATATATATAAAAGCTGGCCTGTTCATAACAGGAAGTGCTGTACAATTATATGATATATATAACAGTTGGCCTGTTTATAACAGGAAGTGCTGTCCATTTATATGATATTTAACAGCTGGCCTGTTCATAACAGGAAGTGCTGTACAATTATATGATATTTAACAGTTGGCCTGTTTATAACAGGAAGTGCTGTACAATTATATGATATTTAACAGTTGGCCTGTTTATAACAGGAAGTGCTATACAATTATATGATATTTAACAGTTGGCCTGTTTATAACAGGAAGTGCTGTACAATTATATGATATTTAACAGTTGGCCTGTTTATAACAGGAAGTGCTGTACAATTATATGATATTTAACAGTTGGCCTGTTCATAACAGGACGTTTGTTACCTAGAGGGTATTATATATGATATAAGCTGTACAGAGTATGTATAAAATAGTGTATACATAAATATATAGTGTATACATATAAATAATTTATGTTTGGCTGAATGGAATGATAGAAAACATAATTGAGATATTTTAATTGTTTTATGAGCCACGACGCTGTAACTTTCGACGCTGTAACTTTCGAAGTGAAGAGGCTACGTGGAATTAAATGCCTTGCCTAAGGGCACAATCGTAATGGCTCAAGCGGGGCTCAAACTCCGGACCTTTTACACCTCAAGCGAACACGCTACCACTATGCTATCACAACTTCCACAATGGACTTAATGTGCACCATCTACGGTAGTCCCAACGAGACACATTCTCACAAGGTGGCGGTCAAATGGAGAGACGGAGACTATAATATGGTCATTAGTTATACGTGTTGTATATTTGATTCTGGATACTGTTCAAACAGTATTTGCTAAAAACATAGAGCCAGATCAGCCACCCTGGAACGTGTCGTCTGATCAGGCTCAATGCTATTCAGTGAGTGAGTATTTGGTTCAACGGCACATCAGCACAGTTCATGCTATATCGCGCTGTTTGCTATTCAGATGATCTTGCAAAGACACTTGGGCAATGTAGCAAACAACATAGATCCTGATCAGCACACAGGGTCATGCTGCGGCTGATCTGGATCTATGTTGTTTGCAAAAGCCTTTAAATGCATTCAGAATGAAATGGGTTAACTCTGCATGCTGGGTAAAATAAATGCTATAAATTTTTCAAGTAATTAAATATAGGATCATACAGGAGTGGTGATTTCATAAAAATATGGTCTGAAACCACGAGTGTAAGATCCTTTTATCACATTACCATATTCGGTTTTAATAATATTTGCACAAAATAACGCTGTTACTTTCATTTTATCGCCAACTGTCTGCGTAAATTGTCATGATGTCACTACACAAAGCAGAGTTATATTTATGTTTTATACAGCTTTATAGTTGCATCAAGACTTCTTTTAAATCGTAGTTTGTCTTACCATTAACGTTATGTACTCAAATAGAAATAAATATGCAAACTTTAACTTTAAAAGTTTAATTTACAAATTATAAGGCTTATTCTCTCAAACAATCAGAATCCTTCCAGGTGTTATTAAACGTGTGTACATATAAGTAATTATGATATAGTGTTATTACACTGAATACAAGCAAAGCTATGTGATGTGTTTTACTTATTTCTATCTGAAAGCTCTGGAAATAGGTCACGGAATTATGTCATTACGACACAATTGTAATGAAATTCTGTGACTGCTGGCTGTTATTTGCACTGCTAACGTGCAAAGAGTTACGGTTCTTTACAACTAAGTGTCTATCTTGCAAACCTTTTGAATTTTTAATTTGCAATACAAAATATTTCTTTCCATAGCTCAAACTTTTCTCTTCTCATGATGTTAGCCACCGCATTCAGATTCACACCTTGTTCTATACATAACTTATCTTCTGACCAATCCTTTTGGAAATCCTTCATATCTGGCTCATAGTACCACACCGGATAACCTCCAACGAGCATTGTGACAACAGCCTTCTGACCATTGCTTAATATGACAATACCTGGTGATCCGGATGCCCCATGTGTAAATTTGCAATGAAAAAGCACTTTGTTTTCATTTCTCAACGTTCGATGTGGTGGTGATTCATACTGACGTCTTGTATGTTGTAGACTCAGTCTTTGGACATTGGTAACATCTGTCAGAAACGCTGGACTATCCATTTTTACAATCTTGTCCACTGTGTTAATTTCCATAGGATTTCCTTCAGAATGACCAATGAAGTGAAAGCTATTGTTCATGTACTGGTCTCCAAAGAGAGTAAATGGAGGTGGTATTGGCTCATCACCAGAGCAAATTTCTAAAATTGCTGTGTCAGTCTTGTCGCATGTAAAATGAATCTTGCCATTGAATTGGAATTTACGATTCATTGCCGTCTTATCTGCTTTCAGATATCTGAACACCGCATAAACAGAATCCGATTGTAAAATACTCTCCGAGAATCTTTTAGTTCTGTAAAATCCTGAAATACATAATATCTGATATTCACATACGAGGGTTCATCAATAATTTCGTGAAATAATTTCACTATTTCATAACGCTTTCACATAGTATTATGAAATTGTGCATGTTCAAAGATTAACCATTCTCCAATTCATGCAGCATGCGCCGACATTGATGACGTGACAATTAATGACGTCATATCAATGTTCTAACGTCACATCAGAAACATTCATTGTAAATGGCATCGTACAGTGTAAATGATAACATTTTATACATTACACAAAATCTTTCTCCGACATTCGGAAGGATTGGCGACAGTAGACAGACCAAGAGGAATACAGTGGACACTTAGAGAGAAGTTGGAGGACCTCGACTTTGCGGACGATCTAGGCCTCCTGTCCCACACACACCAACACATGCAACAGAAGTCAGAACGCCTACACACAGTTGCGAAGACTACAGGGCTGGAAATCAACATTAAGACGACCAAGTGCCTCAGGGTAAATGCGGCAAGGAATACACCCATTCAGATAGATGGCCATCCAATCGATAATGTTGACTCCTTCACCTACCTAGGCAGTGTCATCAGCAAAACAGGGGGAACAGAAGATGACATCCAAGCCCGTATTGGGAAAGCAGGACATGCCTTTATGACGTTGAAGCCAGTATGGAACAACAATAACATCCACCTCAAGACAAAGCTCAAGACTGTTTGAGACGAATGTTAAGACAGTCCTATTGTACAGAGCTGAGACCTGAAGATGCACCAAGGGCCTTGACCACAAACTACAGGTATTCATCAACAACTGCCTCAGACAGATCCTACGCATCAGATGGCCAGAAAAGATCACCAACCAGGAGTTGTGGCGGCGAACAAGACAGGACCCCATCACAGACTCTATCACACAGAGGAAGTGGCGGTGGATAGGGCACACACTACGACGAGACCAGCCCAACATAGCATGCCAAGCACTGGATTGGAATCCACAGGGCACACGGAAAAGAGGTCGACCAGTTACGACATGGCGAAGGACTCTGGACAGTGAGCTGCACCGAAGCAGGATGTCCTGGGGAGAAGCCAAGGCAGCAGCAACGGACCGGTCCAAGTGGAGAGCAGTGGTGAAGGCCCTATACCCCAACCGGGGTGAAGAGGATTAAGTAATATAAGTAAGTATGGTGACTCTTGTTTATCGAATGGAAAAGCCATTTGTCAACAATTTGCCCGTAGGCAATGTATAACTGAGCCTACTCACTTTACCGAACATTCTTCTCCTCTTATCGACATTATTCTGACATCTAATCCAACACTTATCAGTCTATCAGGTGTAGGCGACCCATGCCGTGACCAGACAATTTGTTACCATTGCCCAGTCTTTGGTGTTCTTAATCTCAAGAAGCCAAAATATCATACATTTAAATGACACATTTGGCTAGGTGACAAAGGTAACTACCAGCTTCTTCGTGATAAAGTAGCAAGCACCAACTGGGTGGAAGTAAAACACGAGAACATCAACATATATACAAGAAACATCACTAACGCTATCCTCAATGCAGCTAAATTGTACATTCCAAATAAAGATGTTACTGTTCGACCGAGTGACCCCCACTGGCTCTCCTCCAACATAAATGGATTATACAGCGTAGACGTAGAGCTTACAGAGTAGAAGTAGAGCTTACAGAAAGGCCAACATTCAAATAGTGAAGACAACTGGTCCAAATTCAGAACTCTGCGAAATAATGTTGTCTCTGAAATTAGAACAGCCAAAGAAAATCACATTCAGAAGCTGGCGAACGACCTCAAAACAGCATCCTGAAATCCTGGTGGACGTGCACGAAAACCTTTATTAAGACCTCCACAGTTTCTTCAACCATTCCACCTTTGCAGGACAACTTCTTTCTGGATGAAGCGATTGCACATCTCCATGCAGAAGAAGGAAATGTTACTACTTCCATGGAACCAATCGTAATTACTCTGGCTTAGGTTGAATCTGTTTTAAAGTCATTGTCACTTGGAAAAGCATCAGGTCCCGATACCATTAACAACAGGATCATCGGTATCACTCTATTCCATTCTCTTTATAGAGGCAATATATTCTGGAAAGGAGGTTCGGATCGTATTCTGTGATATTAGCAAAGCCTTCGATCGGGTATGGCACACTGGTCTCTTATACAAACTCGTATGGTGAGGTATTACTGGTAGTTGATGAAAATGGAAATCTCAAGTTTACAACACTAGACTTCGATCAAACTGTAGTTACCAATCTGTTTTCAAAAAACATTGTACCGTCTCCTCTTTGCACATGTGGCCAGCGCGAAACAGCCTCCCACTATTTCTTCCAGTGCACCAAATATGCACCATTAACAAATGAGATCAGTATACAGTGGGTTTTGGAAACACAACACGATCAGACGAGTTGTGTCGTTAAGGAAGTACAACACGATCAGACGAGGTGTATCGCTAAGGAAACACAACACGATCAGACGAGGTGTGTCGCTAAGGAAACACAACATGATCAGACGAGGTGTGTCGTTAAGGAAGTACAACATGATCAGACGAGGTGTATCGTTAAGGAAGTACAACATGATCAGACGAGGTGTATCGTTAAGGAAACACAACACGATCAGACGAGGGTAACAAACGAATCTTCGAAGCGGTACACACTTTCATCGAAAAATGCAAACGCTTCGACTGAAGTACCATACATTCAAGTACTCTGCAATGGGACTTCTTCACCAATAGTTGCTCCATATTTACTTTCTTTTCCAATTCTTACTCTCCGAGAGTAATAATTGGAGTCTCCAATTCTTTCTTATTAGCAGTCAACTTAAACTATAGTATAACTTATAGGAAGCAAACTATTTAGCGTCCTTGGAGTGCTTGTTATCAGCTATTAATGCTAAGCTTACTAGTCTTACATTTATATTCATACTTTCGTCAGTCATATATATATAAATATCGCCATACCGTGTACCGATTTCTAGTATGCAGTGGAGAGAGCTTTTAGCTTTCATTTCAATCCACTTGTATGTATTGTGTACATAATTATTTGTTGTAAATTATGTTATATAATGTTGAATAAATATTGTTAAACAAATCACTTTTTTCCTCCTAAAACTAGTTACTGGAAACTATTATGCAACAGTAATTAAATATGAGCTGTTGCCGGCTATTACAAGAAAGCGTCCACTGCTTGAGAGGTCCGGGATTCTGCTGCACCATGATAACACGACAAGCCATAGCAGCCGTGTTGTGTCGGACACAATCAAGGAACTGGGTATAGAACTGTGGTACGGCACCCACCATGCAGCCCAGATTGGCTGTTTCCAAATCTCAAAAACAGGCTGCATTGTAAGAAATACGAGTTCGTCCGAGAGGAGTTGAGATGCACCATAAACAGAAATTTGCGAGAGATGTCACGTGATGACCGGCAGCATGTGTTCCGGTCATGGGTCGAGTGGTGGAATAAATGCAAGCTATGCAAGGGACGTTACTTTGAAAAGGAGTAGTGGTCAAAAGTATGCTAGATTACGTATACTCGTAACATAGAATAAATTCATGAAATTATTGATGGGCCCTCGTATACTAGTATTTAAATACTGCTTAAATATCATAAAGGCACTGGGCATCTAGTACCTTACATACCTCAGCATCTAGTATCTTACATACCTCGGCATCTAGTACCGTACATACCTTGGCATCTAGTACCTTACATACCTCGGCATCTAGTACCTTACATACCTTGGACTGACATAGTTAACTAATTTAAATAGTTTTAGCAATATGACTGCATACATAACATGGTGATCACTGATTTGTTTCTGCAACAACATACATGTATATTATCCACTTAGAATGATTGGTTGACTTTGGTCATTAATTGTGCTGAGCTGGATAATTGTTTTATTTTTTTAATGGATAGTATGTGTACTACGTTCAGCTGATCCTTTAAATACTGCAATTGCACATTCAGGGATCGTTCTGTCTGAATTTTTGTCTGCGCCACTTCTGTCGCCAATTTAAAAAGATCGAGCAAATTTGAAATATTTGTGCCAAAAAATAAAAAATAACAGAAAAAAGGTTGTGCCTGATATTGTCTCAAATTCACAAAATTTAGCATCAGTATTTGATTTTTTCGCAATTGGCGACATGGATAAAGATTAATTAATAATAAGTAAACTGTCGATGTTATTCTGTTCTTTAATCCTGGCATGTCTTTAATCCTGGCATGGGCGGTTATGTCCAAATGTTTGTTCTGGGTCTACGAGGCCAGGACGCAACTAGGCAACAAGAACTGGGCAATGATGCGGACCACACGACACATGTTATGGTTATATATATTGGTTGTTTAGCATGCACAATTTAAAACAAAATACCTACACAGAACTTTGGTGTACTAACCTTTTGACACAATCGCCTCTAGCACATGTGCTGCTGTCATAATATAGGCTCCCGCTTTTCCGACCCTAAATCCTGTACCCGTCCCGCCAGGAAAACATATTATACACACAGAACAGAGTGCTTCCCCATGAGCCTTCCAAGTTAATGCAGATTCTTTATATCCAGCAGTATCTATGAAAGTTCCCTTTGGTTTATCCTTACTGTAGCAGTCTTGAAAAGCAGCCCTTTCTCCTCGTTCTTCTGCAGAAAAAAAAGAAGATTTTCAGTTGATAGCAAGTCAAGACCTACGTTGACTTCGACAGTCCAAACTATTAGCATGTCTTCCAAATGTCCGTTATGTTGAGATTCTTACAATGTAGGCTCAGCCGATTGTCACAGAATGGTACATTACCCTAGCAACATTTAATATCAATCATTCCTAATTAAGAAGCATGTTCATTGAGATAGTGATGATTGATGATGAATTGATGTCAAAATATTCATAGTCTAAGTCTAAGGAATTTTAATCCCTTTTATTTTGACCATTATTGGTCTGGTTGTGATTAAGGAGCATTCCCTACTCGCATTTTAATGTATAAATATACTGCTTAAAGACATCATTTCATAATCATATGTGATAATAATACATTTCTTTCAATAAACAAAATAAATCAAAACGTGCACTCATGCGGATATGGAAGTAGGATGAAATTGGAGGTGCAAAACGTGCACTCATGCGGATATGGAAGTAGGATGAAATTGGAGGTGCAAACCGTGCACTCATGCGGATATGGAAGTAGGATGAAATTGGAGGTGCAAAACGTGCACTCATGCGGATATGGAAGTAGGATGAAATTGGAGGTGCAAAACGTGCACTCATGCGGATATGGAAGTAGGATGAAATTGGAGGTGCAAAACGTGCACTCATGCGGATATGGAAGTAGGATGAAATTGGAGGTGCAAACCGTGCACTCATGCGGATATGGAAGTAGGATGAAATTGGAGGTGCAAAACGTGCACTCATGCGGATATGGAAGTAGGATGAAATTGGAGGTGCGAAACGTGCACTCATGCGGATATGCAAGTAGGATGAAATTGGAGGTGCGAAACGTGCACTCATGCGGATATGGAAGTAGGATGAAATTGGAGGTACAAAACGGGACTGACTCACTTATTAAATGTTGTCATTGTGTAAAAACGACACAACTCTAATGAACTTACACAACATATTTCCAATGTTTTCAGGTACAAATAAGAAAAATGCATTGATGAATTGTTGTCTGCTAAAATTATCTGTACTATTTATTGCCTTTATTTGACCCATCATGCAGATTAAAATAGTTGACGGGTTAAAATGTAGTACACATAACTATAGAGTATCGTTATCACTATCGCTCTCATGCACAAATGCAGGGCTCAAGCCTAAGTGGGTTGCTTTATTTTTTCATAATTGCTAATTAATGATAATCTGTTTGTCATTTGACAGTCTCAAGGAAGGACAGTGTGCTCGACTATTCGAAAATTTGCATTAATGTTGTCATGCAAGTTTATATTGTAATTTGGCGAGATCAGAGTTGTTTAAAACAATGCTATCTTGTTATAAACACATAAATGCTTACCATAGCATACAGTGTAGGTGGATTGATTCTGAGGTTTGAACAGAAAAGCGTTACCTGCTTAACCCTTTCCTTCATAGAAGCACCTCTTCACGCCATTACCAATACGACATACGTTGACAATGTAGTAGCCAAACCAATGCTCATAATAAAGGCCAGATCCTCATGTAGTTCTAGTAATATCTATGTAGGTGGGATAGATATGGCGACTACTTATCCACTGCATGATAACTATACCGCTGTCGTATGTATGGAGATATAATAGTATATTAACCTAAATCTTTCTGAAGGAAAGGGTTAATTTTTGAACTCTGCTTACAGGCTAAAACACATGTTCACATCTGGAAACCAATGTCCAGAATTCAAGTAAAAGTCGTGTCAATACTGAAATCTTCACAACTTCTCTTCTGTTCAACTACATCAATTTGCATGAATACCATAACATAATGTCCAGTGTATGTTAATGAAAATGTTACTGCTGTAGAAGAGATGTATTCCAAAAGGTATACAATTACCACATAGTAAAAAGAATGTAAAGTGAATGTATGGCGCTGAAGCCCGGCGAATTAGCTGTCATTATAACAGAAATAGTGAAATAAGGTTTGGTAAGCAGGAAGCCTTGGTAAATGAAATGCATGGACTGATCACCAAGATAGTAAGTTGCATGCAAAACTGAAAGCAGAATGTGTAATGTCAAACCAGATATGTGGGCAGACAACATGGCTGTGGATGCCAGAGTGTGTTGTACGGAAATATATACAGTATATTTTAGTAAGGAACATTTATGTGAAATTTCAATAACATGGCATGAGTTGTTTAGGAGAAAAGCCAACTTGATCAAATAAAACTTTAACCACATGTCACATTTTGATAGGGAACAATTGTGTGAAGTTTCAACTGTTTAACGGGTATACCAACGTTAACATGTAAAATGATGCACATATTCTTATCTTCAGCAACTGGGAGCAAGTAAATTTTATATTCATTCAGCTGACGAAACGTTTCGAATAGCTCGTAAACATCTAATGTGTAAGTTTCGAATAGCTCGTAAACATCTAATGTGTAAGACAATCATTGTATTCACACATTGACAACTTGACATCAATATGCTATTTATCCTTGTGTTGTGCATAGCTCACACATTGACAACTTGACATCAATATGCTATTTAGCCGTGTGTTGTGTATAGCTCACACATTGACAACTTGACATCAATATGCTATTTAGCCGTGTGTTGTGCATAGCTCACACATTGACAACTTGACATCAATATGCTATTTACCCTTGTGTTGTGTATAGCTCACACAACTTGACATCAATATGCTATTTATCCTTGTGTTGTGCATAGCTCACACATTGACATCAATATGCTATTTAGCCTTGTGTTGTGTATAGCTCACACATAGACAACTTGACATCAATATGCTATTTAGCCTTGTGTTGTGCATAGCTCACACATTGACAACTTGACATCAATATGCTATTTATCCTTGTGTTGTGCATAGCTCACACATTGACAACTTGACATCAATATGCTATTTATCCTTGTGTTGTGCATAGCTCACACATTGACAACTTGACATCAATATGCTATTTATCCTTGTGTTGTGCATAGCTCACACATTGACAACTTGACATCAATATGCTATTTACCCTTGTGTTGTGCATAGCTCACACATTGACAACTTGACATCAGTATGCTATTTACCCTTGTGTTGTGCATAGCTCACACATTGACAACTTGACATCAGTATGCTATTTACCCTTGTGTTGTGTATAGCTCACACATTGACAACTTGACATCAGTATGCTATTTACCCTTGTGTTGTGCATAGCTCACACATTGACAACTTGACATCAGTATGCTATTTACCCTTGTGTTGTGTATAGCTCACACATTGACAACTTGACATCAGTATGCTATTTACCCTTGTGTTGTGCATAGCTCACACATTGACATCAATATGCTATTTACCCTTGTGTTGTGCATAGCTCACACATTGACAACTTGACATCAATATGCTATTTAGCTGTGTGTTGTGTATAGCTCACACATTGACAACTTGACATCAGTATGCTATTTACCCTTGTGGCAATATCAATCAATACACTTCACCTCGGTTACAATATGTTTTCCAACTGTGTTCACGGGACGATTATCATTAACATTGACCAGTTTCACAAAACGCCACTGAATGAATCTTTGATTGTTTCTATTAAACTACAGCATCAATATAGTACAGTAAAATGGACAATATGCATCATAATAACACCATATTGTTGATAACACTGATATGGCCGCCGTTTTAGTCGGCATCATAAATTTCTGAGATTGCTACATGATGCCAGCTTGGCAACATTCAGATTCTTCAATAGTAATGTATACCCTGTCAGAGATCAACATTTACTATACAAGTCAATTCAGGGTCACTTTTAATATCTACCGGACTATGGTTTTTGTATTTGACAGTATGTACATTCATGCAATATTTGATGAATTTTACTTACACTAGTCACTGGAACAAAATAATTACTTTTCTTAGTCTTATTAATCAAAACCTGTGCCAAATCTGCATATCAACTGGTAGTTAGTGGCAATATTAAACTGCATATCATCTGGTAGTTAGTGGCAATATTAAACTGCATATCATCTGGTAGTTAGTGGCAATATTAAACTGCATATCATCTGGTAGTTAGTGGCAATATTAAACTGCATATCATCTGGTAGTCAGTAGTTAGTGGAGATATCATCTGGTAGTCAGTCGAGATATTAATACTGCATTTCATCTGGTAGTCAGTAGTTAGTGGATATATTAAACTGCATATCATCTGGTAGTCAGTAGTTAGTGGAGATATTAAACTGCATATCATCTGGTAGTCAGTAGTTAGTGGAGATATTAAACTGCATTTCATCTGGTAGTCAGTAGTTAGTGGAGATATTAAACTGCATTTCATCTGGTAGTCAGTAGTTAGTGGCAATATTAAACTGCATTTCATCTGGTAGTCAGTTGTTAGTGGAGATATTAAACTGCATATCATCTGGTAGTCAGTAGTTAGTGGAGATATTAAACTGCATTTCATCTGGTAGTTAGGGTTGATATTAAACTGCATTTCATCTGGTAGTCAGTAGTTAGTGGCAGTATTAAACTGCATTTCATCTGGTAGTCAGTAGTTAGTGGAGATATTAAACTGCATTTCATCTGGTAGTCAGTAGTTAGTGGCAGTATTAAACTGCATTTCATCTGGTAGTCAGTAGTTAGTGGAGATATTAAACTGCATATCATCTGGTAGTCAGTAGTTAGTGGAGATATTAAACTGCATTTCATCTGGTAGTCAGTAGTTAGTGGAGATATTAAACTGCATTTCATCTGGTAGTCAGTGGAGATATTAAACTGCATTTCATCTGGTAGTCAGTGGAGATATTAAACTGCATTTCATCTGGTAGTCAGTAGTTAGTGGAGATATTAAACTGCATATCATCTGGTAGTCAGTAGTTAGTGGAGATATTAAACTGCATTTCATCTGGTAGTCAGTAGTTAGTGTGTATTAAACTGCATTCATGGTAGTCAGTGGAGATATTAAACTGCATTTCATCTGGTAGTCAGTAGTTAGTGGAGATATTAAACTGCATTTCATCTGGTAGTCAGTAGTTAGTGTTGATATTAAACTGCATATCATCTGGTAGTCAGTGGAGATATTAAACTGCATTTCATCTGGTAGTTAGTGGAGATATTAAACTGCATATCATCTGGTAGTCAGTAGTTAGTGGAGATATTAAACTGCATTTCATCTGGTAGTCAGTTGTTAGTGGAGATATTAAACTGCATATCATCTGGTAGTCAGTAGTTAGTGGAGATATTAAACTGCATTTCATCTGGTAGTTAGGGTTGATATTAAACTGCATTTCATCTGGTAGTCAGTAGTTAGTGGCAGTATTAAACTGCATTTCATCTGGTAGTCAGTAGTTAGTGGAGATATTAAACTGCATTTCATCTGGTAGTCAGTAGTTAGTGGCAGTATTAAACTGCATTTCATCTGGTAGTCAGTAGTTAGTGGAGATATTAAACTGCATATCATCTGGTAGTCAGTAGTTAGTGGAGATATTAAACTGCATTTCATCTGGTAGTCAGTAGTTAGTGGAGATATTAAACTGCATTTCATCTGGTAGTCAGTAGTTAGTGTTGATATTAAACTGCATATCATCTGGTAGTCAGTGGAGATATTAAACTGCATTTCATCTGGTAGTCAGTAGTTAGTGGAGATATTAAACTGCATATCATCTGGTAGTCAGTAGTTAGTGGAGATATTAAACTGCATATCATCTGGTAGTCAGTAGTTAGTGGAGATATTAAACTGCATTTCATCTGGTAGTCAGTAGTTAGTGGAGATATTAAACTGCATTTCATCTGGTAGTCAGTAGTTAGTGTTGATATTAAACTGCATATCATCTGGTAGTCAGTGGAGATATTAAACTGCATTTCATCTGGTAGTCAGTAGTTAGTGGAGATATTAAACTGCATATCATCTGGTAGTCAGTAGTTAGTGGAGATATTAAACTGCATATCATCTGGTAGTCAGTAGTTAGTGGAGATATTAAACTGCATTTCATCTGGTAGTCAGTAGTTAGTGGAGATATTAAACTGCATTAGTGGAGATATTAAACTGCATATCATCTGGTAGTTAGTGGCAATATTAAACTGCTAGTATCATCTGGTAGTCCGTAGTTAGTGGTAAATTGTAAACTATCATGTGTTGAATCGAAAAATAAATATGTTTAAAGCAATTAACTTTATTATGGTTATTCGTATGAGATTTAATCAGCACATGCCAAAGAATAAAACATATCTGGACATTATGTATGACACGCTAACTGGAGTAGGACATTATGTATGACACACTAACTGGAGTAGGACATTATGTATGACATGCTAACTGGAGTAGGACATTATGTATGACATGCTAACTGGAGTAGGACATTATGTTTGACACGCTAACTGGAGTAGGACATTATGTATGACACGCTAACTGGAGTAGGACATTATGTATGACACGCTAACTGGAGTAGGACATTATGTATGACACGCTAACTGGAGTAGGACATTATGTATGACACGCTAACTGGAGTAGGACATTATGTATGACACGCTAACTGGAGTAGGACATTATGTATGACACGCTAACTGGAGTAGGACATTATGTATGACACGCTAACTGGAGTAGGACATTATGTATGACACGCTAACTGGAGTAGGACATTATGTATGACACACTAACTGGAGTAGGACATTATGTATGACACGCTAACTGGAGTAGGACATTATGTATGACACGCTAACTGGAGTAGGACATATGTATGACACGCTAACTGGAGTAGGACATTATGTATGACACACTAACTGGAGTAGGACATTATGTATGACACGCTAACTGGAGTAGGACATTATGTACGACATGCTAACTGGAGTAGGACATTATGTATGACATGCTAACTGGAGTAGGACATTATGTATGACATGCTAACTGGAGTAGGACATTATGTATGACACGCTAACTGGAGTAGGACATTATGTATGACACGCTAACTGGAGTAGGACATTATGTATGACACGCTAACTGGAGTAGGACATTATGTATGACACGCTAACTGGAGTAGGACATTATGTATAACACGCTAACTGGAGTAGGACATTATGTACGACACGCTAACTGGAGTAGGACATTATGTACGACACGCTAACTGGAGTAGGACATTATGTATGACACGCTAACTGGAGTACAGACATGACACACATGAACAATTCCACAAACTAAACACATGTTTGTAATAAGCCAACCTGGTTCCGATGTCAAAGGTGCACTTGATGTAGAGGTTGCCGTTACTGCGGCTTCATTCTCTGTTTCTCGTCGACGTTTCTTTCCACATGTCTTGTCGAGCGAGACCTCTTCACTATGTCTTTTGCCTACAAATAGAAAAGATTATGTAATATCAATATTTCAGTCATGAGTAAAACAACCGACCTTCTGCAAGACAGCAAGTGATTTGAAGTATAATATTATTATAGGTCTATGATTAATCTATGACTATAGGTCTAAGTGACATCCTAAGGCAGTTTCTTCTTTCCATCCAGGGAGACAAGTTCTGTGCTTATTTCTGTAATCAGTTCATTTTACGGCCAAATCCTCCACCATTTGTCAGTCAACTCACAGCAGCAAGAACAAACACAGTTGTTTCGCTGGCGCCTACGTCGCTATCACATCAGGGGAAGCAGCATCCCTCCGTCTACATAACGGATCAAGATAATAACATCCGCAGCTATCCGCCGTCTGTACAGCACCGAGCATTGCTGTTCACCAATTAGGAAAGTTAGTAGTGTTCACTCATACAATTAGGAAAGTTAGTAGTGTTCACTCATACAATTAGGAAAGTTAGTAGTGTTCACTCATACAATTAGGAAAGTTAGTAGTGTTCACTCATACAAGGACTCGTACAGAGTCGATACGGCTTCTTCTGTTCGGGCAGCGACGTTGAAATCAGGAATTTATTGGATGTAGAACCATCTTGTATTGAGTTAAGTAACTTGAAAACCAACTTTGATGTTGGTAGGAGAGAATAAATTCCAAACCAGGAGCTAACTAGTATAATGTGGATTGTGTATACATGTATGGAATTAAACATTTCCACAAGCAAATTAAATCATAAAACTCAGCCACACTTACTCCTTTGAGACTTTCTCCTGTTGTCATATAATGGAGGCGATGTTATACGGATAGTCTGGTGAGAATCTTCAAACGTGACAATAAACATCAAATATATAAAGTCATTTTCTTTACTTTTGTCACCTACAACATAGACAAAAGAGGGAAGAAACTTTTTTTAATTAAACATTACACATTTGGCAAGCTATCAGTATCACTAACATGCTTTGATTCAAGTTAAACATACTACAAGTTTCCTTTGAGGAAAACAATTTTGAAGGAATATTCTAATACACAATTCTGAAATATCTAGCATAGATTTGTTTGTTCGGGTTTTACGCCTTCATCAGCACAATTTTGGGCTGTACCAGCGGGCTGTTTACCTAACAACACATTTCCTGGACAGGCTCCAGTGGTTAACCAGGTCTTGGTGCACAAACCTCCATAAGAAACTGCCAACATTTTCATATAAACAGACACGGCCTGAGCTAGGCTCGAACCAGTGTCCATAAGTGATGATAGGTTACAGTGGTATACAAGTCAAGTTGAGTCAATAACCTTACCACTCGACCATGGAGGTGGTTATATTTTGGCATGGAACCTACTACTAATTTCAATGTTCTATAGCATAATCTGGAACCAACAAAGTGATGTGCATGTGGCATAGCCCCTGCCTAGAGAAGGCATAAGTTAGAACGGTAGACCAACACTACATTATATGTTATATTTCGGGTTTTACGCCTGCATCAGCACCATTTTGGGCTATATCGCCAGCGGGCAGTTTACCTAACAACACCTTTCCTGGGCAGGCTCCAGCGGTTAACCAGTACTTGGGTGCACCAACCTCCGTAAGAAACTGCCAACTTTTTCATATAAATGAGACACGGTCAGAGCGGGGCTCGAACCCGTGACCATCAGTGATGATAGGTTACAGTGGTATACAAGTCAGCGACCGTAACCACTCGACCACGGAGGTGGACCCAACACTACATACTAGATCTATGACTCATAAAATGGCAAAGAGAAACAGTTGCATTGTTTGGGTCTTTTGACTTGCAACACAAAGACAATCACATGGCTACCAGAATCATGTTTTTGACTTGCAACACAAAGACAATCACATGGCTACCAGAATCATGTTTTTGACTTGCAACACAAAGACAATCACATGGCTACCAGAATCATGTTTTTTTTGTTGGTTGGTTTGTTTTGTTGGTTGGTTTGTTTTGTTTTGTTTCAGAATATTGCATTTTAACAATGAATATCTTTATTAGGTTTTTTAAGCATATTTCATAATGGCATAAATTTGACATACAGTTTTGCATAGTAGAAGTTATTATATAATATTCAGCAAAATAGTTCAAAATGTCTAGCATTCTTCACATGTTTTTCTCCAATACACACGCACGCACGCACGCACGCACGCACGCACGCTTTCTCTCTGCTTCACACCCACAAACCACGCATTCATTCCACCAACAAGTACAGACAGTACAGTATTATTTTTTAAGACAATATTATTCCATTTTAATGTTATAGTTTAATTGTAGCATGTAATTTCATAGTTTGTGTGTGGAAGAATTCAAGAATTGATATATCTATCTACCTTAATTTATACCACACTTACTTGCTTGTACATCAGAAACTCCAGCTTGTCTCAAATATTCCATTACACTTTCCTGCGTTTCCATGTAAGCCCCCATTTTTGGTTTTATTACAGATACGTCCACAAGTCTACAAAAACATAATATAACCGTTTATGATTCTGTAAACTAAAACATACTTATGTAATAATAGCTAATGAGATTAGAGATGCACCGAAATTTCAAATTTGCCAGATTTACTGGTAACTGACTATATACATGTCTTAAAAATATGATTTCTTAGAAATATCATACCGGTACTATAAATTATAGTTATATAATGTATGCAACAGACAATATGGATATACTACCAGTTTGGCGGGTTTTAAATATTACATTTAGATGTTAATGGATCGATTCGGCGTAATTGAATTAAGGACAACTTAAATATTGAGTAAATATGTCAAATCAGACGCACATTGTACTTTTTAGAACTATTTTTTTTATCGTTCCGTTGACCCTGTACTAGTATATGAATGCCTGTACATATACCCAATCATATAGCCTGGGAACAGGCGTCGATATATTTTGCCTGGTCAGTGAAATAAATATATTTTAACACCGAGACTATTAATTGGGCCATATTGACTTTTAAGTTCATGAGGCTTTCATCTTCAACCTATATTTGGGAATGGGACACGATAATCTGCTCTAATAGCCTAATATGTCATAAAGACTGCAACTTTTGTACATTATATACATCTTTATTTTTACTATTTTACTGTGTACACTGAACCCTTGTAAATATATAAATGGAGCATATTGTATCCTGGATTAAGTGAAAGTGTCTGAAGTGCTTATATTTGTTTGCAAAGTATCTTCAGACCACATATTAGGCTGTTGAGAAACATCAGCAGACAGATCATATGGGCACAAACATTTAAAATTCTAACATAGAATTATAGAACCACAACATTATATATCTACAGAATGTTATGGTTATATATAGCCTCTTGAACTGATATGAAATATTCAAGTGTAGATAACATAAGCTAGACAAAATGTTTTCATTAAAACATTGTATATTTTAAGCATAAAGTATGTAACTATTTTAGTCATTAACAAACAAATAAATACAGTAACGTTAACTTTTGTTTGTATTATCAACACGAGGACAGGTTCTTGTGGTCACAAATTTGCTCTGAGCTAGGCTTCAAAAACGGATAGTAAATCAACCAATCAGTAAACAGTTCGAGCTAGGACCAAAAAACGGTTTTTCTACCAATGAAAAACACCCTTACAAACACTGGATTTAGCCGAAAACATTCAAACGTTAAACTGTTTCTGATGTTCATTTTTGGAGATTTGTGACTGTTTGAACCATAAAATATGACATATAAACGGCGAGAAATATAATAAATCGGGTCGAGAATTGGTCGCGTGTCGCGTGCGGAGACACAGAGATCAGAGAACATGGAAAAAAAAAGATATAAAATTGCAAGAGATACGAGGACAGTTTAGAGTGACTCCTAAACAGACCCTGTGTATTTTGATGCTTGTAGCCTAAGTTATCGTCGGGCTGAGTTATCAAATAACATTACTCTCATCTAATTCACACATTATAGAATTAAGATGCATGTTAGTACAGCGTGCCTCCTGTACCGACTCTATACATGTTGGTGCTTGTAGCCTAATCTATGGCCGGGCTGAGCATTCAAATAATATTATACATCAAACATATTCATACATCTACGAATATGAGATGTGAGACAGTAGAGTGACTCCTGTACTGACCCTATACAATTTGGTGCTTGTAGCCTAATCTATGGCCGGGCTGAGCATTCAAATCGTATTATTAACGCACACAACTTAATCACCTTAGTTTATAATATTGAGTGTTAACTAAACTTCTTAGTACGCTCGCCCATATGGTTCGCCAGAGGTGAGAGTAAATAAGCTCAATCATCATCATCGACAAATCCCTATGTACACGTATTCAGTGCAAGAAACTGGTCCATGCATAGATATATGACACCATTAATGTAGATTATCTGATTGAGGGTAGGTCACTTTTCCATGTTGTAGAATAATGACCCCCCATATGTAAACTATATGAGTGAGGGTGGTCACTTTTCCATGCATAGAATAATGTATGTGTGACTATATATTAGTGAGGGGGGTCACTTTTCCATTCCATAGAATAATTACCCCCTATGTGTGATTATATATGAGTGAGGGGGTCACTTTTCCATATCATAGAATAATGACCCCTATAGGTTGAGACTATTAGAATAAGGGAGGGGATCACTTTTCCATATCATAGAATAATGACCCCTATAGGTTGAGACTATTAGAATAAGGGAGGGGATCACTTTTCCATATCATAGAAGAATGACTTCCCTATGTTTACACTGTAAAAGTGAGGGGAAGACATTTTTCCATGCCATGGAATAATGACGCCCCTTATGTGAACTATATGAGTGAGGGGGTCATTTTTCCATGCCATAGAATAATGACCCCCCTCTCTATGTATGACTATATGAGTGAGGGGGGATCACTTTTGCCTACCATAGAATAATGACCACACAATGTAAACATAAGGGGGGTCATTATTCTATGGCATGGAAAATTTACCCCCCATCACTCATATAGTTTACATGCAGGGGGGGTCATTATTCTATGGCATGGAAAAGCCCCCCCCCCCTCACTCGTACAGTGTAAACATAGGGAGGTCATTATTCTATGGCATGGAAAAGTGACCCCCCTCACTCATATAGTTTACATACAGGGGTCTTTATTCTATGGCATGGGAAAGTGACCCCCCTCCTCACTCATACAGTGTAAACATCGGGGGGTCGTTATTCCATGGCATCGAAAAGTGACCTGCTCTCGCTTGTTCAGTGTATACATAGGGGGTGGGGGTCATTGTTCTTATATGTTTTACGCTGGTCTGTGTGAATAGTATGCATTATGTGACCCTCCTAGTTATACAGCACCCACCACCTCATTATCATCTTTAGAAATTAGTAAGACAAATTATCTGCCTACTTTTTTTTCAGATTCAATATATTTATGTTATTCTATAAATCGTTGAATCAAAATATATGTTGTTAGGCCTTAAACAGTGCTATTTAACAATTAATTATAATAAATTCAATATTTTCCCACTATATATTGCTATTCGCAAGGGGGGGGGTCATTTTTCCGCAAGGGGGGTCAATATTCTATATGACACCGGAACAATAATACTACACATACAAAATATAAAACAAGATCACAACCGTTTCTTAGCTTTTTTACCTCAATATATTGCCAACCGGTTTCAATTCCTGAAACAATAATATTGCACATACAAAATATCTAACAAGATCACACAAGTTTCTCAACTCTTTTGAATAAATATACTGCCAACTATTCATGTATATATATATGACTGGGATTCTCAACAGCAACCGAATGTTGCATTAGCTATACTGCTCACCTTATGGCTTTTCCTTGTTCTATTACACAGCTATTGGTGTAGACACCCTGTACACAGTTGTTTCCATGCAGGCTGTAATAGTGCAGCTTGTTATTCCTGTCCACGCAAAAGGCGATAATCTTGGCATTGCCGATGTAGTCACTTACCTACCATAATATATCAAACAAACGTCTATTGAAATAGTACAACCAAAGCCATCAGCAATTAGCAGATCACAAGAGGGAATGGCAAATAATGTGTTTCTTGAAGCTACTCATAGCAAGTTAAATTGCATTGGCAATGGTTCAGAGGGAGATCAGCTCACCAGAGGGAATGGCAAATAAAGTGTTTCT
This sequence comes from Archivesica marissinica, assembly GCA_014843695.1. Classification (NCBI taxonomy): domain Eukaryota; kingdom Metazoa; phylum Mollusca; class Bivalvia; order Venerida; family Vesicomyidae; genus Archivesica; species Archivesica marissinica. The sequence continues at coordinate 12,234,032 of CM026390.1, read as the reverse complement.
TGAAGCTACTCATAGCAAGTTAAATTGCATTGGCAATGGTTCAGAGGGAGATCAAATTTGTATAATTTAGAGATAGATTTGCACTTAGGCGGTCTTTATCCAATGATGGAGATTAGCACATTATGATCAAACATGGTAATTTATGGTATTCCAATATTTTTGGAAAAATGACACCCAACAGTAACAATATTGTATCCAGTAGTGCAGGAGACTTCACAGTTCACACATATTATTTGTGTTTTAAGCAAGCATGAGGTACACTATACCTCACAGTTCACACGTATTATTTGTGTTTTAAGCAAGCATGAGGTACAATATACCTCACAGTTCACACATATTATTTGTGTTTTAAGCAAGCATGAGGTACACTATACCTCACAGTTCACACATATTATTTGTGTTTTAAGCAAGCATGAGGTACAATATACCTCACAGTTCACACATATTATTTGTGTTTTAAGCAAGCATGAGGTACACTATACCTCACAGTTCACACATATTATTTGTGTTTTAAGCAAGCATGAGGTACACTATACTTCACAGTTCACACATATTATTTGTGTTTTAAGCAAGCATGAGGTACAATATACTTCACAGTTCACACATATTATTTGTGTTTTAAGCAAGCATGAGGTACACTATACTTCACAGTTCACACATATTATTTGTGTTTTAAGCAAGCATGACGTACATTATACTTCACAGTTCACACGTATTATTTGTGTTTCAAGCAAGCATGAGGTACACTATACTTCACAGTTCACATATTATTTGTGTTTTAAGCAAGCATGAGGTACACTATACTTCACAGTTCACAATATTATTTGTGTTTCAAGCAAGCATGAGGTACACTATACTTCACAGTTCACGTATTATTTGTGTTTTAAGCAAGCATGAGGTACACTATACTTCACAGTTCACACATATTATTTGTGTTTCAAGCAAGCATGAGGTACACTATACTTCACAGTTCACGTATTATTTGTGTTCAAGCAAGCATGAGGTACACTATACTTCACAGTTCACACGTATTATTTGTGTTTTAAGCAAGCATGAGGTACACTATACTTCACAGTTCACGTATTATTTGTGTTTCAAGCAAGCATGAGGTACACTATACTTCACAGTTCACGTATTATTTGTGTTTCAAGCAAGCATGAGGTACACTATACTTCACAGTTCACGTATTATTTGTGTTTCAAGCAAGCATGAGGTACACTATACTTCACAGTTCACGTATTATTTGTGTTTTAAGCAAGCATGAGGTACACTATACTTCACAGTTCACGTATTATTTGTGTTTTAAGCAAGCATGAGGTACACTATACTTCACAGTTCACGTATTATTTGTGTTTTAAGCAAGCATGAGGTACACTATACTTCACAGTTCACGTATTATTTGTGTTTTAAGCAAGCATGAGGTACACTATACCTCACAGTTCACGTATTATTTGTGTTTTAAGCAAGCATGAGGTATAATATACTTCACAGTTCACGTATTATTTGTGTTTTAAGCAAGCATGAGGTACACTATACCTCACAGTTCACGTATTATTTGTGTTTTAAGCAAGCATGAGGTACACTATACCTCACAGTTCACGTATTATTTGTGTTTTAAGCAAGCATGAGGTACACTATACTTAAAGCCCGAAATGCAAATACCAGAAGTTTCGGTCCATTCATTTTTGTTTGTTTTTGCTGCTTAGTCACACAGACAACTATGGTCATATCGCGACTCTCTATTATTATTGGAGGAAGACCATGGATGCCTCAGTATTTCAGGCATGGTTGGGTACTGAAACACCTTCAGTTTAGTGATGTGACTAATAGTCCCTACAAACGTGAAACTGTATCAAAACGCGAATTTAGAACGTAGTGGGTGCAATAAAATGCATAGTTAATCTTAGTGCACTTTCCAATTTCCCAAACTTGATTTTTTATGATTGGTAGGTAATAAGTTACACAGTATTTATTTATTCATAAGTGCATGTAGACAACTACAGCAGAAGTACAAGTAATTAACAGTAGTACATGCACACAAGATGACAACTTGTTTAACATCAGCACATACCAGATGTCCGATTGAATATGGCATTATAGACTGCTGGCTCCAACATTGGAGCCATTGGCGCAAACTTTTTCTGATTGGCGAATTTGCTGGCGCAAACTAAAATTGACCCAGAGGAAACCCTGGCACCAGCGTAGAACCACCGACCTTTCATAAGCCAGATGGATAGCTCCCTCACATGAAATCATTCGACACCTCCAGTGAGATTCGATATTAGAATGGCGAGTGTCAAATGATCTGAAGTCAATGACCGTAACAACTCGGGTACGGGGGCTACTTTAGTATTATCATATACTAGATATAACATAATGCATGATATCTATGGATAGTATGGGACAGTTAAACATTAGTATTATCATATACTAGATATAACATAATGCATGATATCTATGGATAGTATGGGACAGTTAAACATTAGTATTATCATATACTAGATATAAAGCTTAATGCATGATATCTATGGATAGTATGGGACAGTTAAACATTAGTATTATCATATACTAGATATAAAGCTTAATGCATGATATCTATGGATAGTATGGGACAGTTACACATTAGTATTATCATATACTAGATATAAAGCTTAATGCATGATATCTATGGATAGTATGGGACAGTTAAACATTAGTATTATCATATACTAGATAAAAGCTTAATGCATGATATCTATGGATAGTATGGGACAGTTAAACATTAGTATTATCATATACTAGATATAACATAATGCATGATATCTATGGATAGTATGGGACAGTTAAACATTAGTATTATCATATACTAGATATAAAGCTTAATGCATGATATCTATGGATAGTATGGGACAGTTAAACATTAGTATTATCATATACTAGATATAAAGCTTAATGCATGATATCTATGGATAGTATGGGACAGTTAAACATTAGTATTATCATATACTAGATATAAAGCATAATGCATGATATCTATGGATAGTATGGGACAGTTAAACATTAGTATTATCATATACTAGATATAACATAATGCATGATATCTATGAATAGTATGGGACAGTTAAACATTAGTATTATCATATATACTAGATATAAAGCTTAATGCATGATATCTATGGATAGTATGGGACAGTTAAACATTAGTATTATCATATACTAGATATAAAGCATAATGCATGATATCTATGGATAGTATGGGACAGTTAAACATTAGTATTATCATATACTAGATATAACATAATGCATGATATCTATGAATAGTATGGGACAGTTAAACATTAGTATTATCATATACTAGATATAACATAATGCATGATATCTATGGATAGTATGGGACAGTTAAACATTAGTATTATCATATACTAGATATAACATAATGCATGATATCTATGGATAGTATGGGACAGTTAAACATTAGTATTATCATATACTAGATATACATAATGCTGATATCTATGGATAGTATGGGACAGTTAAACATTAGTATATATATACAGATATAACATAATGCATGATATCTATGGATAGTATGGGACAGTTAAACATTAGTATTATCATATACTAGATATAACATAATGCATGATATCTATGGATAGTATGGGACAGTTAAACATTAGTATTATCATATACTAGATATAACATAATGATATCTATGGATAGTATGGGACAGTTAACATTAGTATTATCATATACTAGATATAACATAATGCATGATATCTATGGATAGTATGGGACAGTTAAACATTAGTATTATCATATACTAGATATAAAGCATAATGCATGATATCTATGGATAGTATGGGACAGTTAAACATTAGTATTATCATATACTAGATATAACATAATGCATGATATCTATGGATAGTATGGGACAGTTAAACATTAGTATTATCATATACTAGATATAAAGCATAATGCATGATATCTATGAATAGTATGGGACAGTTAAACATTAGTATTATCATATACTAGATATAACATAATGCATGATATCTATGGATAGTATGGGACAGTTAAACATTAGTATTATCATATACTAGATATAAAGCATAATGCATGATATCTATGGATAGTATGGGACAGTTAAACATTAGTATTATTATATACTAGATATAACATAATGCATGATATCTATGAATAGTATGGGATAGTTAAACATTAGTATTATCATATACTAGATATAAAGCTTAATCAGGGTTCCCACAGACTGTTGAGACTGAAATTCAAGGACTTTTCAAGGACTTTTCAAGGACATTTCATCGTTTTTCAAGGACTCGTTAAATTCGAAATCCGAACAGTTCCAAATGTACTGTTGTTGTTTCCGGTTTGCCTTAATAGCACAAAGAGGTGAAAACACCGCAAAGTGCAGCCGCTATCTTTTGAGGCCACACCTAATAATTAACTCGGGACGGACGCATTTTTTGCCCATCACCCGGCCGAAATTGGTGAATTTTATTAATAATAAAATATTTTAGCAACAATTCAAAACTTGCATGCGATTCAAGCACACGCTATGGTAATTTAAGGAGTTTTTCCCAGGATTTAAGGACTTTTTAAGGACAAAAACCACCAATACCAAATTCAAGGAGTTTTCAAGGACCTAACACAAATTCAAGGAGTTTTCAAGGTCTGTGGGAACCCTGTTAATGCATGATATCTATGGATAGTATGGGACAGTTAAACATTAGTATTATCATATACTAGATATAACATAATGAATGATATCTAACTATTGTAGCATACCCAAACTTCCGATAAACATTGTTTATCACTGTCACTCTGTTTCTTCTTCTTTGGACGTAACTCGCACATGTACCGAAACAACACAGAGTCGTTCTTCAGATCGATACGAATCGTGGGGCAAGCTATCGATTGTTGTTCAACTTTTATGTTGGGCATAGCGCAATCTCCACGGGATGTAACTATAGCTTTAAACATATAATTAAAATAATTGATTCTCTGTAGATACGTCATGTTAATACTGATGAACATTGTTTATTTGTTTTGGTGTTTTAAAGTGGCACCAGTAGCTTAGGTCAAATGGCGACTCTCCACCTATTATTGGTGGAGGAAACCCCCGGGTGCCTTCCTGAGCTCTATTTCATGAACTGGTGAGCACCAGAGTAGTACCACTCATGATTCTGTAAGCCAGCTCTGAGCTGTATTTCATGATTCCGTAAGCCAGCTCTGAGCTGTATTTCATGATTCCGTAAGCCAGCGCCGAGCTGTATTTCATGATTCCGTAAGCCAGCTCCGAGCTGTATTTCATGATTCCGTAAGCCAGCTCCGAGCTGTATTTCATGATTCCGTAAGCCAGCGCCGAGCTGTATTTCATGATTCCGTAAGCCAG
>CM026390.1:12207424-12227643 GCA_014843695.1 Archivesica marissinica | reverse complement strand
TTAAACATTAGTATTATCATATACTAGATATAACATAATGCATGATATCTATGGATAGTATGGGACAGTTAAACATTAGTATTATCATATACTAGATATAAAGCATAATGCATGATATCTATGAATAGTATGGGACAGTTAAACATTAATATTATCATATACTAGATATAACATAATGCATGATATCTATGGATAGTATGGGACAGTTAAACATTAGTATTATCATATACTAGATATAAAGCATAATGCATGATATCTATGGATAGTATGGGACAGTTAAACATTAGTATTATTATATACTAGATATAACATAATGCATGATATCTATGAATAGTATGGGATAGTTAAACATTAGTATTATCATATACTAGATATAAAGCTTAATCAGGGTTCCCACAGACTGTTGAGACTGAAATTCAAGGACTTTTCAAGGACTTTTCAAGGACATTTCATCGTTTTTCAAGGACTCGTTAAATTCGAAATCCGAACAGTTCCAAATGTACTGTTGTTGTTTCCGGTTTGCCTTAATAGCACAAAGAGGTGAAAACACCGCAAAGTGCAGCCGCTATCTTTTGAGGCCACACCTAATAATTAACTCGGGACGGACGCATTTTTTGCCCATCACCCGGCCGAAATTGGTGAATTTTATTAATAATAAAATATTTTAGCAACAATTCAAAACTTGCATGCGATTCAAGCACACGCTATGGTAATTTAAGGAGTTTTTCCCAGGATTTAAGGACTTTTTAAGGACAAAAACCACCAATACCAAATTCAAGGAGTTTTCAAGGACCTAACACAAATTCAAGGAGTTTTCAAGGTCTGTGGGAACCCTGTTAATGCATGATATCTATGGATAGTATGGGACAGTTAAACATTAGTATTATCATATACTAGATATAACATAATGAATGATATCTAACTATTGTAGCATACCCAAACTTCCGATAAACATTGTTTATCACTGTCACTCTGTTTCTTCTTCTTTGGACGTAACTCGCACATGTACCGAAACAACACAGAGTCGTTCTTCAGATCGATACGAATCGTGGGGCAAGCTATCGATTGTTGTTCAACTTTTATGTTGGGCATAGCGCAATCTCCACGGGATGTAACTATAGCTTTAAACATATAATTAAAATAATTGATTCTCTGTAGATACGTCATGTTAATACTGATGAACATTGTTTATTTGTTTTGGTGTTTTAAAGTGGCACCAGTAGCTTAGGTCAAATGGCGACTCTCCACCTATTATTGGTGGAGGAAACCCCCGGGTGCCTTCCTGAGCTCTATTTCATGAACTGGTGAGCACCAGAGTAGTACCACTCATGATTCTGTAAGCCAGCTCTGAGCTGTATTTCATGATTCCGTAAGCCAGCTCTGAGCTGTATTTCATGATTCCGTAAGCCAGCGCCGAGCTGTATTTCATGATTCCGTAAGCCAGCTCCGAGCTGTATTTCATGATTCCGTAAGCCAGCTCCGAGCTGTATTTCATGATTCCGTAAGCCAGCGCCGAGCTGTATTTCATGATTCCGTAAGCCAGCTCCGAGCTGTATTTCATGATTCCGTAAGCCAGCTCCAAGCTGTATTTCATGATTCCGTAAGCCAGTTCCGAGCTGTATTTCATGATTCCGTAAGCCAGCTCCGAGCATTATTTCATGTTTCCGTAAGCCAGCGCCGAGCTGTATTCATGCATGATTCCGTAAGCCAGCGCCGGGCAGCTGTATTCATGTCCGTAAGCCAGCTCCGAGCTGTATTTCATGATTCCGTAGAGCCAGCTCCGAGCTGTATTTCATGATTCCGTAAGCCAGCTCCGAGCTGTATTTCATGATTCCGTAAGCCAGCGCCGAGCTGTATTTCATGATTCCGTAAGCCAGCTCCGAGCTGTATTTCATGATTCCGTAAGCCAGCTCCGAGCTGTATTTCATGATTCCGTAAGCCAGCTCCGAGCTGTATTTCATGATTCCGTAAGCCAGCGTCGAGCTGTATTTCATGATTCCGTAAGCCAGCTCCGAGCTGTATTTCATGATTCCGTAAGCCAGCGCCGAGCTGTATTTCATGATTCCGTAAGCCAGCGCCGAGCTGTATTTCATGATTCCGTAAGCCAGCGCCGAGCTGTATTTCATGATTCCGTAAGCCAGCGCCGAGCTGTATTTCATGATTCCGTAAGCCAGCGTCGAGCTGTATTTCATGATTCCGTAAGCCAGCTCCGAGCTGTATTTCATGATTCCGTAAGCCAGCTCTGAGCTGTATTTCATGATCTGGTTAGCACCAGAGTAGTACCACTCATGATTCCGTAAGCCAGCTCTGAGCTCTATGCCATGAACTGGTTAGCACCAGAGTAGTACCATTCATGATTCCGTAAGCCAGCTCTGAGCTGTATTTCATGAACTGGTTAGCACCAGAGTAGTACCACTCATGATTCCGTAAGCCAGCTCTGAGCTGTATTTCATGAACTGGTTAGCACCAGAGTAGTACCATTCATGAGTCCGTAAGCCAGCTCTGAGCTGTATTTCATGAACTGGTTAGCACCAGAGTAGTACCACTCAAGATTCCGTAAGCCAGCTCCGAGCTGTATTTCATGAACTGGTTTTGGAGGATGATACAGAGACATTCCAGAGTCTCCTCTGGTTCTTTCACGTGCACGGTGTACAGCACCGACACGAGACCTCGGTTTAAAGTCCTAATTTTATTAGGGTCGAACCTGTGATCCCTGGATTACCAGTCCAGCGTGTTACCACAAGGTTGGAATATCCTTGGTTCACACCAGTGCATACTTTATCTCGCACATCAAAACACCCGTATTACTATAAAAACTTATCAGATACAGGTAAATTAATGAATCAGACTCAACACACGAGTATGTATGAAATAGATCAATTGGCGAGCGAAAATGGTATAAATGTTGAAAATAGACAATATGTTCTTGATTTAAATTTGTTCACTTTTTACATTTTATGTAACTTTCTGTTTTTGATTTTTGCAAAAATAATTATTCCGAGAGTCTATCATTATTGAAAACGCCAATATCACTACACCATGTGAGAGTTAAAGACAACTGTGTCCTGGCCAGTAAGTGTGCAAAACAAAACAATCTCTTGTTGACAGTGTTACTACTTTGGCTCGTACATCTACATGTATTAGAAGACTGGCTACTTACCGGGTACATGCTCTTCTGCAATATAATTGTCAGGGTTACTGCTCGTTTCTGCTTCTATCTTTTGATAGCCTTGTTCAAAAGCAATCCTGTACATTAAATTTAGTTTCATTATAATTTGTTATTGAATGCAGACAACCATGTGAATTCGCCAAACATGTTTCCATTTACAAACAAATCGGATTTCTCTCTGTATTAATTCTTTAGTTCTAATATTGACAACTGTCAACATGCCATTTCAATATCGGCAATAACAGATGCATAACAGTTTACGTATATATGATTTTAGAAATCTCAGCCAGTACCAAGTCTGTGGCCGAGTGGTTATGGTCATTGACTAAATCATTTGCCACCTCAACTGATGTAGGTTCTACTCTTACTGGAGCTGTGGAATTTTGTCACATGATGAAGCTATCCAGCTGGCATACGGATGGTCAGTGTTTCTATCCAGCTGGCATACGGAAGGTCAGTGTTTCTATCCAGCTGGCATACGGAAGGTCAGTGTTTCTATCCAGCTGGCATACGGAAGGTCAGTGTTTCTATCCAGCTGGCATACGGAAGGTCAGTGTTTCTATCCAGTTGCCCGTCCTTGTCTGAAATATTGCTCAGAGGGGTGAGGTCTGCCGATGAGTCACTGTATGCACATTTAAATTTGTTTGCTTTGTAATTTTAACACAACCTGTAACACAATGCAACACAAGTATGAAAGACCAACCTGCTTATTCCAGCTGGTGCAGATTCAACAATTCTCGGTTCATCTGTTTTGCTGGGGATTACAATTCTTAGATCATCGAATGAGTGTCGTTTTTGGAGATCAGCAATGCTTTGTTTGGCCGTAGCTGCTTGTTGCTGTTTGACTCTGTTCGCTTTATACGTGTCTCTCGGATTGGTAGTGACTGCTCCGGCATTAATTGATTCTCGCAAATCAGCAAGGATCTTCTCTGGTTGATTATTCGCGTGAATTCCATATTTCTTAAGCAATTGTTGAACATCAGGGTCCATGATATCGTGGATCCTTTTACATTTCTCATCAAATTTGCAATTGTTTAACACATAATGTCTGCATATGTGTAAATTTGGGCAAAGTGCTCCACTTTCCAAGTTTCTGCATTTCTTACCAACATTGTAATATTTGCATATTCTAGGAATGGCTACCGATTTATGCAATATGTGTCTTACGTCTTCAAGAGACACATTGAACAGCATATTCTTCTTCAGGATCTCAACATTATGTTCTGTTGTTAAGTCATGACCAAACATACAGCGTTCTTCAAATTCGCAATTTCCAGACAATAGATAGAACTTGCAAATATGTAGATCCGAGCAAGATGCCGTTACCCCATGACAAGTGTTCTTTTTCGAGCAATGAACTTCGCATATACTTATTTTAGTACTCAGTCTAATAAGGGATTGCCCATCATCGACGTACTCAAACTGTGTAGGACATTGGTTGATAATCTTCATCAGTCCTTCAGGGCCCACATATTCCAAATCCTCACAAATCTTACTCACTAACAATGGTCCTCTTTTCTTGATCAACATCATACTGAGAGTTTTGATGATCGCGTCTTTTATTAAGGCATGTCCGTCAATGTTTTGAAGTGAAGACATTGTACTTTAGATCTACTAGAACTGTAACGTTCTGGAAAGTGTTCTGGTGTTGCACACTCTGAAGAGAGGAAGAAGATCTTTAAAGCAGCATTACATAGTATGAAATAAAAGATATTTGAAAAATTCAATTTTTACGTATGGGTAGTAATGCTGCTACACATTCTAACATTATATTTTGTATGCGTATGTTCATTTGGTAAACAGTGTTTTTTTGCGATAAAACAAACTCGAAACCGAAAGTAGGACTTTCCAGACATTATACTTTGTATGCTTATGTTCATTTGGTAAACAGTGTTTATTTGCGATAAAACAAACTCGAAACCGAAAGTAGGACTTTCCGAGTCGATCGGTCACGCACTTGTTTACAACCGGAACGCATTGTCCGCACTTGTTTACATTCGGAATGCATCGTCCCCATTTGTCCCACGTTGTCTTTTTTAATTAAATTACTTGATATGTTGATTCATACCTCTGTTAGCTAAGTCTTTTAGGGACATTTCTACATCCCCGCGAGGGGTTCGACATTAGAGGAAGATAGATAGATAGTATTTCATGTTCAAAATATATACGTTGTTTTCTACATCCTCTGTTGTTTCACGCATGCGCGCTGTGAGTGTTGACATCCGTGTGTTGATAAACAAATTCGCATATACGACGGTTTAAATTTATTGGAATTTTATCGTTTCTGAGCGACTATTTCGATTTTTGTAAACACACACACATCAGTATTTATATTTTACCAAAAACATACTTTATTACGATGTAATGCTGCTTTAAACATAATCATCTTGATTATGAGAGGAACATATGTGATAACAACTTGCCAAACACATTTTGCTTTTCTCCACTGTATGAATTCAACTGTTGAGGCAATTAAAGATAGTGCACTTTATTGATACGAGTTTTTGGGACTATGAACAATTGTAGATGTTTAAGATATTTACCATTACAATACCCACAGTCCTATTGGCACCTGCAAACACATTTTCTTCAGAAATTGGAAATGTAATAAAACAGAAGGCTAAGTGGGTGGAGGTGTAGCGAACCCATAGAACATGGGAATAAGTCAGTGTGGGTGGAGGTGTAGCAAACCCATAGAACATGGGAATAAGTCAGTGTTTTATTACTTTTTAATTGATAATTGAAGATTTTCAAAACTGCAAATATATGTTCCTTATTTCTTGTTGAAACATGCTTTAAAGGTTCTCGATGCCTTTAATTTTACACATCGGACATGAGTAACATTCCAAGAAACGATTGTTTTACACATCGGACATGAGTAACATTCCCAGAAACAATTGTTTTACACATCGGACATGAGTAACATTCCCAGAAACGATTGTTTTACACATCAGACATGAGTAACATTCCAAGAAACGATTCTTTTACACATCGGACATGAGTAACATTCCCAGAAACGATTGTTTTACACATCGGACATGAGTAACATTCCCAGAAACAATTGTTTTACACATCGGACATGAGTAACATTCCCAGAAACGATTGTTTTACACATCAGACATGAGTAACATTCCAAGAAACGATTCTTTTACACATCGGACATGAGTAACATTCCCAGAAACGATTGTTTTACACATCGGACATGAGTAACATTCCGAGAAACGATTGTTTTACACATCGGACATGAGTAACATTCCCAGAAACGATTGTTTACACATCGGACATGAGTAACATTCCAAGAAACGATTGACAAAGTTTTATCAATTTACAACCACTACCATACCCAACAAGCCATGCTTACTAGCTGGTTTCATTTCAAATTCTATGTGTATATAAATAACTTGTTGTATACATGCACGCTAAATATAAATTGTGCGCACGTAGACAACCGACAAAGCCGAAATAAACACATGGAGTCAAAGCGAGAAATGAGAAATCAATGAGTATATACTTGATATTTAGTGTATAATAAGCAGGACAAAATTGTTAATTGTTTTCAATAAATAATATATTTTCTCTACATGTAGATATACGTCTCATTTTCCGATTATTTCTGAGGTCAGTCTGTTGTGAAGTGGGACACCCCAGGTCGGGTCCCTAGGGCGACTATTTACCCCATGTCACCCTCTAGAATGAGCTTTTACGTATGGGTAGCAATAAAACAAACTCGAAACCAAAAGTAGGACTTTCCAAGTCGAACATGTCACGCGCATTTGTTTACAATATTGTATATTTTGGGTTTTACGCCTGCATCAGCACCATTTTGGGCTATATCACCGACGGGCAGTTTACCTAACAACACCTTTCCTGGGCAGGCTCCAGCAGTTAACCAGTACTTGGGTGCACCAACCTCCGTAAGAAACTGCCAGCGGGGTTCGAACCCGTCACCATCAGTGATGATAGGTTACAGTTACAGTCAGCAACCGTAGCCACTCGACCACGGAGGTGGACGGTCCGGATGTACATTCGGGATGATGAAAAAACGTATTTTCAAGGTTGAAAATGCACAGGGATTCGGCACGTTTGGGGGTACTAGTATATATATATTTAAGTATATATACTAGTACTCCCAAGCTTGCCGAATCCCTGTGGGTATAATTGTGTTAATAATTACTTCGAAAATAGTCTAGAATGCACCACAGGACATCTAAGATTTCCAAAAAAATACGCCCCTGATAATTACGTGAATAAACAAAGGCCGAAAATAGGTGACGGCCGATATCAGGGATGTTGACGAGACTACTTTCTGTTTGAACATTTGGTTTAACATTGTTTGAAATACATTTCTAATCGAAAACAACATTTTGTTTCAAAAGAAAATATAGGAATGTGTAGAAAAATGATTATATAATACCAACTTTATGGTGATACGTGACCTATATGCACACGAACATCTCGGCCGAAATTGTAGAATGATTCAATCTCACCGCCGTATTCGTGGGTCTCAGGTCGTTTCGCCCTAAATACCAGTTCGCACCGGGTCGTTTCGCACTGGGTCATTTCGCCCTATAGATAGTAGGTAACGGTGGTATGGTGGGTAGTTTCGCCCCAAAGTCAATATTTTATCTCCAGAAGTGACAAGCTATGTATATATTGTCAAAATGTTCCAGTGTAAATATGATTTATGTCCATATGAATTGAATATTATATATAAATATAATATTTAGGGCGAATCGACCCGGGGCGAACAGGTATTTAGGGCGAAATAACTCATAGTGCGAACGGGTAATTGGGGCGAAACGACCCGGGACCGATACGAGGGATGTTCAAAAAGTTCGCGGAAAGTGCTTGGGTAGGCCAAGGGAAAATCCTTTCAACCAAAAATTACAAAGATTTCATCGAGCCTGTCATCGAACTAGCACGGAAGAGCACAGCAGGCTGCCACATTGGCATATTCTTCATCGCTACACCAACATGTGCCGATGATATACTACTCATTGCTGATAACCCTGTTGATCTCCAAAGACTACTATCAATAGCTCATGAATACTCAAGGCAGGAAAGGTACAACATTCACCCTGGAAAAACAAGAATCATTGTATACAATGACAATTCAGGAAATACATCACACTCATGGGTATTGGGAGAAACAGAAGTAGTACCAGCAAAAGTTCTAACACACTTGGGGATAAACAGATATGCATCCTGTACCACAAGCCCAGACACTGAGGCACGAAGAACATCCTACAGTCTCATGAAAGCAGGTTTCCATGGCACCACCGGACTCACCAATGCCTGTTTGAAACGCATGATTGATCTATACATTATACCCAGATTACTATACGGTCTTGAGTCCCTAATAGTAACTGAAAAACAGAAGACTCTACTTGAAACTGCATACAGAGACCTCCTGAAAAGAATACAAGCTCTTCCTCAAAGAACTGCAAACGAGGCACCTTATCTTCTATTCCAATCAACGACAGCAGAAGGCACACTTGATATCCGAACATTAACATTCTTTGGGAAAATCATCAACGATAGCTCATCAATTTTACACCAAATATGCATTCGTCAACTAGCCACTAAAGAATTATCATCCAACTCATGGTTCATCTCAATTGTAAAGCTGACATTCAAGTATGGTTTACCATCTCCCCATGATGTTATACAAAATCCGATGAAATACAATACATGGAAAAGACTGGTAAAGAAAACAGTACACATGTTCTGGAAAGAGGAACTTGAAACAGCTGCCAAAGAGAAACCCACACTCCAGCTAATTCACCAGGAAATACCATCATGGGAACATGTTGAAATGAACCCATATGCTGTTGACAGAGCAAGACTTCAAGCCAGAATCCTAACAGAAACATTCACACTGCAGAAACATAGATCCAAATTCTACAAAGAAAGCCCAAACTGCCGCCTTTGCCTACTTGAGCCTGAAGATTCTGCACATATGCTACTCAGATGCCCAGCCCTACAACTAACAAGATGCTCGGCACCAGTCTACCAGAGAATACAAGAAATAGGGAACCAACCCCCCAGATCGGAAAATGAACTCTTAGAAATTCTACTAGGATTTTCAAGAGATGCTGGAATATATAAACTGGCCAGCAATGCTTGTTATGCAATTACGCATCTACGCCAATCACTCTATTCAAATCAAGTCTAGTCTATCAAATTGCTAATGTGTGCATTGTCTACTTCATATGTATATATATATAGATATATATATATTATTTTGTGTTTTTCTATACAAATGGTTACTGTTACAAGCTTACAAGTTTATAAGTTTTTATTGTCAGAATATACAACATATTCCTATGTGCTCTTATGAGAGGTGCCTATAAGAGGCAGATTATACAAAGTCAAGTCAAGTCAAGCTTATAAAATCTTTATTTGTCTTCTATATGACTTTGAAATTTAACATAGTGAACCCTTTTTATATTCCTAATTGATTTACCGAAAAACAGCACTGTATTCATAATAATGTTATTTGTATCGTTACTACAGTAATAATATAATGTCCATCGACCGTCACCGGATCACTTTTCGTATTTTAACAAATTTTGTGGAAAATTGTTACCACTTTACATGTTCATTACTTTTGTATGCGCTAATTGATTTTCTCAAAAATTACATCACGTCCACATACGGTTCCCGTACATTCATACTGTGACGTCAGTAGACTATTACGACGTCATTTGTGACGTCAACACATGTTCAACATGCGCACCGTCTATTAGCAGACCGGATTCACATCACGATGTCGTTAGAACAGCGATACGCAATAAAAGTTTGTGTTTTGCAAAAGAAAACTAAATCAGAAACTGTGACTGAAAACATATGTTGAAAAGGCTTTGAAGAAAACTGCAATATAGATAAGTGGTACAACAGATTCAGCGACGGCGTCGATTTACCTAAGGACGTAAAACGAGACGGACGTCCTGCAACGTCGAAAAACGATAAAATCATCTGTAGGGCCAAATCCATTCTGGATTCGGATAGACGTATACGTGTCAGGGATTTAGCTAATAAATTGGATATTTCAACGGGAAGTGCGTATTCTATAGTTATGGATAAGTTGAATATGCGTTGTGTTGCAGCTAGATGGGTACCTCGGTTACTTTCAAGCGAACACAAAGAGAAAAGAATGGCGACGGCTACACAATTTCTACAGAACTTTCGTAAAAAAGGCATGAGATATTTAAATAAAATAGTGACAGTTGATGAAACAGGGGTATCAACGTTCGATCCTGAAACCAAGCAAATGTCGTCAGTTTGGAAAACACCGGTATCCCATCACCACAGAAGGCACGTGTCGTCCGCTCAGCGAAGATGTAGATGTTTATCGTATTCTACGACGTGCAAGGTGTGGTCCTAACTCATGCCGTACCTGTGGGGACTACAATTACCTCCAAATACTATTCAAAGGTATGTACAGTACAATCTATATGATTTATACATTATTTTCTCCTTTGTTTGCCTCACAAATGGGCGGGTTGTGATATTTTTGCAATTGCTTTTCAGGTGTTGAGCAGAAATTTCATAGCAGCGATGAGAAAGAAGCGACCTGGGCTCTTAAATGACTAACTTCTGCATCAAGACAATGCTCCCAGTCACAAGTCTGCATACACACAGGCGATGATGGATAAGTTGAATATGAAAACTGTGGATCACACGCCCTACTCACCCGATGTGGCACCAAATGACTTTTATCTATTCCCTACTTTGAAAGCTGAACTTCGTGGCAGACGAATGGGCTCGATAGAGGAAATTCAAAACACTGTCTGTTCCGTTTTTAAAAGCATCCCGGAAGATAGTTTCAGAAGATCATTTCTAACATGGGTGCATAGATGGGAGAAATGTTTGCGGTACAAGGGCGAGTATTTTGAGAAGATGTGACATTGAAGTAAGGAAATTTGAGAATGACGTGACGTTAATTAATTAATCGTATTTTGACGTTGATCCGGTCACGCTTTGTAGGCATTACTAAAACTATGGTAACTTCTTCATTTTTAAAGATACTATGGTGAAATCTGTCCTACAAGTTGAAAAGAGATGCATGTATATCGGTATTAAATATAATGATTAAAACTGTATTGTTAAAAATGTTATAAGCACTTTCCGCGAACTTCTTGAACCCCCCTCGTATGCCTGAACTGCGAAATTTAATATTGTGTGCGAAATGGACGAAATGTAAACAGGCGTGTGCGAAATGGAATATTATATGGAATAAATCCTATATATAATATAAATGCAAAATAAGAGCACGAAGTGACTTATTTATATTGTATTATATATCGAATATTAATTGTATTTAGTGAAATTGCAAAGGTTGCAATTAAATATATTAACATATATAACATTTATAGCTCATGTTGTAATTTCTCAATGAAACGACAACTACGAAATGTAAATCTCGGGGAACGGACAATATCCCCCCCGGACAATATCCCCCCCGGACAATATCCCCCCCCGTATATTTTGACCCAGGCGGACAATATCCCCCCCATCAAAAAGACAGGGCGGACAATATCCCCCCCGTAGAAAATCACAGGGCGGACAATATCCCCCCCATCAAAAAGACAAGGCGGACAATATCCCCCCCGTAGAAAATCACAGGGCGGACAATATCCCCCCCGGACATTATCCCCCCTTATAAACTTATAAATTAACGCAAATTAACAAGCTTTATTTTATTTCTGTATAAGTAAACGTCGACATCAAGGGGTGTTTCTATCATCTCACCCAGAGTACCTGGAGACGAGTACAAGCGGAAGGCCTCGCCACTGAGTACCGAGAAAACGACGAGCTGAAGCAATTTGTCGGAATTATTGACGGCCTGGCGTTCCTGCCGGTTGACGAGGTTGTCGAAGGAATGACGGCACTGAAGGACCTTGCGCCAGACTCTTTGATGCCAGTGATAGACTATTTCGACAACTCATATGTCAGCGGCGGCTACAACTCGGTTAGGGGACCCAATGGAATCATCAGAATGCGCCGTACACCACCGCGCTTTCCACCACCCACATGGAATGTACATGTAACTACACTCAATGGAGGCGACAGAACTAATAACAATTGCGAAAGTTGGAATAACTCATTTAGACATTTAGTTGGACATAGTAATCCCAGTCTGTGGACAGTACTCTCCTGTCTGCAGAAAGACCAGACAGCCGTGAACACCGAGATGGAACGTCAGCGGACTGGACAACCATCGGCCAAACGCGCTAAGAAGACGAGCGTTTCTCTCCAGAAGAGACTTAACAAATTATGCCGCCAGTACCGGGATGGAGCGAAAACGACAGTCAGTTTCCTGTTCGCGATTGGCGAGTATATAAGACTGTGAACAATTCTTAGGTTTCGCCACTATGTGCTAAATGACAAGTCTCAATTAGCACTTTCGTGAATAAGACTATAATAAACACCAAAATTCACACAAAATATCGCACTGTCCTACATCATTATTTATCATGCTTATGTGCTTGTATACGGAAATGAAGGTTGTTAACCCATTCTTGTTAGTTACTCTTTCTCCGTCCTATGATTTTCTACGGGGGGGATATTGTCCGCCCTAGGATTTTCCACGGGGGGATATTGTCCGCCCTAGGATTATCCACGGGGGGGATATTGTCCGCCTTGTATTTTTGATGGGGGGATATTGTCCGCCTTGTATTTTTGATGGGGGGGATATTGTCCGCCTGGGTCAAAATATACGGGGGGGATATTGTCCGGGGGGATATTGTCCTACACTCGTAAATCTCGTGTGAGAAATGGATTTTAAAATCTTATATAAATGCAAAATAATAGCATGACATGACTGATCTTGTATTATATATCGAATCATACTTGTATTTAATGAAAATCACACAGGTCACGGTTAAATATATTAACATAGGGTGCTGGTCAAAACGTACCCAAGTCAAAACGTACCCGCATTTTAAGTCAAAACATACCCAACTATAAGTCAAAACGTACCCACTCAAGAAGTAAAACGTAGGATGATGATGATTCCGTTTATTTACCCTCGCCGCCGGTAAATCATATGGGCGAGCAACCGTCGATTACTCGATGAGATGAAGTGTTGAGTCGTCGGTGTCTTGTATAGTGGTGTAGATTGATGATTGTAGTTGTAGATTAAGATTTCGGTCCAAGATGATTAGTTTACTCGATAATTATTCCTTGTTGGTTGAGTATATGTTGCTTAAGTCCAAGATGATTAACGATGATTTAGCTTATTTACCCTCGCCTCCGGCGAACCATATGGGATAGCGTACTAAGAAGTTTAGTTGACACGCATAAATTATAAACTAAGGTGATTAAGTTGTGTGTGTTAATAATACGATTTGAATGCTCAGCCCGGCCATAGATTAGGCTACACGTACCAAAATGTATAGGGTCAGTACAGGAGTCACTCTATACTGTCTCATATTCGTAAATGTATGAATATGTTTGATGTATAATATTATTTGCATGCTCAGCCCGGCCATAGATTAGGCTATAAGCACCCACATATATAGAGTCGGTACAGGAGTCACGCTGTACTAACACGCATCTTAGTTCTATAATGTGTGAATTAGATGAGTAATGTTATTTGATAACTCAGCCCGACCATAACTTAGGCTACAAGCATCAAAATACATAGGGTCTGTTTAGGAGGTGTGTTCACTCTAAACTGTCCTCGTATCTCTTGTAATTATATATCTTTTCCATGTTCGCTAATCTCAAGTAAAACGTACCTAAATAAGTAGTCAAATATATCATTGTGGTTGATATATTTTGCATTGACTAGACTACTAGTTCATGAGAATGAAGTGGTATGTCATTGTCCAGACACAATGGAATGCGGGTTCGGGCAGTGTATTCTAGGCAGGATGTCATAAACTGTCGAACTTCCTGTCCACTCGACGACAAACACACCGCCGCTAATTGCTGACCGTGTCATTGGAATTCCATTTTAGATATTTGGTCAGTTGGCCATTTGGATTTTTAAACAGAACTAAACAAGTATATATAGAACATTTTTTCGAGTTGGGCCCGTCCACGATGACGTCTTGGCGGAGAATGCCTGGCGGAAGGTACTGCTATGCAAGCTGAAAACATTATAATATGAATTTAATGCCACGAGATGTGTGTGGCTGTACAACATAAACACTCCAGCAGTATCATGAATTAAAGCAAGAGTGTTTCCAATTACCAACACAAACAAATTAACAAATATCAAATTCTTATATGCAAGCTGTAACTCACAGGAAAAAATACCTTCATGTATGTTGAGAAAAAAATTACCAATTTATATGCATATTTTAATTTCAAGAATACCATTTTTTTCACATCCTAAAACTTCTAAGTATGATTTTACCTATCTACAACTTTTTACTTGACACATAATATTTCCAATCTATTTCCAGTTATTCAATCTCTATATTATCCCATGGGTACGTTTTGACTTCTGGGTGGGTACGTTTTGACTTCTGGGTGGGTACGTTTTGACTTCTACTTGGGTACGTTTTTGGGTATGTGTGCGAAATGGAATATTAAATCATATATAAATCCATAACAAGCAGATGCAATTACTTATATTGTATTATATATCGAATAGTAATGGTATTCATTGAATACCCGAAGGCGGGTAATTAAATATATTAACTCGTATAGCTCGTAATGTAAGTCCCAAATGAAACGACAACTATGAAATGTAAATCTCGTATGGGAAATGGAATTTAAATTAATATATAAATGCATAATAGACGGATGAAGTGATATATATTGTATCATATATCGACTATTAATTGTATTCACTGAAAATGACAAAGTTGCAATTAAAAATATTTTGACTATTTACAGATTCGCCTTTTTTGTTTGGTAAATATATAAATTTAGCTAATTTAATTAACAACTGTTTCTGTGATGACTTCGTGTATTTAACCAGACCAGACTTTATATTATTCATGTCATATAATTGCCAGCTATGTTCTCAATAGTCTGTAATTTGTATGTAGTGTGAAATAGTTACTAAAGTGTGAGCTTGTATCGGAACAAAATATCTATATAGATGTAATGTTGTCTTGTCCCCATTTTGTAATGCTAATTTACCTGGGTGAATAAAATACAATACATGTACAATTTTTTATTTCACTCAAAACATGCATACATATCAACATGAGGATAATTTTAAACATTACATGTATATAAACGAGGCTAAACAAGGTTATTTTCTTACTGAATATACATTACATAAAAGACACAAACGTATGCGGGAGAGAATCACCGCCAAATACAATGATACAGTATTGTTAAATTGTTAAAACAGACATATTATTTCTTTTATAAATGTTTCTGTCTTAACATTCATAAGTTGCTCATACTAGTTACAGACTATTTGGTATCCTAAAGAATATACTGTTGATCAATATTTTTATTTTAGATACTAAGTTAACTTAACGATGAAAGTGGGGATTCACCGATAACTCCCTCAGCATGTGTACGAAACTTGGGTGCTTGGTTTGATTCAAAAATGTGCACGGAACAACATATTAATAAATTTAATAGATCGTGCTATGCTCAAATACGAAAGATTGGACATATACGGCAATAACTTACTACAGATGCCACCAAATCGCTCGTCAATTCATTAATAACACCAAAGCTCGATTATTGTGATGGACTGTTAAATGGTGTCCCAAAAACCTCCACAATGAAATTGCAAAACGTTCAAAACACCGTTGCTCGTCTGGTAACAAGAAATTCTCGCTACGGTCACATCACACCAATCCTGAAAGAGCTGCATTGGTTACCGGTGCAAATAAGAATACAATACAAAATACGGACACACACGTTTGAAAAAGCTATACATGGAAAAGCATCACCAGTGTACATCAGGAACGTATTACAAGTATACGAACCGAGGAGGGATTTAAGAGCGAAGCATGAAGCACCTACGTTAGTGGTACCGAGGAGTCGAACTGTTGTGTATTGTGATCGAAGTTTTATGAATGCTGTCCATAAGTTATGGAATGCTCTTCCGTCTAAGATTGTGTTCATTTAAGAAAGGACTGAAAACACTGTTATGGAACATAAACCGTGACATTGCAATATTTCGTTATCACTGTTAGTACTATCCCTTTATTATGTTTTCTCTATAACATTTTACTTTAAAATTATATTATATTGTTTGTACTTTATTCATGATAGTATTGTAAACGATTTTATTATGCCCTAGGGTGATGTCTTTAATTTCAAGTATCCTTCCATTTCTTGGTTTAAACATATTTTATTTATCAAGATAAACATAACTTAAAACATCTGTACATATAACATCCATACAATACAACTATCAAGACAAGTGGATTGAATTGAAAGCTACAGGAGCTTATGGTAATTCTCTCCACTACATACTAATTATCATTACGTGGATATGGCAGTTAAAATTTATTATAGTAGTAAAACTCGACCAAAATTGAATATGTTCGTTGTTACATTTTATAAGAATAATAATGTAGCGTAAGTATTGACTGTTAGATTGAGTTAAAGATTAGAAGAGTATAGAAGTAAGAGAGATGTAGGAGGAGCGATAATTGTGGTTGAAGTCGGTCAGATAACTAAGATTTCAAGATCAGTCAAACGTTTTGATTTTTCTATATATGTGTGAAAACTGCATGGACAATATTTTCATTAAAGTCATTTCTTAAAGTTTGTATCATTGGTTTATATTATTATTATTATTATATACCAAACTTATATAGCGCTCTTTTCATTTAAAAATAAAACGTTCAAAAGCGCTTTACAGCCTAAAATATCACAAATATTGATAAAAACTTCCACATACAATGAGCGCTCTTTTCATTTAAAAATAAAACGTTCAAAAGCGCTTTACAGCCTAAAATATCACAAATATTGATAAAAACTTCCACATACAATGAGATAAAACAAGACAAAATTAGCAAACACAATTACAATTGATTCTAAATATGCTATAAAATATTAGGATCTAAAATTATAACAATTAAAATATAGGTAATAATTAAATAAAATGTGTTCATTTGCAGTCTTAATCCTGATTGAGCACAGACACAGGTCGATATTTATGTTCCATATGAACATTTAAAAAGGTGTGTCTTCAAAGCCTTTTTGAAAGAACACAATGTTGTTGCACTTCTAAGATTTGATGGAAGAGAATTCCAACGTTTTGGGGCAGCAGTCATGAAACTTCTATCTCCGTATGTGACAGTCCGACTTCTTGGTAACACAAGAGTAGCTGCTTCATTTTTAGACCGTACGTCTCTCCTTGGTATATAAACCTCAAGCAAGTTTCTCATATAAATCGGTGCTTCTCCATTCAATGCTTTATATGTGTGAGTCAGTATTTTATACTTTATTCTTTCTTGAACTGGTAGCCAATGAAGTTCTTTTAGAATGGGCGTTACATGACTGAAACGGGATGTTCTGGTTATGATGCGAGCTGCTGTGTTTTGAACATTTTGTAATTTATTGGAAGTGTATTTTGGCACGCCGTACAACAGTGAATTACAGTAGTCGAGCCTGGATGTAATGAGTGAGTTTATGAGAGTTTTCGTGGCTTCTGTTGTTAAATACTGCCGAATGTGTCCAATCCGCCGGATCTGCGCATAACCTGATTTTGTCACAGAATTTACATGTTTGTCCATATCCATTCTTGAGTCTAGGAAAGCTCCTAGATTTCTCACACATGTTGATGGTTCTGTATTTGAGTCTCCTACTTTCACATTTATGTTTTCAATGTGTTGCAAATTTCGCTGACTAGAAAACATAATCATTTCAGTTTTATCTATCAGTATTGAGTTTTAACATATTGGCATGCATCCAAGCAACAATGTCTTGTAGACAGTTTTCCATTCGAAGTAGTGTCTCTGCGTGTGAAGCTTGAACGGTTGGTTTGAATGAAAGGTAAAGCTGGGAATCGTCAGCATAAAAGTGATGGTTCAGTCCATGGTGTTTACAAATGGCTCCTACAGGTTTGGTATACATAGTGTAAAATTTCGGGCCTAAAACAGACCCCTGTGGAACACTGAAATTCATGAGCACTGAGTTGGATAGTTTTCCATCGATACATACTGCTTGATAACGGTCGGTAAGATAAGATGATATCCATTGGAGAGGTTTTCCAGTAATTCCAAAATGAAATTCGAGACGCTGTAACAGTGTTCTATGGTCGATGGTATCAAATGCAGCAGATAGATCCAAAAGCACAAGGATTGTAGCATTGTTCTGGTCCAGAGATTGGAGTATATCGTTTTGGACTTTCAGTAAGGCAGTTTCTGTGGAATGAAACTTCCTGTACGCAGACTGATGTACCTCGTGTAAGTTAGTACTTGTCAAATGTTCATCAATTCGACTATTTACTACTTTTTCCAGAATCTTCGAGACATAAGGCAGGTTTGACACGGGCCTGTAGTTCTTCAAAGTGTTTTGATCAAGGCTTGGTTGTTTCAGCAAAGGTCTTCCCCGGGAGATTTTGAATGACTTTGGTACATTGCCTGTTTCCAATGAAATATTTACAATTTGTGTCACTATTGGTAGGATTTCACTAAGACAAGATTTCAGTAGCCATGTCGGAATTGGATCAATTTCACAGGATTTAGTTGGCCCTTTTTTAATGAATTGTTCGACTTCTTTCTCATATGATGGACAGAAATTGTTCAAGCAGCTTATGTGAGGGAGTTTCTCTGTTTCAATGTTCAATGGACCCAGTTCCGACTGGGAGTTTGAAGATATGTCATTTCTAATGCCTTCCACCTTAGAAATGAAGAAGTCACTGAATTCCTGTGCTAATTCATTGGGATTTTTGCCTGATGGAAGCGCTATTTCACTATCGCCTTCAAGCAGGTGTTTAGTGATTTTGAACATGCTTTTTTGATCACTGACCGCAAGATATTACTTTATCAGAAAAGTAGTCAAGCCGTGCTTGTTTCAACATTTTATTAACCTTGGCACACTGACTCCTGTATATTTCATGGTCGACAGTTAATCTTGATTTTTTCCACTTGCGTTCAAATTTACGCTTTATATGTTTGGCATCGTGGAGTTCCTCTGTAAACCAGGGACATGAAGGCCTTAATGTAATCGTTTTTGTACGTAAAGGGGCGTGTTTATCAACCAATGCAGAAAGTTCACTGTTGTATATGCTGACAAGATCGTCAGCATCCGTGCATTGCAAACTATTACGAAGTTTTTCTGATGCCATGATGTCACGTTTGAAAGTATCTATATCTATTGAACGGAATTTTCTATACGACACTGTTTTTCGTACAGGAGCCGGTTTCGCCGCTCTTGCATGAAATATGACTGCGAAGTGATCTCTTGTCACTTTGCCCGAGTTATCTGAAAAACCTGGGTCAGTGACTACTACTTCTGACACAGTTTTGTCATTTTCCCTAGTAATGACCACATCCAGGATGTGACCACGGACGTGGGTAGGCTCTTTCACATGTTGTGTCATGTCACAGGATTGTAGAATACTGTTAAATTTTATTGCATCACGGTCAGAGTAGTTATCCAAATGAAAGTTTAAATCTCCAGTGATTATGATATTTTTGTCAATGGTGGCGTATTTGGACAAGAACAATGGCCATTCGTCTTCAAGAAATACGTTAGTTTTCAAACCATTTTCTTTATTTGGGGGTGGTCTGTACATTACTGATAAGCGTAATGAATAGGACTTAATATTTACATTACAATCTAAATACTCAAAAGTTGAAAATTCATTGTCACGTGTAGAGGACACAATGTTGACATCTATTCCAGTTTTATATATCAGAGCCACACCCCCGCCACGTCGACTACCAGGGCGAGGGACATGTTTAATCTGGTACCCTTCTGGCAGCAGTTCACTTAAACACGTTTTATCAATTGAAGTGCCTAGCCATGTTTCAGTAACAGCAATCATATCTAGGTCATTTGAGAATATAAAATCACAAAACGCTATGGTTTTGTTCTTCAAAGATCTTGGATTTATACAACACAGTTTAATGTTTTTTTGGCCTTTAACAACAGTTTGAGATTCATA
>CM026390.1:12135628-12206424 GCA_014843695.1 Archivesica marissinica | reverse complement strand
GCGTCAATGTACAAATGCACAATTGTAAGTTTGTAGAATTAATTAAAACTGAGAA
The DNA here is from genome assembly GCA_014843695.1 of Archivesica marissinica. NCBI lineage: Eukaryota > Metazoa > Mollusca > Bivalvia > Venerida > Vesicomyidae > Archivesica > Archivesica marissinica. The sequence goes on along the minus strand of CM026390.1, from coordinate 12,206,369 downwards.
TAAAAATGCCATTAGAAAATTAGGAATGTTTGTTCATAAAACCTTCTCTCTAGGTTTTTAAATACAGTATAACATTGTTGTTGTAGAATAAGCAGTAAGCAGTCTTCTATATACTTACCTTGTTTCCCAGAATAAACAAGTAGACATGCACAATAAGTCATGTATATTTGCATAAATACTAAAATAAGTTATTTGTAATTTTAAAGTTTATCCTCTCTAAAAACAAATATATATCTATTCTAATTCTATTCTAAATATTCTACTCAATACATGTATAATTTGCTTGTATAACATTGATCACGTGTAAATAGTATGTATAACATGTATATCATTATGACTATGTACTATATGCATACGTCTAAATAAATAAACTGTTAATCTATTGGAAATGATCATTTGTATAGACAATGGTTAGAAATGTAAAGGGACGAAACTATTTGACTGTACAAGTAAAACTTATGAAAGATGTTCAACCAAACAAATTAAATTAAAAGTGGATAGTTTCTTTTTTGGCTCAGTATATATATACTGAGTCAAAAAAGAAACGATACCAAACTAAAAATGACGTAAAACGGATAAAACCACAAAAAGGTTTAATATATTATTACGTATCAGTACCGGGTATCTTATTGCAACGTCAGCCAACCATAAACACAGGTAAATAAACATCCGATAATCCTGGAACGCCGAATTTCCGATTTGCACGTGCTCCTCAACAAAGACAACTTCCTACACATGTACAAATCGGAAAACCGGTTTATTGTACTGGTATTGCATTATCATCGAGGAAAAACACCTTACATACCCATTGTTACCTCTAACAAAATGCCTAGGCTAAACCGCAATCAGAGAATGCGTGCCATTGGCATGATTGACGGCGGTTTACGTCAGCGTGACGTCGCAAATCGACTCGGGGTTACGCGGATCACGATAACACGTCTACTTCGACGTTATCGAACACATGGATCGGTGGACGACCGTCCAAGATCTGGTCGACCACGTGTGACGACGCGTGAACAGGACCGTCACATTCGGACGTCACATTTACGTGACCGGTTCCTACCTGCTACACACACAGCTGCCGTTACTCCTGGGATGACCAACAATCGCATCAGTGCACAAACAGTCAGGAACCGGCTCGGTGAACGTGGCATTCGTGCCTATCGGCCATATGTTGGACCCATCCTGACACGACGTCTCCGTGACGTACGGCGGGAATGGACGACGGAACGTGCTCGCTGGACTCGGTTACAGTGGAATTCGGTGATGTTTAGCGATGAATCGCGGTTCTGTTTGCGTCGAGCGGATGGCAGAGAGCGGGTATATCGCAGACGCGGTGAACGTTACGCCGACGCATGTGTACGTCAGGTCGATCTGTTCGGGGGCGGAAGCGTTATGGCGTGGGGCGGTATCACCTTCGGCAGTCGCACTGAACTGTTAGTGGTGGACGGGAACCTAAACGCCCAGCGGTACTGTGATGAGATCCTTGCGCCAGTTGTTGTGCCGTTCTTTAACGCCAACAGAAACGTCACACTGTTCCAACAGGACAACGCCAGGTGTCATACTGCTCGGATTTCCACCACATTATTGGAGCAGAACAATATTGAAACCCTGCCGTGGCCTGCTTTGTCACCAGACTTGTCACCCATAGAACATGTGTGGGATACGTTAGACCGCCGCGTCAGACGACGTCAGCCGGTAACGTTAAACCAACTGAGGGATGTTTTGCGTCAGGAGTGGACAAATATTGACCAGCAAGAGATTCAGACACTCTTCCGTTCGATGCGACGGCGGTGCATTGCAGTGAGAGACGCAAATGGTGCCCATACTCGGTATTGACGTCTGTGTGAAAACTCCATTAGACCCCTGTCCGACGAATTACGTCATCACGCAGCAGACAGTTTCGGAGGCTCATTATGCTTTATGTGCTCCTCTTTCAAACATGTTGGACTATCATCTTATGAATTTTCAAAGAATTTTCTTAATAAATGTTGAAATTATAGACACATAAACACCAGGTATCGTTTCTTTTTTGACTCAGTATATAACCATAACCTATACCGTACCGTTTCTGGAGAGGAGATCCCATATGTTGCTCACAAAGTCTCCAAATGTCCAATGTATCAGCATCATTCATTGGTTAGTTAAAAACTTAATAGTTAAAAATGTAATATTGCCCAATCGGGGGTGGGGGAGAGGGGGACATTTGTTTTAATTTATTATTTCCTGAGAAATGACATCATATATGTGTGGAACATTGATACCTGTTCTGTTCTTCATCTTCCGTCCATTCATACATTTGTGGAACATTGATACCTGTTCTATTCTTCATCTTCCGTCTATTCATATATGTGTCCGTCCGTTTTTTGCTCAGTATATGTTAACGGCCAAGGCCACAGAAATGCATATTCACGAACGATTTACGAGAGATTCAATGATTGTGTAGTAGGCCCCTACATAGTACACATTGGACTATTAATGTCCTGAAACTGAACCATTGATCGTGACAGTAGATAGGAGAACTATTTTTGTCCAGGATATTGCCGAAATTTAACCGATCCCATGTGTACAGCAATAAGATAATGAAAAACAAGACATTGGGCACTGTTTGGTATTCGAGAATGTTCTCTTGGATATATATAGGAATTATACTTCTACACAATAGCTTAGGTATGTTGATCTGTAAAGAGGTTGGTGGGTACATTCTGCTTCTCGCTGGACACATTTGTGGCATGTCCGTCCGCCCGTCTGAACAAGCAGGTTCGTGGGTGAGTACTAGTAGTAGTTGTTTTTAGTTTGTGGATTTTGTTCATATACTATCATTCTGGACAACATATATTAACCACAGACGGACGTAACAATGCTTTGATAGTATAATGAGTAACATCGCAGGTTATTCTATTACCTCCATTGGTAGATAATGTCCGGTTTATGCCGAACTGCATAGCCGTTCTTTCAGTTGGGATCCTTTGTGTTTACTGTTGTTCCCTAACCAGATATTGCGGTATGATAATGTGATTTTAAAGTCTCATCTGACAGACAATTAATTGTATTATGGTCAGACGGGGATCGAACCTGCGATCCCTGGATTAGCATTTAACCACTGGAATACAGATACGTATGTCTGCCGTACATCGTGCCCGTATATACCCAATAAGGGTAGTAATCGAAAGGTCGATTTACATGGTAATTATTTAATACCTAGCTCTCAGTGTGATTGTGGAATAGAAATTGAAGATGTATTTCGTGTGTTGATAAACAAATTCGCGTATACGACGGTTTAAATTTATTGGAATTGTATCGTTTCTGAGCGACTATTTCGATTTTTGTAAACACACACACATTAGTATTTATATTTTACCCAAACAATCCTTTATTACGATGTAATGCTGCTTTAAAACTATCAAATTATTCCCCGTATTGTCGTATTTGTCTTTAATATGGTATAAATTCTGATAAAATAAGTATTTTGGAAAGTTCTTCCGTTTTGCCTTAAATGTGGTACACGTAGGCCTCTATATAAAGTTGTGGTCCAGCCCCATGTGTGTATGTATGTAATACTTATACGATTGTGACTGTGTTTATGTATGCATACGCAATACAATATGATTACTCTGAATTAAGGTGAACATCACCATTAACATAACTATTAACAATAGTACCTGAAACTACTTCAGTGTCGGCTGACAGGGGTGGTATTCCCCATTGGACAAACAGCAACCGTATACCCCCAGGACACCAATACTCGCATCATCCACACCCTGGACATCACAATGGACAGCATCCGCACCCTGGACATCAATACTCGCATCATCCACACCCTGGACATCACAGTGGACAGCATCCGCACCCTGGACATGGACACTACTCACTAGACAAAACGTCCAGTACACCAGCGACAGAAATACCGAGTGTGATACCCAGAAATGTTCAGCAGCAGTATGAGATTTGGTGGAAGGCGTTCCAATCTAGCATACATGGGTGTGGCAAGCAACATACGCCGCCCAGAAACCCGCTCCTGCGTGTGATTGGTGGGCTCATAACAACAGTTGACATGTATCCGTGGATGGTAAGTGAGCATTATGCCTGAACAGGTGAGAAAAAGCGTCCGTCTTTCACAACCTTAGCCAGCCAACAATGTTCTAAAACGAAAAGGATGTTTGATGAAACCTATGTCTAGTGTTGCATGTATTCGGAATGTTTCCGCTTCAATGTAGCCACAGGCTAACGTTAACACAGTAACAGTACTTTTTTGTCATATATACTGAACTCCCAAATCAGTAACTTTTAATCGGAAAGTTAGACCCCCAGATTGTTCTAAAACGAAAAGGATGTTTGATGATCCTTATATGTGGAATAACGTCCGGGGAGGCTAGTATCTAGAGCCACATAGTGGGGCTACGTCCGCCTATACCAATAATCTGACGGAGTTGAAGCTCTTTAAATATGTTCAAACTCCCAAATCAGTAACTTCTAATCGGAAAGCTAGACCCCCAGGTTTCAGGGTGATTTTAAGCAGCCATTATGTAAGACTATACAATTCCGTCATAATGTAAATACATGTACCTAAATCGGAACTATTGTCTTACCTGGCGCAGTTTCTTCGGGCTCTAAGATTCCAGTTGTATCGTTGAATTTCCGTATAAAGTCCTACTATGAACGATGGTGGATCAGTCCGCCTTCGTGGTTGAGTGGTTAAGGTCGCTGACTTGTATACCACTGTAACATATGATCGAGCCCTGCTCTTTATATGAAAAAGTTGGCAGTTTCATATGGAGGTTGGTGCACCAAGTACTGGTTAACCGCTGGAGCCTGCCCGGGAAAGGTGTTGTTAGGTAAACAGCCCGTCGCTCAAATGGGCAACAGGTAGCAACGTTAAATAAACTTAAATAAAAAATAAAAGATGGTGGATCAGTGTTCTAGTGGTAACACACTGGACTCGTACTCCAAGGAGCTCATCTCCATCGCAACGAAATGGTTAGTGTTAGTATGGTTAGTATGCATGGTTAGTATGTGAGATGAGACTCTAACCCGAGGTTACGAATGTAAGCAATACTATAGTATGCATTGAAAATCAAAAACATGAAATAAAATATAATTTACAAAAGAGCTGTATTTAAAGAGATAGCTTCTTTAGTACACATCTATAATGAATATTGCTTTTCCCGATGAATATGGGGAGGGGTTTTACCACAACATACATTACATTATATATATATATATATATACACCCTCAAAACCTAGGCACAACTCACAGCAGGAATATGGGTCAAAGACTTCGCTGACAGAAGCCGCGCTATCGGAACAGCAGAAGTCGCGTGACTCTATACGAGTATAAGCTTACTACTAACTTACCTACTTTGCAATGCTCGGCGCTGGCGACGGTGGATAGCCGACCCCTTCAAGGAGACGGTTCTCCTTCAAGGAAAACGGTGGGGCGTTGACTTCTTGATGGCGCGAAGAAACCGGAACCATTATTGCTGCAGTGAGCTGACAAATCGTGGAGGATGTGGCCCTAAAAGGGACCCTTCGACAGATATAGGATACAGGATGTGTCACCCTGAGAAGAACGGAGATGCCTTTCAAGGGGTTGTCAACATAAGCAACTTAGATGACAACGTAATAAACGCAGAGAAACAATTCGCCCAAATGCCTCGGCGGATGTGACTATAATGAAAACTACATGTATATTAGTAGCCAAATGGTCGTGGAACTTACCAAGTTATGTACCTAACAGCTGCTATTTTCAATTGGATATATGGCTAAGAGACAATTAACGATTTATTTCGTGTTGCTTGCTTAGCTTTCTGAGCGTATATGACGATTTTGCCTGGTAGAGCGTATTCCCAGAATGCCTCACTCTCCTTCCAGACGGTGTCTCTATCTTCCGCGCCAGACTGTGTCACGTAATGCACCCAATTGCCATTTACTACAATATCGTTCCGTTCGAAAACCAAATGGACCTGATAATGGCTTAATGCGATTATGGTATTGGTTCGGACGTGGACATTTTCGGAGGTGGTTTTTGTTTGGAGGTGGTCTTTGTACGGAGATCATCCTTGTTCGGATGTGGCCTTTGACAAAGGTTTAAATGTACATACATATTATCAAATCATCGACAAATGCTTCTAATTTACTAAATAAAACGATCTGCTATTTCAGGTGTCTATGTACTCTACGTTGATTCTTCAGCCGTGGTGTGCCGGTACCCTTATAGCACCTCAGTGGGTGGTCACAGCAGCGCATTGCTTCAGGGGGTAAGTACACATATATGCCTTTCTTTCAGTCAATAAATAAAATCTGACCTGGCCCCCAAGGCCAAACCTTCTCCATGTGAAGATTTTATTGACAGAAGCAAGCCTAATTAAATTTAAACTTTATTTATTTTACAACGATTGCGAAGCAAGTTTTTAACAACTTATATTAATCACTCTCGTTGGCTATATTAATCACTCTCGTTGGCGCGGATGAAAGCGTAAATGTGGTCATTCGTGTGAGAGGAAACCGGAGTACCCGGAGAAAACCCACCTGTCCGACCACCGTAGCATCTCACATACTTCCCGCTCCGAGGATCGAACCTGGGTTGCATTGGTGATAAGTGAGCATGCTAACCACTGCGCTAATCGAACAGCATAAAGCGTAAATAAAGACAAGAAGAATGGCCATGTAGACACTAACACAAAAACAAGAGAAAACTGGAATAATATCACAGAAAACTACGAGTTAGTGATATATGGCGCATCAAAAATCCGGATTCAAGGCAATACACTATGCTTGCGAATGTATTCTACGTTAGAATTCCTAACTGATCGTGAATGATCACAACGGTTTTATTAACTATGCAACATAATAAAAGTCTTGCATTTGATGGCATTACGACTAGTGATAAACCGATTATCGCTAAGTCGCCGACAATCGTTCGCCGGCATGGACATCGGCGATAATCGATTGTGAAAATGTGTAATCGATTATAATCAACGATTTTTTTTTTTTTTGGAACCACGTTTAAGGCCCGTTATTTTCCTCGTCATAGGTGACCTGTGGGTCGAGGGCATCCCACAAGCACCTTACACTAATGTACATTTTTTAACGAGTAGAATAAACAAACGGCATGAATAATAGTGTATATAAATATATCAAGTCATTATCATGTTGGCCTTAAAGTGGTGAAAAAATGTTCAGTTACATTTAGAAAAAAAAGAAGAGAAAAGTGGTCTGCAGCCTACATTCTACCAAGTGACTGATGACAATTATTTTCAATATAATTTTAAATTAAAACTTTTTAGCATATTGCTTCCATATTTCGTCAAATTCAAATAATTTGTTCTGTATTGAAGCTGTCTCAAGTTCAGTATCATATAATAGTTTTAATCGACACATCAGATGTTGAACGGATGGTTTTATGTCTTTATTGTTGTCTCTTACTTTTATGTTTTTTATACCTCAAATAAAACTACGATTTACTATTGGCTGTATTTTATTAGCAGTGCACGTTTGCAACAACAATTCTAACTGTATCTAGTACTAGACTTTTCACTAGTATGTCACTAAGTGTTCTGCCCTCTATTAACTTAAAAACTAATTTTATATCAGGTGGCAGTCCAGTAACTTAAAGTCTAGTACTCAGATACAACTGAGTAACTAATTTGTCGAAACTAGTAACTTGTAAGTAATTTATTAGTGCTAAATAGATTGTTAAACTCACAAATTAGATGGAATGATTTTGATTTATAACTATATCAATTGCCCGATTAATAATCAATTATCTAATCGGTTTAGCCGTCCGATTATTCCGATTAATCGATTATGGATTTTGAAACCGATGCACATCACTGAGTTTTATATGATGATCTATATTCGTTAAGTCAATGAGAGACATCTCTAATTTTCTATTACCTCCCTTGGCAGATAAAGTCCGATTTATTCCAAAATGTGAATAGGTCCTTTTAGTTAGAATCCTTTGTTTTTACTGTTGTTCCCTAACCAGATGTTGCGGTATGATAAATGTGATTATATCCAAATCATGTTAATTAACTGAACACATTCTTTTAGAAATAAGTACCCATTGCATATACTGTATGATATATGTCGAGATAGGCCTATAGTAATTTAAAACTCTTAAGAAGCGATAGTGGAATAAAATTGCTAGCATGTTGTGCAAAGGAAACAACGATAAAACAGAGGAAAACACTTAATAGGATCTATCTACTTGTAGAGAGTACTCAGGGGCAGTAACTGAATGATGTCTCTCATTAATTACTCGAATGAAATAATCATTAAAAAAACAATATAGCGATTTAAATACATGTATTTTAAATAACCGGAGACCAATTCCCGGTATACTATAATCCCCTGTGTGCTGTGTTGTGCTGCTGTGTTGTGTTGTGCTGCTGTGTTGTGTTGTGCTGCTGTGTTGTGCTGCTGTGTTGTGCTGCTGTGCTGTGCTGTGCTGTGCTGCTGTGCTGTGCTGTGCTGTGCTATACTGACTACAAAATTGCAACAACAGCAGTAGCTAATGGAATAAAAACAGTTCAACCAGAGAAAATGACAAATCGCAGACAAGTGTGTTAAACGTTTATTTATCGTCGCTACGGGTTGCCCATATGAGCGACCCCTCCTAAAGAGATTATAGTCATTTTAGATCTTTGGAGGATAGTGCAATGATACGGACAGAGACCCATTCCAGAGTCTCCTCTGGTTCTTTTACGTGCACGGTGTAAAGCACCGACACGAGACCTCGGTTTAACATCCCATCTGAAAGACTGTTAATTTGATTAGGGTCAGACGGGGGATCGAACCTGCGATCCCTGGATTACCAGTCCAGCGTGTTACCACTGGACTACAGATCCGTCTGTGGAATCGTAGACAACGTTTATCAAGAATAGATATATAGGTGAACATATTAGGTTATTATATGATGTACTAGACCGTTTAAATGCAAATAATGTACCACTTGTAGACTTGTAGTGTTCTTTGCAGATTTTGAGAAAGCATTTGATGGGTTAGATCATGATTTTATCTATAGAACACTTAATTAATTAATTTAATATTGGAGAATATGTGATAAAATGTATAAAAACGTTCTATACTGATATACAAAGTTTAATATGGAATAATGGTGTCTTATCGGAGTTGTTTAGTGTTGAAAGAGGAGTAGGTCAAGGGTGTCCGTTATCTCCTTGTTTATTTGTTATTGCGATAGAAACTTATCTCTCTATCAGTAAGAAAAATTAAAGACATCAGTAGGATTAAACTTGTTGATGAAGAAATAAAGAAGTCTCTCTTCGCTGACGATGCAACATTTGTAACAGTATAATAGTACATGGGGTAGTATCATAAATATATGTATATGTTGTGCACATTCATGTTGGTATATGAATGACAATTTGGATGGCACATTTCCAGTTCGTAGATATATGTGGGATATCTGGTCGGTGGGCGGGATCCGATTAGAGCAGTGGTTAGCGCGCTCGCGTCTCACCAATGCAATGCAACCCGGGTTCGATCCTCGGACTGGGAAGTATGTGAGATGGTACGGTTTTCTCCGGGTACTACGGTTTCCTCCCACACGAATGACCACATATACGCTTTCATCCGCGCCAACGAGAGTGATTAATTGACGCAATCGTTGTAAAATAAATAAGTTTAAACTCTGTCCTATGTCCAGGCCGAGTGTCTGTGCTCAGAACATGGTAATAAAATCACATCATTTCCAGGAAACGGCAATACCAGTTTACAGGATTTTACGTTTCTTGAAAATATACGCATTGTGTAAGGTACAAGGATCATACCTGTATGTATTCGCATATAATTATAATGGAAATAGCTACTCCTGATTTGTTGGTCTATTCTATCGGCAGAATAATGTAATGGTATCGCTTAACAACTACAATCAAGATTCCCCGACGATGTTGCGTTTAGACGTTCTTACTTATAATGTGGCGGATTATCCTGCATGACCACAATACTTATACTTATATAAATTACCTGGTACTGTTTTAGAAAACCGGTATTTAGTAATTGTTGAGACGAAGAGAATTTTGTTTTCCAAGCATTGTTACGATTCGTGTATGTTGGGTTAATAAGACATATAATATAATTCGCATACGGTGCTCTTAGCGGTTTAAAAAAAACATGGGCTTTAATGCACAGCTTTGAAAAAAAGTGTTATATTTTTTTTATTTCTAGCCCGTTTGCTATACCCAACACGTGGACGATACACATGGGCAAAAATAACGCCTCCGGGTTCGCTGAATACGGCGACGAACAGGTTCGAACCATCTTGAAAGTCATGAAGCATCCGATGTTCAATGATATAGCTGGGCAGTTCAAATTTGACAATGACATAGCCCTATTAAAATTGGATCGTCCTGTTGTGTTCAACTCACACACATCGCCGCTGTGTCTGGTTCGAGCATCTGATCATGTGACCGATCACGGAAAGGATACAAAGTGTACAATAACTGGCTATGGGATTTCCAACATCATAGATGGTAAAAAAATAACTTGCATTACAGTGTAAATCTTCATATATAAAAACGCAACAGTATTTTCTGAACGAATGGGAATTTGTGTGTTAAGAATTACTGCTATGTATTCGTATTATAGGTATTAAAATTGTCCCAATTGTTTTCAGGGAACTAGTTCCAAGCTTTCACTGGTGTGCGCATAGAAATACAGGCTTGAGCTGGAATCCAGAAATGGCCAGGTCACTCTATTTACGCAGTTGAAATTCTGCAACAATAATTGGTTCCCATATGATTCGCGGATGTTCCAGCATGGATGTGGTATATACTAACATGCTGGACATTGTAGTGTACACTGAATACACTATCTGAGTGTGTATTATGCAGAGTAAATGTTCAATCGTCCTTCTATTACATATTTATATGTAATAGTTGTTCTTGTTATAAATAGAATTGCATGCGTCGGCTGGGAATCAAACCATGATCGACTGCTTGGAAGGCAACCATGCTTACCTTTCAGGCCCGTCGCTGGGCATACGCAAATACGCACGTGCGTATCATTGGTCTCAGAAAATGAAAACTCCAAAAATGCATTAAAACCGCAGGGGGTGGGGTAGTAGGGATAAATAGGCGCCGTGATGTATGTAGTGGTGGAATAATTGAGCCCATTGCAAATATGGTGCATCTCGAAATTTAGTTTGTGCTATTTTACGTGCTTGTTTAATTGATAAGGGCGATAGATCATGTATATTATACATCTAGCCTTAATTTATACCTTTATACGGATTGTCGTAAGAACTTTAGTCCTGCAATTGTATGTTACAAAATTACAAAATGCAGGAAATTGCTTCCTCATTTCAAACAATCTCCGGTGGGCATGCCCCCGGAACCCCTAGTGTACTCGCTCGCTATGCTCACTCGACAAACAAGCATATTTGGCCATGCGTATCATCAAAATAGCTCCAGCGACGGCCCTGCCTTTACACCACCGACGCAACTTGCTGAAATAATATCTTTTTCTCAAGTTCACATTTTAATATTGTTCTATCGGGAAATGATTCTATAGACAGGTATATCATCCTTTACCGAACATGCATGTGTAGCACCACTAGAACGTTTGGCGGACAGATATCACCTCATTTCTTAAATCTAAGCACGAGTTAAGTTGCATAAGATCCAATCCCTTTCACTAAAGTACGTTTGAATTGTTTGTGTTGTAAAGGTATTTTTAAAGAGTTAAATGTCATTATAGTATTTATAAATATTTAAAGTAATCTGAAAACCACCTTGGAGAATTCCATCAAAAATGTAATCCCATTTTAAATCAAAAGAAACGGTTGTTAGCAACCCTACTGAGGCTAGGCGTTGTAGGATCATATGTCAAGGTCATATTTCTTCACACCGCTGTGTCATATGCAATCGTATTCCGTTCACATATGTAACGTACGTAATACTATGTTAAAACACTGTCATAACGTCATACCATTGTACTTTTGATTTTGGACTATAAATGTATGAAATTATCTCCGCTGAGGCATGTGGGTGACTTCTTCTTTCTTCGCAGTGTGACATGTCCTGTGTCAGCGTTACTTTCTTTCGAATAACAGGTTCTTGTTAGGCCAACATATTCCACAGTTTGTCAGCTCACAGCAGCAAGAACCCGTTCCGGTTGTTTCGCTGAGGCCCTCGTCACTACCGCATCGGGGGAAGCCGCATCCCGCCGTCTCCGGATAAAAACATCACCAGCTATATATCCGCCGGCTGTACAGCACTGAGCATTGGTGTTCGATCACTATTTTAGGCGCGCCCATGTAGAACCACCGACTATCCGTAAGCCAGAAGAATTCAACACCCCAAGTGGGATTCGAACCTACCGAGGTGAAGGGCAAGTGATTCGAAGTAAACGACTTTAACCACTCGGGCCATCCAGGATAGAGTTTGGGATAAATCGATCAAGGCCAGTGGTCAGCGAAGTGTCCACTCCCATTGGCTATATACCACTTGTGTAAAATCAAGCATTTGTTCTTGTGTCAGATACCAGCGCAGGGGTTTGTATCTCTCCGAGTGCTATCCTCGTGTTACTAGCGCAGGGGTTTGTATCTCTCCGAGTGCTATCCTCGTGTTACTAGCGCAGGGGTTTGTATCTCTCCGAGTGCTATCCTCGTGTTACTAGTGCAGGGGTTTGTATCTCTCCGAGTGCTATCCTCGTGTTACTAGTGCAGGGGTTTGTATCTCTCCGAGTGCTATCCTCGTGTTACTAGTGCAGGGGTTTGTATCTCTCCGAGTGCTATCCTCGTGTTACTAGTGCAGGGGTTTGTATCTCTCCGAGTGCTATCCTCGTGTTACTAGTGCAGGGGTTTGTATCTCTCCGAGTGCTATCCTCGTGTTACTAGTGCAGGGGTTTGTATCTCTCCGAGTGCTATCCTCGTGTTACTAGTGCAGGGGTTTGTATCTCTCCGAGTGCTATCCTCGTGTTACTAGCGCAGGGGTTGTATCTCTCCGAGTGCTATCCTCGTGTTACTAGTGCAGGGGTTTGCATCTCTCCGAGTGCTATCCTCGTGTTACTAGTGCAGGGGTTTGTATCTCTCCGAGTGCTATCCTCGTGTTACTAGTGCAGGGGTTTGTATCTCTCCGAGTGCTATCCTCGTGTTACTAGTGCAGGGGTTTGCATCTCTCCGAGTGCTATCCTCGTGTTACTAGTGCAGGGGTTTGTATCTCTCCGAGTGCTATCCTCGTGTTACTAGTGCAGGGGTTTGCATCTCTCCGAGTGCTATCCTCGTGTTACTAGTATATGTAGATATAATGAGAAACACCGTTCAGTTACTGCCCCTGAATATTCCCTAAACGTATGTAGGTTGTTTCCTCTGTTTTTATCGTTGTTTCCTTTGCACAACATGTTATCAATTTTCTTCCACTTTCTCATATTATAATTATTATATTACAACATCTCGACAGATATCTTACAGTATATTAAATTAACTAACATGATTTGGATACAATCACAATTATCATAACGCAACATCTGGTTAGGGAACAACAGTAAAAACTAAAAGGACGCTATAGATTTAGGGTTAAATCAGACTTTATCTGCCAAGGGAAGTAATAAAATAACCCAGCAAGAAACCCAAAACACAACCTACCCATAGATCTGTATTTTGATATAAATCCTGGGCAAATACATTGATCAAGGATTTATTTTACAGTGCAGAGAGAGTTGAACACATTGCACGTGGCTAAAGTGCCTTTGGTGGATAAGAACGTATGCTCTCGAGTCGAAGACTACAAACACCAATTAACCGACAATATGATATGCGCTGGTCGTGAGGCTGGGGGTGTGGACACATGTAACGTAAGTAATTTGCTATTAATGGTTTCCAATACTATGCGCTGGTCGTGAAGCTGGGGGTGTGGACACATGCAACGTAAGTAATTTGCTATTAATGTTTTCCAGTACTATGCGCTGGTCGTGAGGCTGGGGGTGTGGACACATGCAACGTAAGTAATTTGCTATTAATGGTTTCCAGTACTATGCGCTGGTCGTGAGGCTGGGGATGTGGACACATGCAACGTAAGTAATTGCTATTAATGTTTTCCAGTACTATGCGCTGGTCGTGAGGCTGGGGGTGTGGACACATGCAACGTAAGTAATTTGCTATTAATGGTTTCCAGTACTATGCGCTGGTCGTGAGGCTGGGGATGTGGACACATGCAACGTAAGTAATTTGCTATTAATGGTTTCCAATACTATGCGCTGGTCGGGAGGCTGGGGGTGTGGACACATACAACGTAAGTAATTTGCTATTAATGGTTTCCAGTACTATGCGCTGGTCGTGAGGCTGGGGTGTGGACACATGCAACGTAAGTAATTTGCTATTAATGGTTTCCAATACTATGCGCTGGTCGTGAGGCTGGGGGTGTGGACACATACAACGTAAGTAATTTGCTATTAATGTTTTCCAGTACTATGCGCTGGTCGTGAGGCTGGGGGTGTGGACACATACAACGTAAGTAATTTGCTATTAATGGTTTCCAGTACTATGCGCTGGTCGTGAGGCTGGGGTGTGGACACATGCAACGTAAGTAATTTGCTTTTAATGGTTTCCAGTACTATGCGCTGGTCGTGAGGCTGGGGGTGTGGACACATACAACGTAAGTAGTTTGCTATTAATGGTTTCCAATACTATGCGCTGGTCGGGAGGCTGGGGGTGTGGACACATACAACGTAAGTAATTTGCTATTAATGGTTTCCAATACTATGCGCTGGTCGGGAGGCTGGGGGTGTGGACACATACAACGTAAGTAATTTGCTATTAATGGTTTCCAATACTATGCGCTGGTCGTGAGGCTGGGGGTGTGGACACATACAACGTAAGTAATTTGCTATTAATGGTTTCCAATACTATGCGCTGGTCGTGAGGCTGGGGTGTGGACACATGCAACGTAAGTAATTTGCTATTAATGGTTTCCAATACTATGCGCTGGTCGTGAGGCTGGGGTGTGGACACATGCAACGTAAGTAATTTGCTATTAATGGTTTCCAATACTATGCGCTGGTCGGGAGGCTGGGGGTGTGGACACATACAATGTAAGTAATTTGCTATTAATGGTTTCCAGTACTATGCGCTGGTCGTGAGGCTGGGGGTGTGGACACATGCAACGTAAGTAATTTGCTATTAATGGTTTCCAGTACTATGCGCTGGTCGTGAGGCTGGGGGTGTGGGCACATGCAACATAAGTAATTTGCTATTAATGGTTTCCAGTACTATAATATAGCTGATACGTTACATGTTGCCATCAAACTATACAACCGTACAACATTCGGAACGCCTCGCTCTCTATCACCAATCAGAACAAACATCTAAGACAGCTGTTTCAACATCCGTTGTTGAGTCACGCATGCGCATAATGTCATTAAGTATTGTTTATATACATTTGTTGATAAACAATTCACGTATAAGATGGTGCTATATTTATTTGATTGTTTCCGTTTCTACGTGAATATTTGAATTTTTTTAAAACACACAGTTATTGGCAAATACATGTATATTCTTTAAATATCTCGTACTTTTTAACAAAAGACATCATTTAGTTTATACAAATTTATTTTAGCTCGATTGTGAGAAACAAGTTCTTATAACTTGTAACTATGAGGTCTCGAGAGTGACCAAAAGGCGAGACAAAAATGGCCGCCAGGTTGGATTATCAATATATTTGGCTCTTTGTTCATAGACTAGTATCTGCAATATCACAGTAAACAATATGTATTGGTTCGGAGAAGTGGAATGACGATGTTCAAGATGGTTGACATGCCATGGTGGCCATATTGGATTTCAAATCAGAATTGTTTTACCTCTTTTGCATCTATTAATTAGCCTGGGAACAGGTGTTGATATATTTTGTCTGGTCAGTCATATAAATATAGTTTAACACCGAGATCATTAATTGGACCGTATTGAGTTTCTGATAATATGTCATTTTGCCAGAAGTAATTTAGTGAAAAATCGACAGACTAGAACCCAGGCTATCTTGTATCTTGTATGTAGCTTCCTCCAATGTCTGGAGAACCGTTCACTGACAGCAAACGTAGTAGTGGTTCCTAGTAGAATCGTCACGCACACTTATAATGTTCTAATTCGGTTGATATAGGCTTGGGGAAAAAAATGTGGGTGAATCGGATTATAAATTTAGACCTATCTATGTTCACCTCATGCTCATTTGAGATGCCCTTCAAAATAGGGAGGGAAATGATAAGCTTGTAAGGAATTGTAATTGCTTGTTTGTTTTGTTTATTCTTTGGGTTTAAAGTCGCACAAAAGCTTAGATCATACGGCAATTCTCATATTTCATGTACGTTCGGGAATCCCAAGTAGAACCACAAACTTTCTGCAATCCAGCAGTATAGTTTCCTGATTTGAAAGGATATGACACCATCAGTGGAGTTTTAATTGTATTTCAAACGTTATTACTGTTGCAGGGCGACAGTGGCGGTCCGTTGCAGTGTGAAATAGATAGCACATGGTATCACGTGGGTAAGCTAGAATATTATTATTTTATAAAAATACGAGTACCGGCTCAATGTGACTACTGGTTTAGCTCTTTGCACACAAGTGTTGAAAATAACGGTCAATTATGGAATTTCATTAGAATTATGTTGTTACGACATATTTCCAGACTTTTCAGTAAAGACGACAAACGTTAATGATTTGTCATCTGTTACAATTATATAATTGAACTATTTATAGACATTATTTTACCCAGCATGCAAAAAGTTAATAAACTGAAATGTTTACAATTGTTATGTTCACAGACACCATATATCCATTGACAGGTATAACTAGCTGGGGTGGTGACAAATGTGCGGAACGAGGAAAACCAGGAGTCTACACTGATGTTTCAAAGTATACAGATTGGATTTATACACATATCTTCCATGATTATGCAATTAATAAGCATTGGAATATTTAACCATGACAACAGTTTCTATGATTACCAACCACTAAGTGGAAGCTCAAATACTATTCACATTAAAATTACACAAAACATTTGAAACAAGTTGTTCTTACACTGTAACAATGTTATCTCTCTCGCCTCTCCCTCCCCCCTCCCTCCCTCCCCCCTCTCACACTGCAACAAGACAGTTCATATTATATGCCACCTATTTACACTGCAACTTTAGTGAGAAAGTTCTATATTTCATTGGAAAGCAGAATATAATAAGATGATATTTCATGAGTGAAATATTATTCGATTCACTTCTACAAACACATAGTCTAGGTTGAAGTGTGTTTATGATAGAAGACGATGCAACCATGCACTTTAGTCCGAAAATGTTCCAGTTGACAACATTTCAACATGCAGCGGCTATGTACAGTACATACTAGCCTGGGAACAGGCATCGATATATTTTGCCTGGTCAGTCAAATAAATATATTTTAACATCGAGACTAATATTGGGCCAGTTGAAGGAAGGGAAGTTGATGTTTCATAGACAGAGTAGGACAAGGGAAGTTGATGTTTCATAGACAGAGTAGGACAAGGGAAGTTGATGTTTCATAGACAGAGTAGGACAAGGGAAGTTAATGTTTCATAGACAGAGTAGGACAAGGGAAGTTGATGTTTCATAGACAGTGTAGGACAAGGGAAGTTGATGTTTCATAGACAGAGTAGGACAAGGGAAGTTGATGTTTCATAGACAGAGTAGGACAAGGGAAGTTGATGTTTCATAGACAGAGTAGGACAAGGGAAGTTGATGTTTCATAGACAGAGTAGAACAAGGGAAGTTGATGTTTCATAGACAGAGTAGGACAAGGGAAGTTGATGTTTCATAGACAGAGTAGGACAAGGGAAGTTGATGTTTCATAGACAGAGTAGGACAAGGGAAGTTGATGTTTCATAGACAGAGTAGGACAAGGGAAGTTGATGTTTCATAGACAGAGTTGGACAAGGGAAGTTGATCAAAGGCCATCACTTGGAGAATGTCATTAATTAGTAAAATGACGTCAAAGACAAATTCAGGTATTTGTCAACCACTTTCTGTGATTCCCTTGGCTGTCTGCTTAACCTTTTCCTCCATAGAGATTTAGGTTAATATACTATTATATCTCCATACAAACGACAGCCATTTAGCTATCATGCAGTGGATAAGTAGTTGCCATATCTATCCCACCTCTATAGATATTCTATATAGATTCTGGCCATTATTATGAGCATTGGTTTGGCTACTACATTGTCAATGTATGTCGTATTGGTAATGGCGTCAATAGGTGCTTCTATGAGGGAAAGGGTTAAGACATGCTTGACTGTATCTACATTATATTTTCTGAACATTTCAAGACTGTTATATTTCTTATGTTATATTTTGGGTTTTACGCCTGCATCAGCACCATTTTGGGATATATCGCCGGCGGGCAGTTTACCTAACAACACCTTTCCTGGGCAGGCTCCAGCGGTTAACCAGTACTTGGGTGCACCAACCTCCGTAAGAAACTGCCAATTTTTTCATATAAATGAGACACGGCCTGAGCGGGGCTCGAACCCGTGACCATCAGTGATGATAGGTTACAGTGGTATACAAGTCAGCGACGTTAACCACTCGACCACGAAGGCGGACTTCAAGACTGTATATGACCATAAATGGTACAAAAGATTTGTTAAACGTGTATTTACGTCGGTTTCGTTCAATTAATGGAATAGCTACATTACTAATGCACCACGTAGTATTATTGTAAACAGTATAGAAACGAGTCCGATTTGTGACGTCAAACAACTTTAACAAATCAGCAACGTGCCAGGGGCAGCTGCATTTATCGGAATGTAACTACAATAGATTGGAAGGTGCTCAACATGGCCAGCATACCAACAATGTAAATATAATAATAATACAAGTAGATGATTAAAAAGACTTGCACCTTTATGATGATCACAATGTACGTGTATAAATAAGGTATAAATTAACAAATCCAGGTTCACCCTATGTAACCCTATATAACCCATTAGCTTTACTGTGAATATTTGATACAACCGACATGAAATTCGATCACCGTAACTCGATGTGAGTGACAGTTGTTATAAACAGTTTCAATAGATTTTAATTACAACTTCTTGCAATGTCGAGATTTTGATTGGCCGATTCAGCTCATGTGATCACCGTTCGTACCAGATGAACTGCAAAATTATTATATTCTCTCTAAGTATCCATGGTAATTATTAATGTGCAAAAACATAGTCCATTCCAACACCACAGGAACGTGTACAACGTAATGGATTCTGTACGGCATGGAAATGTTGACGAATCAAAGAGACAGCTTTTTTAAAATTAATTTGTAAACAAATAGTTGTAATTATAACAATTGAATATTCTTTTTCATATGAAAATGTCAGTGTTTTACACCTTATTTGTTCCTAAAAACATTCGTACAGTCCAGTAAAGATTGAAGACGTTGCTTCAATTACTCGCTATTTACCACACTGTCGGGCTATATTCCTGGAACATCTTACTAGAATTGCACATAGTAAAATGTAAATAAACACTTGGAGATCGCGAGCTCATCTAAACATAGAGTTATGTAACGTATCCAATTCATACTCTCGCTGTTTTGCTCTTGCCTGAATAAGAAACAGAAAGACACAACATTATAATTAATCTTAAATCATTATTGTGCACACAACAGTTTAAACTAGTTCATCGTATACTAACCTAATATCAGCATCTTTAAAGCAGCCCTATATCGTATGAAATAAAAGATATTTGAAAAAAAATCAACACGTTTATTTATCGTCGCTACCGGTTGCCCATATGAGCGACGCCTCCTGAAGAGATTAGTTATTTTAGATTTTGGAGGATAGTGCAATGATACAGACAGAGACCCATTCCAGAATCTCCTCTGGTTCTTTTACGTGCACGGTGTAAAGCACCGACACGAGACCTCGGTTTAACGTCCCATCTGAAAAACTGTTAATTTTATTATGGTCAGACGGGGGATCGAACCTGCGATCCCTGGATTACCAGTCCAGCGTGTTACCACTGGACTACATATCCGTCTACAAATCAAATTTTATGCATGGGTAGCGCTTTAAAGTCCCATCTGAAAGACTGTTAATAACATAACAGTACTTTGACATAAATCATTTTATATTGGCACTTTGTTATCAGCTGGGAACAGCTTACAAGTCCTATTCTATAGTACCTTGTGTTTTCTGTAGTTTTCATAATCAGGATCGTCCGTTGGTAACTCATGCCTACACAATGGACAGGAGTTAACCTGAAATAACAAGTTCACTGAATTAATATACAGTCAAACCTGTCTTAAGCAGCCAGCCAAGGGAATCACAGAAAGTGGCTGCTTAACACAGGTGGCTGCTTAATAGAGATCAAATGTATAATAAAACAACATATTGGGAATCTGGAAACTGGCTGCTTAATACAGGTTGGCTGCTTAATAGAGGTGACCGCTAACACAGATTTGACTGTACCTATCCCTGTCTATTGTTTCTTCTTGCAATTCAGTTGCACAAACAGCCACAGTGATATGATAGCTTACTAGTTGTATGGGGTGGAGGAAGACTAGTGTTCATCCTAGTATTGTTTCAATTAGACAAAGATAGCAAGCCAACTTGATAGTATCCCCTGCTACATTAAAATGTTAAATTCACAATGTCACATTTATGTGACCTTCTGCCGAGTGTCTACAGGTAAGGATAAACTGTGTAAACTTACCCACGGTAACTACGGTATGGTACAGTTTGTATTGACTCTATGAGAACTTACCTTCTGTAACCACGGTATAATGCAGTTTGTATGGAATCTATGAGAACTTACCTGCTGTAACCACGGTATAATGCAGTTTGTATTGAATCTATGTGAACTTACCTTCTGTAACCACGGTATAATGCAGTTTGTATGGAATCTATGTGAACTTACCTGCTGTAACCACGGTATAATGCAGTTTGTATGGAATCTATGAGAACTTACCTTCTGTAACCACGGTATAATGCAGTTTGTATGGAATCTATGAGAACTTACCTTCTGTAACCATGTATAATGCAGTTTGTATGGAATCTATGTGAACTTACCTTCTGTAACCACGGTATAATGCAGTTTGTATGGAATCTATGTGAACTTACCTTCTGTAACCACGGTATAATGCAGTTTGTATGGAATCTGAGAACTTACCTGCTGTAACCACGGTATGGTACAGTTTGTATGGAATCTATGTGAACTTACCTTCTGTAACCACGGTATAATGCAGTTTGTATGGAATCTATGAGAACTTACCTTCTGTAACCACGGTATAATGCAGTTTGTATGGAATCTATGAGAACTTACCTTCTGTAACCACGGTATAATGCAGTTTGTATGGAATCTATGAGAACTTACCTTCTGTAACCACGGTATAATGCAGTTTGTATGGAATCTATGAGAACTTACCTTCTGTAACCACGGTATAATGCAGTTTGTATGGAATCTGAGACCTTACCTGCTGTAACCACGGTATATAATGCAGTTTGTATTGAATCTATGAGAACTTACCTTCTGTAACCACGGCATAATGCAGTTTGTATGGAATCCATGAGAACATGGCAGTTGTTTCACCTCGTCTTCTTCGTCAAACAGTCCTATACAGACTGGACACTTCTTCTCTAACGCTGAAATAATGAAGAGAGAATGGACTGGTTGTATGATTGGATTGGTTGTGCGAATGGATGTGTGGAGAGTTTGGACTGATTATAGGTAATGGACTGGAAGGACTGAGAGATATGACTGGTTGTATGACCTATGTGAACAATGGAAATGTGGACTGGTCAATAGAATGGAATGGTTATGGATGGGGGGGATGTGGACCGATCTAGGGATTCAACTGCTTGTGGAAGGTGGGAATGTGGACTGGTCAAGGGACCGGACTAGTTGTGGACAGTTGGAATGTTGAATAGTCATGGAACTGGACTTGTGAACAATGGAAATGTGAACTGGTCAATGGAATGGATTGGTTATGGAATGTGGACAAGCCTAGCAACTAGACTGGTTGTGG
The DNA here is from genome assembly GCA_014843695.1 of Archivesica marissinica. Lineage (NCBI taxonomy): Eukaryota > Metazoa > Mollusca > Bivalvia > Venerida > Vesicomyidae > Archivesica > Archivesica marissinica. The sequence goes on along the minus strand of CM026390.1, from coordinate 12,184,375 downwards.
ACAGTGGGAATGTGAACTGGTCAATGGAATGGATTGGTTATGGATTGTGGACACGCCTAGCAACTAGACTGGTTGTGGACTGGTCAATGGAATGGATTGGTTATGGAATGTGGACAAGCCTAGCAACTAGTCTGGTTGTGGACAGTGGGAATGTGGACTGGTCAATGGAATGGATTGGTTATGGAATGTGGACAAGCCTAGCAACTAGACTGGTTGTGGACAGTGGGAATGTGTCATGAGACTGGCTGGAATATTTTTGTACCTGCTTCTGCTGGTGAGATGAGTTTTGTCGGCAGATTGTTGACAACTTCTTTAGAGGCTGGAGGTACTTTTCTGTCACCACCAAAAATTCTGGAAACAGAAATATTTTCACATATGTATCATTTAAACAATGAAACAGCGACTCTTCATGGGTGTTTTAGAAAGGTTCTGCATCCTGCTTCTGCACATCCTGTCCTTTATAGTCTTCTCTGTGCTACTCTCGACATACAACCAACAAATAAGCAGACACATCTGTGCAATTGCTGTTTATTATGACATGAATTTATACCAAATCCTCATTGGAAATGTGTAACACACATACATACTACCTCTTTGGTCTGCATTGCAAGTTTTTCGAATTGGCGACAGAAGTGGCGCAGACACAAATTCAGACAGAGGGACACCTGTGAATGACCACATAATTATATGCGCCAACAAGAGTGATTAATATAAGTTGTTAACGCTTCACAAACATTGTACAATAAATAAAGCTTATACAGATTGGTTGTTATAAAATTTGACTCAGTAAACAGTTTGAGATAAGATCTGTTGTAAGAATTGTGAACAAACGATAGGCAGACAACTGCTCAGGTTGAGCATAATATAATACCATGGTAGATTACTAGTATATGTACTTCCAAATAAATGTGTGTTTCACAACTTGGGCTTAATCCAGGGTTCATTCTAGGTCAGAATTTATGGGAGAAATGCGAGAAAGCGCAAGATGTTTGGTTTTAATTTTTTTTTAGGGAAAAGTGCACCCCCAGGGGGCGAAGTCAGGGCCCCTAGGGCAACTATTTCGCCCAAGCCAGCCTCTTAGAATGAGCCAGCCTCTTAGAATGAGCCCTGTAATCTAGAGGGAGATTTGGAAGAATCTGTCTCCCTGATCAGAGCTACCTCATTTCTCTGTATATTGAGCTCTGGGAGAGAAGTAGTGGTAACTTGGCTGAATTGGAAATCTTCTCACGGGTAGAACACCTTGTATAAATCACAGATATGTGGGCTCTGGACAAATTGTTTCTGGTTCAAACAAAAATTATTTTTTATACAATGAAACCCCTCTAAACCGGACTTCGGACTTTGTCCGGACCGGACAAAAAGTCCGGCTTAGAGGGGGTTCTGGATTAGAGGTTTTTTTATTTATATTTAACACAAAAAATATAACAAAACATAAATATACACTAGTGGGAAAGAAACATATATTTTTGGAACATGTAGTCATGGACTGCACGTCTAGTTTTGATAAATAATAATAGCAATAATTATTATAATACTTTAATTTCAAAATTACCACAATGTTAATAATATCATCTGAATACACTTTTATGATAGTACACAAGGATATTCGTTTAACTGGCTTCTTTTCATAATTGGCATGTCCAGTTTAGAGTGGTCATTTTGTGTTGAAAATACACAAAATGTTATGAACTTGTGTCCGGTTTCCAGAGTAGAGGGGTTCCGGATTACAGGGGTTTATATTACAATGAAAATAGAAGGGAAAAATTCGGGACCTGAGAAAAAGGCTGGTTTGGAGGGGGTTCCGGATTAGAGGGGGTCCGGTTTAGAGGGGTTATACTGTATCTTTTTTAAGAACACTGCGATACACCATAGGCGTGACACTATACATACAAATTGTTTAGGCGATATCCATCCATAAAACAATTTAAAAAACTTTTAAACAATTTGCCAAGCCTAAGGTGTATCAAAATGTTCTTAACCCTTTCAACACCACAGACCTCTAAATAGGTTTACAAAAAGTGTAGATCCAGATGAGCCGGCTCGTGACGAGCCGTCTCATCAAAATCTGCACTTTTTGCCAGTGATATGATTATTTTTAGACATAATTACCCATTTTGATAAATGAACTTGTCCAAATGTGATTTTCTGATTCATTTATTGGTTTATGAATATCATGGACCAGTCCATGTGAGTTACTTGGTGTTGAATGGGTTAATTAATGAATATTTGATTGTGTTAGCCTCATAATCGAGAGGCTGTGGGTTTGAACCTTGTCAGGAACACAGTTGTCATGTCGCTAGGCATAACAAATAAATCTACATTGCCGCTGTTCTCTCCCTCGTAGCGATGGATTCAATCAAGAATGAGTGACTACGTTAATGCTATAAGAACTTAAGGTATAATAATTTAAAATAATTGTAGCAGACGACAATTCATTAATGTGTTTTTGTTATTTGTAACTGAAAACTCTGGATACATGTATATGGAATAGTCTCATGGAGTTACTTGGTGTTGAACCCGAAACCATTTGTCCAGACCCCAGGCACCTGTGGTATAAATATGCTCACAAGGTTTCTGGTAAGTGAAATTCTAAATATATACCTATCATACTCAATATCCCAGTCTGCAGCTAAACCAGTGTCCAACAACAATCTGCAACATAAAACAATTAAAATAGGGTTTATTCTAGAGTGTAAAGGGGCAGGGTGGGTCTGAAAATGGGCAGGATGGGTCTGAATATGGGCAGGGTGGGTCTGAAAAGAGGCAGGGTCATTTTTGAGCCGGGATGGTGCAGGGGTGGGTATTTGGGAGTTACCCCCTAGAAAATTGGCTACCTTGCAGTGATTGACAGCTAATTACATGTATGCTTGATCGAAGAGGCAGTAGGGTAGTACATATTGGTAAAAAGGTCTGATGAGTTCTAGTTTATAAAGGTTTGCCCGCCCAACATTTTTTTAAAAAGGCTAAAGGGCCTGGCTAAAGAGAGACAGGTGCAAAAGTTCCGGAGTTCGAGTGCCGCTGGAGCCCAGTTACGATTGTACCCTTAGGCAAGGCATTTAAATTCCACATTGCCTCTTCTCTCTCCTTCATGGCGATGGATTCCATCAGGAATGAGTCTTGAGAGTGATTAATATAAGTTGAAAGAAATTGTTTCGCAATCGAGCTAAAAAAAAAATATGTATAAACTAAGAGAGACAGGACGGGGCGTTCTAGATAAAACCCTATAAAAATATACCTGTATATATGACTGGAGAATGATTTACTAAGAGCTGTCTTACTATACCTGTATATATGACAGTAAATAAGCTGGAGAATGATTTACTAAGAGCTGTCTTACTATACCTGTATATATGACAGTAAATAAGCTGAAGAATGATTTACTAGAGCTGTCTTACTATACCTGTATATATGACAGTAAATAAACTGGAGAATGATTTACTAAGAGCTGTCTTACTATACCTGTATATATGACAGTAAATAAGCTGGAGAATGATTTACTAAGAGCTGTCTTACTATACCTGTATATATGATCTTACTATACCTGTATATATGACAGTAAATAAGCTGGAGAATGATTTACTAAGAGCTGTCTTACTATACCTGTATATATGATCTTACTATACCTGTATATATGACAGTAAATAAGCTGGAGAATGATTTACTAAGAGCTGTCTTACTATACCTGTATATATGACAGTAAATAAGCTGGAGAATGATTTACTAAGAGATGTCTTACTTCTCCAAATTTTGAACTCTGTGAGAAGTATTCCCATATAGAATACATGTACATGTATATTATGTACATGACATGATGTGGGGTCAATGAAGTGTTCCCATATACAGTGCCGTCGCCGGCATTTTGAAAGTGGTCCGGCCAAATATAGGAGCACTGAGGGGGGTTCGGGGGCATGCTCCCCGAGATTTTTTTGGATTCTGTACTCGATTTCCTTGCATCTGGAGGCATTTCAGTGTGTATGTTAGCCTTTTATTAATGCCAACTTTTCTTAAAATTAACAATGTTTTTTCTTGAAAGATCACGTGCTTCGTCATAATGAAACCATGCACGAGACTCGAACCATTTCTCCTGAAAAGCTCTTTGAACCGGTTGTTTCTGACCAAAGCTGCGTTTTGGAAATGTAAAGCCGGCTGATTTGCTGTTGGAGGAAATGCGGACGCCATGGTTTACAGTAACATTTCTTAGTTTAATCTCGTATGAATTAGTTTGATATTATGAAATGAATTTGGAGTCTTTACCTGTTTTATAGCAGTTAAGTATAAATGTATTCGACGTGTCAATTAATGTCAATTAGTAATTCCCAGACAGTGTAGGTCCTACCATGGCATAACTTAACAGGCTCTCCTATGCTGTGTGTCAATTAACAAAAAAACACATGCCAATACAATACCTACAGATAATAAATTCACACCCTGTGGCCTGCGATCCTTTGGTCTCCTGGTCGCAGGCCAATAAAAGATAATCCGTTACACGCGCCAGAGTGTGATAGGTATTGTCTTCTCAGCACCTCTTTATCTGGAGTCAGGTTATTTATGACCCATGCATGACCCAACGCGTGTTAGATCAAACAAAAGTGAAAAACTTGAGAGAAAAAAAAAATCTCCAATATTGAAAATAATGGTATATAACTGGGCCTTGATATATAATACATGTACATGTATATTATGTACATGACATGATGTAGGGTCAATGAAGTATTCCCATATATAATACATGTATATACATAGGGACAGGGTCAACTTGACCGAGTCAACAAACTTCTAGTCTACATCGTAAACCTTATAATTCTTGCGAGAGGAGAAGGTCGTATTCAGAGATAGATAGATGAAGAAGACATTTCCCAAGATTTTGACATTTTTTAAATTGTGTGATCAAATTCGGAAATACATACCTTGCCATATGAAGCAAATGATCTGGCTGTTGTCCATCTGCTAAGGGTTCACAGTCGTGTTCGTCAAAATAAGATGCCATAATATGATGCTCTAGAAAACTGATATGTGTTGATGACTTGCAAAATATAAACTTACTTTCAGTTTGAAATATCGCTTATGTATCAAGGGATAGCAAAATCAAATAGCTACTTCTCAATTGACAATCACTGTTTTCCTGTAATGACGTAGCGTATTGTCTCACATTGAACATTAAAGTAATAACATTATGGATGAATAACAAAATATCGCTCACTAAAACGTTTATAATGTTATTTGACATAAACGACTTGAAAATGGCCGACACAAACCAGGAACTAATTTCCAATAATGAAAATACTCAGGCAACAGGTAGCTCATCGTCTAATATCTAGCAGTTCGTATTGAATCTGTTAAAAGTTTGTATATAAAATGTTTGAAAGAGAGATGATGGCATATGTGTTCGAAAAGTGTTGTTAAATATAAATGTCATTAGTATTCACGATATCGACATTTTGTAAAAAAAAATGGTTTCGTCGGCAAGGTTAATCGTACTCAACCTTTACTCAATTAGTAAATTAGTAAACGACATTTCTCTCTTTAAATGAGGAAACGTGGAAGCCCTAATAATAATACTATCCACTTTATGGGCAACCGGTAGTGACGATAAATAAACATAAAAACATCTACATATTACTCCAAACACTCAGACGCGAGTATGACAGGGAGGTGCTTGTCAGGGACAGTGGTTAAAAATCTCAATTAGTGAGATAGAGAGTGTTAAAAGAACTACATACTAAAGTTAAAAACAGACATCATGTTACATTAGTGATACCGTGGCCAACCGCTCAGCAAAAATGGTTACGCTGGGGCTGGACTGTACATAGTAGGGGAGGCCATTCCAAAGACGTATTGTTATGGGGGAAAAAGAGTTTATATGGTATTGGGTTCGAGACTGAGGAATTAAGTAGTTCAGGTTCCTTGTGTGTGTTAGGTGTGGCGTCCGTGGTCCAGTGGTAAAGCGTCGGATTTGGAATCATACGGTCCCGGGTTCGATACTCGGTCTGGCCACGTATGTAGTGTCATTGAGCAAGGCACCTCACACACATTGCTTAGTACTGGTTAATCGCTTAGGTCGGCTAAGCCTGCCCAGGAAAACATGTCTTAAGTCCCCGCGAGGGGTTTGACATTAAAGGAACATACATACATACATACATACATTAGGTGGTTGTGGTCGGCGCATACCAAGTTATTTTTGATTTTATATAGGTATATTACTGATGATTGTATGCGTGTATATATTCAAGTGTTTGCCAGTTCAGGGAGTTGATCATTTTTTGTTACACATACAACATACAACTCTAAATAAACATCCAGTTTGGATGAGATTACTATGATTACAAAAACGTAGCTGTCTTGTTTAAAATTGGAATATTAAATATAATAAATGCCATGGCATAGGGTAAATATCTATTATGTCTGTGATCAATCACATTCTTGGCTCCAGACAACTTCTGGTTAAAATACAGAACAATTTCCAGTTTAAATACATGTACCATCGGTAGTTTGTAGAAAATTATTATTGAATTTCTTTGATTTGCACTCAATTTATTTGATAATACTTTTAATAGCATCTGTTCATAATAATTGTCAGTCGGGCATAGTGCATGTTTTGTATGTGTGTTTTACGTTCATCGCTACCGGTTGCCCATATGAGCGACGCCTCCTGAAGATATGTCATTTTAGATTTTGGAGGATAATGCAATGATACAGATAGAAACCCATTCCAGAGTCTCCTCCTCTGGTTCTTTTACGTGCACGGTGTAAGCACTGACACGAGACCTCGGTTTAACGTCCCATCTGAAAGACTGTTAATTTTATTAGGGTCAGACGGGGGATCGAACCTGTGATCCCTGGATTACCAGTCCAGTGTGTTACCACTGGGCTACAGATCCGTCTGTGCATGTTTTGTAAGACTGGCTATCTATTTTTATATACACTGCATACATGTAGGCACTGAAATAATTGGCAAACTAATCTGATAAGCTTAGTCACAACCATAGAATGTTACCTTGACCCGAGTAATTTTCCGTAAATAGCTTTAGGACTTTACAATTTCCAGGCAATATTCAAACATTTTCTACAATGGCTAAATTGGCGATTTTAGCACTTTCCTGTATTTGAATATTGATTTTTATCAATTGATATATTGTGTGATACAACATCGATAATTTACATAATATATCATCCAGCTTTCTATTCATATTAATTATGCTGTGAATTATGTAAATATGCTGGATTCGACGTCGCTGATTGGCTATGCGTATTAGTGGTATTAAGTTTATTGGATAATTTTTTCATTGGAATAGTTAATTTTTTCTGGAAAAATAAACAGTCCCAACGAAACACCTGACTTTGAAGCTTAGGAATCCCTCCTCAATTGTTGGTGTCCTCGGGATGGCGGGGATCGCGTTAGTGTCGAACCCTCATTACCCTGCATTCCTGATTAAAATGCTCATAAATAACACAAACATATATAATAAGCATTCATTGTGTGTTTGCACACTAATCGTGTGTGTGTTTTACGTTTATTTATCGTCGCTACCGGTTGTCCATATGAGCGACGCCTCCTGAAGAGATTAGTCATTTTAGATTTTTGGAGAATAGTGCAATGATACAGACAGAGGCCCATTCCAGAGTCTCCTCTGGTTCTTTTACGTGCATGGTGTAAAGCACCAACACGAGACCTCAGTTTAAAGTCCCATCTGAAAGACTGTTAATTTTATTAGGATCAGAGAGGGGATCGAACCTGCGATCCCTGGATTACCAGTCCAGCGTGTTACCACTGGACTACAGATCCGTCTACTACAGATCCACACTAATCAAACATTATGCCCCATTAAATAAACAAACAACACGCTTGTATGATTCTCCATTAAATAAACAAACAACACGCTTGTATGATTCTCCAGCTAGTTATCGATTTTTTAATTGTACTCCATAGGCTAGGGAGATCATTGCTATTTATAGATACATGATAAGCATGAACATGTAAAGCAGTCCAAGATATTACGATTTTACCTTGGCCCAAGTAATTTCCCACAAATAGACTCGGGGGGGGGGGGATTCCTATGAGATTTTACGGATTTTCGCCAAACTGAGTTTTTATTAGCCAATTTTGCCATATTTTATCCAATGGCTATTCTGGCAATAGCCAGCGCGGGCCCTGACTTAGGCAACCTAGTTGAGTTATGCGTATTAACAAAGCCCCAGATACAACCAATCAGCGAGTCATATGTTAAAGTGGCTTGCTGATTGGCTGTATCAGCATGCTTTCAGCTTGTTACAGCAACTAATGTGTTGTAAACAATGAACAATGGAGGTATGTTAAAGCGGCTCGCTGATTGGTTGTATCAGCATGCTCTCAGCTGTTACAGCAACTAATGTGTTGTAAACAATGAACAATGGAGGTATGATTGATTGATTTAGTAAACATCTAATCCAAGTGACAAAGCATTTTAATTTATTCAAAAGACCCAGGAACTTTTTAGCACAGGCCTGCAAATATTTCAGATTTAAGGAGAACTTTTGAGGGTGCCTGTGTTTCAAGCTATCCTATTTTTGGAGCACTAAATCAGTGTTTTATAGGTCATTAACTGTAAACTTGTATTATTATGTCAGCTCAGTAACGGAATATTACCAGAACTTAAAGTATTATGGAGAAGACATATTTACATCAAAGAACCTCAGCATTTCTTCCTTAAAAAACTAACACAATTTATTCTTTCATTTCAGGTCAGGCAACAGTACAGAGTCAAATGAATGAACCACCGGCACCACCACAAGATGTTGTCGAACTATGCAGGGAAACCTTCAAGAAAACATCAGAGTATCTGAAAGGAGAACTAGATGGTATATCAGTAGTAATAAATAGGTCACATTATTGTTAATTTTATTGTACAACAATTTAAAAACAGGATTAAACAACTTATTTTAATCACTCTCATTGACGCAGTTGTACACATATGTAAGTGGTTGTTGAATGGAAAATCCACATGTCCTTACATGGCCACCATATCGTACCATCACACATACTCCTCAGGCCAAGGCTTAAACACAGGTTGCATTGGTGAGAAGCGAGTGTTCTAACAACCACTATGCTAATCGGACACCCAAATTAAAAATAAAAAGTCACATGATAATGTTAATACCACTGGGTTCCAGTCTGTTGATTTTTCACTTTTTAACTTCTGGCAAAATGACAGCCTGGGGAAACTGGATTTCCGATCATAATGTCATCTACTTACACCCACTTTTATGAGGGTGTAGATTTGAAGAACGACAACTCTTCTCTACAAGATAATATCGTTAAATATAGAAATGGAATTCTATCGGAAATCGCCGAACAGGCACGATTATACACGATCATTTCCAAATATACACAAATGCTCCCGTAGACTCATTTACATTGCAAGCATATAATTTCCCGTTTCTGTGTTATATCGACGAGATGGCGGATTTTAAATATTACATTTAGATGGTAATGGATCGATTCGGCGAAATTGAACTAAGGAAGACTTAAATATTGAGTAAATATGTCAAATCAGACGCACATTGTACTTTTTAAAACTATTTATCATTCCGTTGACCCGTAAACAATGGCGGCCAATTATAAAGTTTATCAACATTGCAGTGCCTCGCTTTCGATTCAAGTACGTCATTAATTAAGTCGCGTGCTAAATTGCTAATAGGCCTATTAATAGGATTAATGCGGGTCAATAATTACACAGACAATCCCCCACTTTTACCCAGAAACTCGTCCGCCTCCGTGGTCGAGTGGTTACGGTCGCTGACTTGTATACCACTGTAACCTATCATCACTGATGGTCATGGGTTCGAGCCCCGCTCAGACCGTGTCTCATTTATATGAAAAAGTTGGCAGTTTCTTACGGAGGTTGGTGCACCCAAGTACTGGTTAACCGTTGGAGCCTGCCAAGGAAAGGTGTTGTTAGCTAAACTGCCCACCGGCGATATAGCCCAAAATGGTGCTGATGCAGGTGTAATACCCGAAATATAACATAACATAAATATAACATTACCCAGAAACTCAATACGGCCAAAAAATTAATAGTCTCTGTGTTAAAATATATTTATTTGACTGACCAGGCAAACTATATCGACGCCTGTTCCCAGGCTAACTGTAGAGGGGTGTCGGTAGCTTTGTGAACTGTTTTATCTTGTTGGTACAGTAGAGGAGTGTCGGTAGCTTTGTGAACTGTTTTATCTTGTTGGTACAGTAGAGGAGTGTCGGTAGCTTTGTGAACTGTTTTATCTTGTTGGTACAGTAGAGGGGTGTCAGTAGCTTTGTGAACTGTTTTATCTTGTTGGTACAGTAGAGGGGTGTCAGTAGCTTTGTGAACTGTTTTATCTTGTTGGTACAGTAGAGGAGTGTCGGTAACATTGTGAACTGTTTTATCTTGTTGGTACAGTAGAGGAGTGTCGGTAACATTGTGAACTGTTTTATCTTGTTGGTACAGTAGAGGGGTGTCAGTAACATTGTGAACTGTTTTATCTTGTTGGTACAGTAGAGGAGTGTCGGTAACATTGTGAACTGTTTTATCTTGTTGGTACAGTAGAGGGGTGTCAGTAGCTTTGTGAACTGTTTTATCTTGTAGGTACAGTAGAGGATTACAAACTCTTGGAAACAATGAACAAGGTGACTGTATCAAAATACACAGAGATGAAAAACTCAGCTTCTGACATTGGAACAGCCCTCCAACATCTCAATGAAAAATGTGAGTATCTGCATATCAGCCTCAGAAAATAAATATTTCAATTCATTAATCATATAACTCATGATTGTTACCATAATCATTTGTGTATAGGAAGCACTTATTTTCCTCCAAAATAGTATCCAAAAGTCTGGTGCGTCTTATACTCCAGTTTAGAACTAAATTCCATGTTTCAAAGACTCAAAAACGACAAATGGCATATTACAACAAAGGTAAATAAGTTGCGAAGAAATTACTTTACTACTGCAAATCAGCACCATAGGTATGCCGAGATAATGTACATGTGAATGCTGTGGTCAGAATTTGAGTAATCTTGCTGGTCATATCTTGCAGAATTCTTGTTGCCATGGTATCACTTGGTTAGTGTGACAGGCCTAACAATCTAATGTGGTACTGTACCAGCCCTCTCCCTTAGTGTACCAGCCCTCTCCCTTAGTGTACCAGCCCTCTCCCTTAGTGTACCAGCCCTCTCCCTTACTGTACCAGCCCTCTCCCTTACTGTACCAGCCCTCTCCCTTACTGTACCAGCCCTCTCCCTTAGTGTCTCCCTTACTGTACCAGCCCTCTCCCTTAGTGTACCAGCCCTCTCCCTTAGTGTACCAGCCCTCTCCCTTAGTGTACCAGCCCTCTCCCTTAGTGTACCAGCCCTCTCCCTTACTGTACCAGCCCTCTCCCTTAGTGTACCAGCCCTCTCCCTTAGTGTACCAGCCCTCTCCCTTACTGTACCAGCCCTCTCCCTTAGTGTACCAGCCCCTCCCTTACTGTACCAGCCCTCTCCCTTATGTACCAGTCCTCTCCCTTACTGTACCAGCCTCTCCCTTAGTGTACCAGTCCTCTCCCTTAGTGTACCAGTCCTCTCCCTTAGTGTACCAGCCCTCTCCCTTAGTGTACCAGCCCTCTCCCTTAGTGTACCAGCCCTCTCCCTTAGTGTACCAGCCCTCTCCCTTAGTGTACCAGTCCTCTCCCTTACTGTACCAGCCCTCTCCCTTAGTGTACCACCCTCTCCCTTAGTGTACCAGCCCTCTCCCTTAGTGTACCAGCCCTCTCCCTTAGTGTACCAGCCCTCTCCCTTACTGTACCAGCCCTCTCCCTTAGTGTACCAGCCCTCTCCCTTACTGTACCAGCCCTCTCCCTTAGTGTACCAGTCCTCTCCCTTAGTGTACCAGCCCTCTCCCTTAGTGTACCAGCCCTCTCCCTTACTGTACCAGCCCTCTCCCTTAGTGTACCAGCCCTCTCCCTTACTGTACCAGCCCTCTCCCCTAGTGTACCAGTCCTCTCCCTTAGTGTACCAGCCCTCTCCCTTACTGTACCAGCCCTCTCCCTTACTGTACCAGCCCTCTCCCTTACTGTACCAGCCCTCTCCCTTGGTGTATATAGAATGGCTCTTCTGCATATATTATTTATTGAAATAAGAGTTAACGTCCATGAATGACGACAGAGTCGCTGGTCGGGTTCGCAATATTTATTTGCCTATGACAACGTCGAACAAGGAATGCATTCGGTCTACCGGACCTTATTTCTTCATCCCCACACACTAAGGTAAAAGGATCAAGGTCAGTTTCATGTACCCATTAATAGAATAATACGTTCCATTTTAAATTTTGAACGAAGGCGTGGGAAGACATCAGTTTTTCTGAAAGAGAAAGAAATCTAGTTACAAACTGTCAGAATTTACTTAGAAAGGTAGGCATGTTCTTATGGGCTAATGATACAACAAAGTTAAAACGAATAACGATTAAACTATTCGAATATTCGGTCGGGAAGGTATTCAAATATTCGATAGAATTCTATCAAAAACTCTTCTAAAAAATTGCCAAACTAACCTAATTTCTGTTTTACGCGTAAACGTCATCTTCTTCAAATGATTATTCAGATTGATATTGTACCCGAATATGTTAAATCCAATTTGCATAGATTACACCTAGCAGTTTTCTTATTCTCAGCCATTCATGCATTTCAAAACGTGTGACTGAGCGGGTGGCATTTTTGAGGACAGTATAATATTTGTTTCTGAATATTCGAATACTGGAATAGTATTCGGATATTCAGACGTTATAGCGAATATTCGAATATTTGTTGCCATCCCTAGAATATACATTTTCATATTATCATTACCTCCACTGAACATTGGGACATTATTAGGGTCCTGTTACAATTATACAGTGTACCTTCCTTACATGTATGGAATAATTGTGTGTTTTACGTTTATTTATCATCGCTACCGGTTGCCCATATGAGCGACGCCTCCTGATGAGATTAGTCATTTTAGATTGTTGGAGGATAGTGCAATGATACAGACAGAGACCCATTCCAGTCTCCTCTGGTTCTTTTACTTGCATGATGTAAATCACCGACACAAGACCTCGGTTTAACGTCCCATCTGAAAGACTGTTAATTTTATTATGGTCAGACAGGGGATCGAACCTGCGATCCCTGGATTACCAGTCCAGCATGTTACCACTGGACTACAGATCCGTCTGTTATGGAATAATTTAAGCACATACTGTATATTTTATACTCTGTTATTGCACTATTACAGATAGGAACTTGCAGCCATTTTTGGACCAGGTTGATCAGATAGAAGATAGCATATCTTCCTTAGAGCAAGCAGCGTATAAACTAGATGCTTATTCCAAGAGACTAGGTATATTACTCCACTTTACCTATAAACTAGTTGCTTATTCCAAGAGATTAGGTATATTACTCCACTTTACCTATAAACTAGATGCTTATTCCAAGAGACTAGGTATATTACTCCACTTTACCTATAAACTAGATGCTTATTCCAAGAGACTAGGTATATTACTCCACTTTACCTATAAACTAGTTGCTTATTCCAAGAGACTAGGTATATTACTCCACTTTACCTATAAACTAGATGCTTATTCCAAGAGACTAGGTATATTACTCCACTTTACCTATAAACTAGATGCTTATTCTAAGAGACTAGGTATATTACTCCACTTAGCCTATAAACTAGATGCTTATTCTAAGAGGTGGAGACTGATCCTTCACAGGTGAATGAAACCAAATTCACTGGCATGTAAGATGTCGTAATAGCGCATAAGCAGTGGTTGCACGTTCGATTCAGGTGTGAGAACCGGTGTTCGTGACCATCTGTGGCCGATACAATTGACGCTTAAGCTAGACATTTCAATTCCACATTGCCTCTTCTCTCTCCCTCATGGCGATGGAATCCACCATGAATGAGGTCTCGAGAACAATTAAAATATAAGAACTTGTTTCCCAATCAAGATGAAATAAATTTGTATAAACTAAACACATAAGAGTTTGTCCGACATTTTTATGATGTGTTAGTGGTCCACTGGAATGCAAATCATGAACTTCATCCCTTGGCCTATGATTAATATTAACAGTCTTTCGCATGGGACTATAAACCAGGTCAACCCATATATCGGTGCATAGCACCGAGCATGTAAACCAGGGATGCTTGTGTAATTTAATCATATCCTGTACATTTCCCTCCAAACAGTAAAATTACTAATATACTTCTGCAGGCAGCTCCCAGGTGTAGTGGGAGTGATGATGTATCAATGCTTATCCATTTGCACGCTAGAGGCAGATAAAGTCACTTGCAAACAGCATAGAGCCAGATCAGACAGCACAGAGTGATCTATGCTGTTTGCTATTCGGATAGTGGAGCTAAAACATTTGGCTGAATATCAAACAACATAGATCCAGATCAGCCACAACATAACGCTGCATCTCATCAGGATCTATGTTGTTTGCAAAATTGATTTTATTTACTCTGCAGGTAAAGTGTTAATGAAACATAATAATTCAATTATGCATGCCTGTCTGAGTGTCTGTTTGAAATGCAGATTCATATTCATACTAATTATTAACATATTAATTATTTTCTGGGGACGACCGATAACTACGGTTGTGAGAGCTTGTAACGTTGCCCATTTTGCTATTGACGTATTTGTTCAATCTTTGCTTTGATGTTTACATATATACTTAAACGCAATAGAAATGCAACCATATACATAAGAATATTGTGTCTCATTTATATGAAAAAGTTGGCAGTTTCTTACGGAGGTTGGTGCACCCAAGTACTGGTTAACCGTTGGAGCCTGCCCAGGAAATGTGTTGTTAGGTAAAACTGCCCGCTTGCGATATAGCCCAAAATGGTGCTGATGCAGGCGTAAAACCCGAAATATAACATAACATAAGAATATTTAATAATCAACATAGAATTTCCACACATATAGTTATTAGTTTCATTAAGCCAGTCTATGCACTAGACAATCACCTAAACTACTCTATTTCTCACTCTTTCATGTAATAATTCGCAGTAAAAGTGTATCACTAGAAAAATATTTGCAATATAGAGTATGTACATAGAGAATAAAATTCTAAAATGTTGCGTGTTTAATGCCGTCAAGTATTTATAAATAAAATATTCTCAACCTACATGTTTATTAACAGAGACAGTTTTGTGTATTTCAGAAGCGAAATTCAAGTCATTGGAAAAAAGATGATCCACAGAAATGACAGGATGAAATAGTGTATATAATGACAATGTATAAATATCCATATGTAAATATAGGAACAACATGGGACCAGTGCAATCCATCATGTGTTGTGTGAAATAAAATGTTTGGGCACAGTACTGTGATTTCCCTCTCTCAATCATAATGCCCACAAAAGACCCACAGACACAAGACACAAATATTATTTTTTTTTGCCCTATGGTCATATAGTAAATAATATTTACGTGAAAACGACAACATTGCATTTCCTGCTGTTCACGATGTGAAATGTGCCATTCTGGTGTTATTTGACTGATCTCCATCAAATAAAAGGTATTTATTGATGGAATAAGATCTTCCGGTCGGGACCACATGGGCATATCAGTGATCTGGCTGATTTGACCTAGTTTCTTGTCGATGTTTCTGCATGTATTGTTCATTTCCGTTGGTTGTCTTCAGTAAACATTACTTACTATATGACCATATGGCAAACAAAAATCATTTGTGCCTGTGCCAAAACCTATGATTTTTTTTAGTTTGTCGGATTGTTTCCCAGTTTTTATTGATTGATAAAAAAAACATCACTCTTTTTCGGAAATCGAACTTAATTTCTGAAAAAATGTACAGGTATATCTCTCTATTGATATAAGAAGAATTGCCCCTGTAAACTGTTTTATGGTAATAAATGTTTATTTATTGTCGCCCCGCAACTTCAGAGCGACACCTCCAGAAGTCTATTAGTCATTTTATTGTTTGGAGGATAGTGCAAGATACAGAGGATAGTGAAAGATACAGAGGATAGTGCAAGCTAAGGAAGACTTGTCAATTTCAGAATCATCCCTGGTTCTTATACATGCAAGGTGTGCTGCGTATTTGTACGGGGGACCAGGGGTATGTACTCCCAAAATTAATTTTGGTTGGCATGGTCTATTAGGAAAGTTAATGCCGTGAACATATTTTCCAGAGAGAATGTCAGACGGCCCCCATTTTGGAAATATAATGGGTGGGGGCTGTGTCAGGTTCCCCCCATCTCCTAAATACATGAGTATTACTCAGAGAGAAAACATTTCAAGTTGTATTTCCTGAATACATAATTATACTTTATACTACAAATTACTGTGTTTCATGTTCCCATAGTTACAATTCTTTGATACACATATAATTAACTAAACCAATGAGTAAGTAATGTCATTATAATGGGAACTGCCATGAAAGGCTACTAATAAGTACTGTAATGTATTAATTATCATGATCAAAGGAGTGCTCTTGTTGCTTATATCCAGATTCATTGTATGTGCGAGGTATGTTGTGATCATAATTTTCTATGTATTTCATGTGACTTGTAGAAAATATGAAATTTCGTGATACTGTTATTACCTTTACTTAGTTGAGTGTCTCTGTGACCAAGTTGTGAATGTTGCCAAGAGACGGTCACTTGCCCGTCACAGCTGTGGGTTTGTGAATGTTGCCAAGAGACGGTCACTTGCCCGTCACAGCTGTGGGTTTGTGAATGTTGCCAAGAGACGGTCACTTGCCCGTCACAGCTGTGGGTTTGTGAATGTTGCCAAGAGACGGTCACTTGCCCGTCACAGCTGTGGGTTTGTGAATGTTGCCAAGAGACGGTCACTTGCCCGTCACAGCTGTGGGTTTGTGAATGTTGCCAAGAGACGGTCACTTGCCCGTCACAGCTGTGGGTTTGTGAATGTTGCCAAGAGACGGTCACTTGCCCGTCACAGCTGTGGGTTTGTGAATGTTGCCAAGAGACGGTCACTTGCCCGTCACAGCTGTGGGTTTGTGAATGTTGCCAAGAGACGGTCACTTGCCCGTCACAGCTGTGGGTTTGTGAATGTTGCCAAGAGACGGTCACTTGCCCGTCACAGCTGTGGGTTTGTGAATGTTGCCAAGAGACGGTCACTTGCCCGTCACAGCTGTGGGTTTGTGAATGTTGCCAAGAGACGGTCACTTGCCCGTCACAGCTGTGGGTTTGTGAATGTTGCCAAGAGACGGTCACTTGCCCGTCACAGCTGTGGGTTTGTGAATGTTGCCAAGAGACGGTCACTTGCCCGTCACAGCTGTGGGTTTGTGAATGTTGCCAAGAGACGGTCACTTGCCCGTCACAGCTGTGGGTTTGTGAATGTTGCCAAGAGACGGTCACTTGCCCGTCACAGCTGTGGGTTTGTGAATGTTGCCAAGAGACGGTCACTTGCCCGTCACAGCTGTGGGTTTGTGAATGTTGCCAAGAGACAGTCACTTGCCCGTCACAGCTGTGGGTTTGTGAATGTTGCCAAGAGACAGTCACTTGCCCATCACAGCTGTGGGTTTGTGAATGTTGCCAAGAGACAGTCACTTGCCCATCACAGCTGTGGGTTAGTGAATGTTGCCAAGAGACAGTCACTTGCCCGTCACAGCTGTGGGTTTGTGTCGTACTAGGGTTAGATTCTTTCTAGTAGTGAAGCTATCTGACTGGGCTGTATATGTGTGATGATTCTATTTAGGTGCCAGAGGGATACGTGGGGTATTCCTACAGTACTTAATCGGGGTTTCCGCTGTCGGTTGCCAATGGCGCCAATTACGACAAATAACAAATATTGGCGCTAAATTTTGTGAATTGGCGAAAATAATATGCAAATTGTTTTTGTTTTTTTTGGAACATGTTTTGTCTACATAGCTTCAAATATTTATTTGTGAACTATATGGCTCTTAGTTGGCTCCAAGTGTTTTTAATTGGCTCCAGTGTTTTTCAATTGGCGACAGAAGTGGCTTAATGCTGGAAATCTAGGACATTTAATAGCCATTTGTACAAATCAAATTTAAAAAACCATTTTGCTTGTTAACATTTGGTTGTACTAACTAATGGAGAGATTTAGCATTTTTCTCCAAATGTTTAGCATTTAATTGTAACTTCTAGGCCAGTAACTTATAGTAGTTACGTTTATTTATCATCGCCGCCGGCAAACCATGTGGACGAGCATTCTAAGATTATATTCCTGCATCGATTATTCGTGAAGTGAGTTGTAGAGTGTTGTCTTGTAGTGTGATGGTCTTGAAGTATTCGCTGCTGGTGCAATAACACGACAACTGAAGGAGGCATCATCTTCCTCTTCAGGGTGACAAGTCCTGATGGTCTCTTCTTTCTGAACGGCTCTTCTTAGGGCCACCCTCCCCACTGTTAGTCATCTCGCAGTAGCATATAAATGGATCCGGCAGTTAGACATCTGGTTGTCTCTATTGCTCCAGGGTCTGTCCATACCAACACCACCTTCGTAAAACAGCGATGCTGGAGCGTTTGTCGCAAGGTCGACAACCAGAAGTTCCCAGAATCCTACACTGCTGCTGCGAAATGAACCCTGACCGTGACGTGCATGCCGTGGGGAGATTGGCCGGGGACCAGTAACTTGTGTTTAACATTATCTTATAAATGTTGACCTTCACATTTAAGTTTCATCAATGTTATATAATTAAAAAAGTTAAAACAAATCTAGATATTTTGCCATTGTTTTAAAAATAAATATTGTCCAACTTTAAATTTTCGCCGCTATTGACAAATGGGTGGTGTAATGTAAGCACATACATGTTTGGTTTATTTGGTATTGGGTACACTAAACAGAACTAGTCTTCATAATCGTTTCTAATAAACACATGTAATGAAAGCAGGGGCCATTAGAAACTGGCTGTTTCTACGTTACTAAACGAAACCTACTGTAGACATGCTATTATATCAGTTGTCGCTAAATTAGCCTTGGAATGTACATGTATGAACTTGGCTATTTATGCTACATCAAACAAAGGAAATCCGCGAAACAAAAAACCTAATCAAGACAATACTAGTATTTAACAATGATTGCTTGTATATGGCAATCTACTGGGAAACACCAGAATATCTTCAGAGAAATTTCAACAGTTCAGACATACAGGCTTCATACACATTTTATATTCAAATAAATGGATAAACTGGGTAGTAGATTTGAGCTATTTCATGATGAATGTGGTGGATTTCTACACATTGACATTTGTGATTCTGTGTACCATTATATCGTTGGGAGTACTTGCAAATATAGTTTCATTAACAGTGTGGACAAAGGGGTGGAGGTGTCGTGCAGGAGCTTATTCCGCATATTTCAAGCTTCTGGCAGCAACTGATCTATTTGTTCTTCTGGTACCTGGCACTGATAGTTTGCTGAAGTATATGCCGGGCCGCAACCTACAGTTGCGTGTGATAAACACATTTTTGTGCAAATTTATGATGTTCAGCGCATTCTTTGGCATACAGTTGTCAACTTGGATAAGCGTTGCCATGACAATACATTGCACAGTGACTTTGTGCTATCCAGTAAGGTTTTACCAAGGAAATAACAGAAAGAGATGGGCATACGTTGTTTTTTGTTTCATAGTCTTGTTCCTGTTTCTGTTAAATATACCTATTGGTCTAGACACAGAACTGGTTGTCCATAAGAAACGTTCAAAGGCAGCCGATCCAGTGGAAATTAATACCATAAAATATTGCTCCAACCCACAGTTGCAGGGATCACCAACAAACATTACTTTGCTAAAATACATCTCGGTTATCGGATTTTATATAATTTTACCGACATTAATATTCCTAGCTTGTAACATAATAATTCTGGTGAAAATGTGCCGAGTAAAACATTTTACATCTGTGCATAGACTTCTTATAAAAAACTTACAGGGTGTAATAAGGTTGACAATATATATTACGTCTGTACGCATTATTTCAGCGCTTCCTGTACTGTTGACATTCCTCGTACGTTTCAACATTATTCGGATGGAACCCGTTCACCTTAGAATACTTTCGGTCGTGTCGTATGCATGTCTGTATTTAAGCAATGCTGTAAACTGTTTGCTGTATATTCTGGGGAGCAGACATTTTCGACTAGACTTGAAGGATCTATGTACGATGCAGCTTAATGGTTGTTTATCAGTTTGTAAAGATGAGCAAACCAGATACGATATTGAATGCAGTGTTGAACAAATAAACTTGCACGAAACTATAGTATACAAGAACACAATGGTGGTTAAACACTTCTAGTAGACATGATTTTGTGACTATCAAAATACCACTGGTACAAACACTGTACTGCTGGTACAAACACTGTACCGCTGGTACAAACACTGTACCGCTGGTACAAACACTGTACCGCTGGTACAAACACTGTACCGCTGGTACAAACACTGTACCGCTGGTACAAACACTGTACCGCTGGTACAAACACTGTAATGCTGGTACAAACACTGTAATGCTGGTACAAACACTGTACCGCTGGTACAAACACTGTACTGCTGGTACAAACACTGTACTGCTGATCACAGGCAGATCAGTGTTCCCAAAGTCAGGATCAATGTTCACAACAACAGGATCAATGTTCACAACAACAGGATCAATGTTCGCAAATACAGGATCAATGTTCACAACAGGATCAATGTTCCCAACAACAGGATCAATGTTCACAACAACAGGATCAATGTTCCCAACAGGATCAATGTTCCCAACAACAGGATCAATGTTCACAACAGGATCAATGTTCCCAGCAGGATCAATGTTCACAACAGGATCAATGTTCACAACAACAGGATCAATGTTCACAACAACAGGATCAATGTTCCCAACAGGATCAATGTTCCCAACAACAGGATCAATGTTCACAACAACAGGATCAATGTTCCCAACAGGATCAATGTTCACAACAACAGGATCAATGTTCCCAAACAGGATCAATGTTCACAACTACAGGATCAATGTTCCCAACAACAGGATCAATGTTCACAACAACAGGATCAATGTTCACAACAACAGGATCAATGTTCACAACAACAGGATCAATGTTCACAACAACAGGATCAATGTTCACAACAACAGGATCAATGTTCACAACAACAGGATCAATGTTCACAACAACAGGATCAATGTTCACAACAACAGGATCAATGTTCACAACAACAGGATCAATGTTCACAACAACAGGATCAATGTTCCCAACAACAGGATCAATGTTCCCAACAGGATCAATGTTCCCAACAACAGGATCAATGTTCACAACAGGATCAATGTTCACAACAGGATCAATGTTCACAATAACATGATCAATGTTCACAACAACAGGATCAATGTTCGCAAATACAGGATCAATGTTCACAACAGGATCAATGTTCCCAACAACAGGATCAATGTTCACAACAACAGGATCAATGTTCCCAACAGGATCAATGTTCACAACAGGATCAATGTTCACAACAGGATATGTTCACAACAGGATCAATGTTCACAACAGGATCAATGTTCACAACAGGATCAATGTTCACAACAACAGGATCAATGTTCCCAACAACAGGATCAATGTTCACAACAACAGGATCAATGTTCCCAACAACAGGATCAATGTTCCCAACAACAGGATCAATGTTCCCAACAACAGGATCCAAATACAGGATAAATGTTTACAAACATAGATCACTGTTCACATGGAATGGATCGATGTTCACAAAGACAGGATCAATGTTTACAAACACCCAGCTATTCACATGGAATGGATCGATGTTCACAAACACCCAGCTATTCACATGGAATGGATCGATGTTCACAAACACCCAGCTATTCACATGGAATGGATCAATGTTCACAAACACCCAGCTATTCACATGGAATGGATCGATGTTCACAAACACCCAGCTATTCACATGGAATGGATCGATGTTTACAAACACCCAGTTATTCACATGGAATGGATCGATGTTTACAAACACCCAGCTATTCACATGGAATGGATCGATGTTTACAAACACCCAGCTATTCACATGGAATGGATCAATGTTTACAAACACCCAGCTATTCACATGGAATGGATCGATGTTCACAAACACCCAGCTATTCACATGGAATGGATCGATGTTTACAAACACCCAGCTATTCACATGGAATGGATCGATGTTTACAAACACCCAGCTATTCACATGGAATGGATCGATGTTCACAAACACCCAGCTATTCACATGGAATGGATCGATGTTCACAAACACCCAGCTATTCACATGGAATGGATCTATGTTCATAAAATACTGCTGTTCACTAAGATAATAGCTGTTCACAAACAAAAATGGGATAAAGATAGGACAAATGAGAGACATCGGTCAGTTACTGCCCCTGAATACTCCCTAAAAGTAGATAGGTCCTATTAATTGTTTTCCTCTGTTTTTATCGCTGTTTCCTTTGCACAACATGCTAGCAATTTTATTCCACTATCGCTTCTTATGAGTATTATATTACTATATCTCCTACAATATATGCAATGGTTACTTATTTGTAAAAGAATGTTATCAGTTAATTAACACGATTTTGATAAAATCACATTTATCATACCGCAACATCTGGTTAGGGAACAACAGTGAAAACAAAGGATTCTAAATAAAAGGACCTATTCACATTTTGGAATAAATCAGACTTTATCTGCCAAGGGAGGTAATAGAAAATTAGAGATGTCTCTCATTGTTCACAAAGATAATGTGGAAATAGATGACAGTCCAGTTCACTTTTATTTCCACTGTAAAACTACAGGTTGAAAGAAATACATCACAAAAATTGAAAAACAAAGATGATATAAAATGGAGCCCTAACACTATTACCCAGTATGTAAAAACATTTTATGTTAACCCATTCAACCCCAAGTAACTGACATGGACTGGTGCAGGATATTTTTAGACCAATAAATTAATAAGAAAATTACCTTTGGACCAGTTCATTTATCAAAATGGGTAATTTTATCTAAAAATAGTAATTATTACTGGCAAAAAGTGCAGATCCTGATGAGATGGCTTGTCACGAGCCAGCTCATCTGGATCTACACTTTTTGTAAGTCTATTTAGAGGCCTGTAGTGTTGAAAGGGTTAAACCTTGGCAAACGTACAGGTGTTATGGGTGATACATGTACAAAATGTTAATTCTGGGGAATATAGACACTACATGCAACTTGATACAACAAATTGTTTTTACTGTGAAATATTGATACAACAAAGTTACAAAACATGGAAATTTGGAATTAATCCGTAACCTGTCAATCATGACTAAAGTCGCCTTTGCACAGAACGTTCCGTCTGATCAGGCTCTATGCTGTTTGCTATTAGGATAGTGGAGCTAAAACACTTCTTTGAATAGCAAACAACATAGATCTTGATCAGACATAACATCGCTGATCTGGATCTATGTTGTTTGCACATTCCGTCCAATTTATTCGGCAGGTTACGGGTTAACAGCGACTTAAGTTCAGCTAATTCAATCGATTGTCAGGTATTCCATTGTAACGGTATTCTGTTCAGTGTTGTATTTGGTTACATTGTAATGGTATTCTGTTCAGTGTTGTATTTGGTTACATTGTAACGGTATTCTGTTCAGTGTTGTATTTGGTTACATTGTAACGGTATTCTGTTCAGTGTTGTATTTGGTTACATTGTAACGGTATTCTGTTCAGTGTTGTATTTGGTTACATTGTAACGGTATTCTGCTCAGTGTTGTATTTGGTTACATTGTAACGGTATTCTGTTCAGTGTTGTATTTGGTTACATTGTAATGGTATTCTGTTTAGTGTTGTATTTGGTTACATTGTAATGGTATTCTGTTTAGTGTTGTATTTGGTTACATTGGTAACGGTATTCTGTTCAGTGTTGTTACATAGTGTGAAGCCGACATATACTCCATGATTGACATGTATAATGATGTCTCAAATGTGAAATGTATAGCTTATGATGGCTACATTGAAACTGGTTCCCTTTAAGGATATATATTTACTGATATCAGCACAACCAAAACTGAGCATTAAAAACCCTATTCAACCAGATACATGTATAACAAATGGTTTCGACTAGGTTCCCAGGTAAAAAAATTACCCGAATGTCGCGGAACTAAAATGTTAAGGTTTAGATTCCCAGGTGCAAATACCGGTACCCCGCTTGCCGATGAATTATTCCACACATAATGTTGAGTAACAAGAAAATTTCCATGAAACCATTTTCTCCATTTCACCACGGCTAAACCAAAATAGAAATTACGCATTCCAGTAGGAATCGATGATCTATTAATAAAATACATGGCTAATAAGTATCATGGGAATAGATCGGCAATTATTATAGAACAACACATTTTTAAATAGTCGAGTAAAATTGTACGAAAAGTTAAAAGAAATTATGCAAAATAAATAATAAGAATCTATGAAATCAATAGAGATATTTTAGTAAATGTACAGCAAAATAAAGCTATTTTATTATTAAAATTGATTTATTTATCTCCTCTCAGATATGAAATACTCTATAACACAGGTGTACCGATGTTTCGGTGGGATAAACCCATCTTTCACAAGGTTTAATCAAGTTTTTTTGATGATCTTGTAAAATCCTTATCATGTGAATAGATAGCCAATTATTGTCGAACAACAAACTATTTCATAGTCGAGTAAAATTGTACGAAATGTTAAAAGAAAAATGGAGGAGAAGAATTATAAGACTCTGTCTTTCATTCTAATCATTTTTCTGTATTTTGATGTGTGATGCATTGTTTAATATGTATTATATTGGGAAATAAAATGTTTAAACTAAAAGAAAAATGATGTTAAGCAAATTAAATTTTAAGAAATATTGAAATATTTAAAAAATCAAAAAAGTGACACACTAAAAGTTTAAACTTTATTTATTTTACAACGATTGTGAAGCAAGTTCTAACAACTTATATTAATCACTCTTGTTGGCGCGGATGAAAGTGTATATGTGATCATTCGTGTGGGAGGAAACCGGAGTACCCGGAGAAAACCACCTGTCCGATCTGGTGACCACCATACCATCTCACATACTAGGATCAAACCCGGGTTGCATTGGTGAGAAGCGAGTGCGCTGACCACTGCGCTAATCGGACAGCCACTGACACGCTCTGAGTTTATCAAATAAATAAAGATATTTTGAAAAGTGGATTTACGATAGAAAACCATGCTAAAACAGTGTGCTAAATGGCGCTAGAACGTCGCATTTAGACGAAATTAAATGACATCATAAATGAGTTCGAAAACGTCGGCGTTGACATTTCAACATGCAGCGGCTACTAAACACATGCAAAGCAGTGAGAAACACACTGTGTTATTCCAATGCTTTAACCCTTTCAACACTACATACCTCTATATAGGCTTACAAACTGCAGATCCTGGCCAGTAATATTACTATTTTTAAACAAAATTACCCATTTTCATAAATGAACTGGTCCAAACGTAATTTTCTTAATTAATTGGTCTAAAAATATCACGCACCAGTCCATGTACGTAACCTGGTGTTGAATGGGTTAATATCATGCACCAGTCCATGTATGTAACTTGGTGTTGAATGGGTTAATATGCACCAGTCCATGTATGTAACTTGGTGTTGAATGGGTTAATATGCACCAGTCCATGTACGTAACCTGGTGTTGAATGGGTTAAATATCATGGACCAGTCCATGTACATAACCTGGTGTTGAATGGGTTAATATCATGCACCAGTCCATGTACATAACTTGGTGTTGAATGGGTTAATATCATGCACCAGTCCATGTACGTAACCTGGTGTTGAATGGGTTAATATCATGCACCAGTTCATGTACATAACTTGGTGTTGAATGGGTTAATATCATGCACCAGTTCATGTACATAACTTGGTGTTGAATGGGTTAATATCATGCACCAGTCCATGTACATAACTTGGTGTTGAATGGGTTAAATATGCACCAGTCCATGCACGTAACCTGGTGTTGAATGGGTTAAATATCATGGACCAGTCCATGTACATAACCTGGTGTTGAATGGGTTAATATCATGCACCAGTCCATGTACATAACTTGGTGTTGAATGGGTTAATATCATGCACCAGTCCATGTACATAACCTGGTGTTGAATGGGTTAATATCATGCACCAGTTCATGTACATAACTTGGTGTTGAATGGGTTAATATCATGCACCAGTTCATGTACATAACTTGGTGTTGAATGGGTTAATATCATGCACCAGTCCATGTACATAACTTGGTGTTGAATGGGTTAAATATGCACCAGTCCATGCACGTAACCTTGTGTTGAATGGGTTAAATATCATGGACCAGTCCATGTACGTAACCTGGTGTTGAATGGGTTAATATCATGCACCAGTCCATGTACATAACTTGGTGTTGTATGGGTTAATATCCAGCACCAGTCCATGTACGTAACTTGGTGTTGAATGGGTTAATATCATGCACCAGTCCATGTACATAACTTGGTGTTGAATGGGTTAATATCATGCACCAGTCCATGTACGTAACCTGGTGTTGAATGGGTTAATATCATGCACCAGTCCATGTACATAACCTGGTGTTGAATGGGTTAATATCATGCACCAGTCCATGTATGTAACCTGGTGTTGAATGTGTTAATATCATGCACCAGTCCATGTATGTAACTTGGTGTTGAATGGGTTAATATCATGCACCAGTCCATGTACATAACCTGGTGTTGAATGGGTTAATATCATGCACCAGTTCATGTACATAACTTGGTGTTGAATGGGTTAATATCATGCACCAGTTCATGTACATAACTTGGTGTTGAATGGGTTAATATCATGCACCAGTCCATGTACATAACTTGGTGTTGAATGGGTTAAATATCATGCACCAGTCCATGCACGTAACCTTGTGTTGAATGGGTTAAATATCATGGACCAGTCCATGTACGTAACCTGGTGTTGAATGGGTTAATATCATGCACCAGTCCATGTACATAACTTGGTGTTGAATGGGTTAATATCATGCACCAGTCCATGTACGTAACTTGGTGTTGAATGGGTTAATATCATGCACCAGTCCATGTACATAACTTGGTGTTGAATGGGTTAATATCATGCACCAGTCCATGTACGTAACCTGGTGTTGAATGGGTTAATATCATGCACCAGTCCATGTACATAACCTGGTGTTGAATGGGTTAATATCATGCACCAGTCCATGTATGTAACCTGGTGTTGAATGTGTTAATATCATGCACCAGTCCATGTATGTAACTTGGTGTTGAATGGGTTAATATCATGCACCAGTCCATGCATGTAACCTTGTGTTGAATGGGTTAAATATCATGGACCAGTCCATGTACGTAACCTGGTGTTGAATGGGTTAATATCATGCACCAGTCTGTGTACGTAACTTGGTGTTGAATGGGTTAATATCATGCACCAGTCCATGTATGTAACTTGGTGTTGAATGGGTTAATATCATGCACCAGTCCATGTATGTAACTTGGTGTTGAATGGGTTAATATCATGCACCAGTCCATGCACGTAACCTTGTGTTGAATGGGTTAAATATCATGGACCAGTCCATGTACGTAACCTGGTGTTGAATGGGTTAATATCATGCACCAGTCCGTGTACATAACTTGGTGTTGAATGGGTTAATATCCAGCACCAGTCCATGTACGTAACTTGGTGTTGAATGGGTTAATATCATGCACCAGTCCATGTACATAACTTGGTGTTGAATGGGTTAATATCATGCACCAGTCCATGCACGTAACCTTGTGTTGAATGGGTTAAATATCATGGACCAGTCCATGTACGTAACCTGGTGTTGAATGGGTTAATATCATGCACCAGTCCGTGTACATAACTTGGTGTTGAATGGGTTAATATCCAGCACCAGTCCATGTACGTAACTTGGTGTTGAATGGGTTAATATCATGCACCAGTCCATGTACATAACTTGGTGTTGAATGGGTTAATATCATGCACCAGTCCATGCATGTAACCTTGTGTTGAATGGGTTAAATATCATGGACCAGTCCATGTACGTAACCTGGTGTTGAATGGGTTAATATCATGCACCAGTCCATGTACATAACTTGGTGTTGAATGGGTTAATATCATGCACCAGTCCATGTACGTAACTTGGTGTTGAATGTGTTAATATCATGCACCAGTCCATGTATGTAACCTGGTGTTGAATGGGTTAAACCAGTGCAATAACACATTTTACCTCACCGATATATTTCTATATTTTATTGGAGAGCATAAAGTAAATAAGATCAAAGCAAGCAAACCTCATAGTCTGCAGCTTATAGTATGCAGCTTATAGTCTGCAGCTTATAGTCTGCAGCTTATAGTATGCAGCTTATAGTATGCAGCTTATAGTATGCAGCTCATAGTCTGCAGCTCATAGTCTGCAGCTCATAGTATGCAGCTTATAGTATGCAGCTTATAGTCTGCAGCTTATAGTATGCAGCTTATAGTATGCAGCTTATAGTCTGCAGCTCATAGTCTGCAGCTTATAGTCTGCAGCTTATAGTATGCAGCTTATAGTATGCAGCTTATAGTCTGCAGCTTATAGTATGCAGCTTATAGTCTGCAGCTTATAGTATGCAGCTTATAGTATGCAGCTTATAGTCTGCAGCTCATAGTCTGCAGCTTATAGTATGCAGCTTATAGTATGCAGCTTATAGTCTGCAGCTCATAGTCTGCAGCTTATAGTATGCAGCTTATAGTATGCAGCTTATAGTCTGCAGCTTATAGTCTGCAGCTTATAGTCTGCAGCTTATAGTATGCAGCTTATAGTCTGCAGCTTATAGTCTGCAGCTTATAGTATGCAGCTTATAGTATGCAGCTTATAGTCTGCAGCTTATAGTATGCAGCTTATAGTCTGCAGCTTATAGCATGCAGCTTATAGTCTGCAGCTTATAGTATGCAGCTTATAGTATGCAGCTTATAGTCTGCAGCTTATAGTATGCAGCTTATAGTATGCAGCTTATAGTCTGCAGCTTATAGTATGCAGCTTATAGTCTGCAGCTTATAGTATGACCTGATTTAGAGGTGCTGGGTTAGGTTTTATAGCACTTCTGCACAGTACAGGTTATTGGTGCCAAACAGTACCATCACGTTACCATTTGCTGCTCCGTTAGACCATTAGATTTTCATCACATTTTCTCCATAATGGGGTCGGTGTGAAACAGTTTTTGTCACAATGAGGGGGCAAACAAGGATGAGAATCTAGAAATTAGTTTCTAACAGTCCTGATGTGTATATCAGTCGACTGTAAAGATGTTTATGCTAGCATAAACAAGATTCATTTTTACAACAATTGCAAAACAAACTTTTTAACAACTTATATTAATCAACCTACTAGGAGCTTCAATGAAAGCATATAGTGGTCATTCGTGTGGAAGGAAAACCAGATTAACCAGAGAAAACCCACCTGTCCGATCTGGCTATCACCGTGTGGAAGGAAAATCAGATTAACCAGAGAAAACCCACCTGTCCGATCTGGCTATCATCGTACCATCGCTCATACTTTGCGTTCTGATGATCGAACCCGGGTTGCATTGGTGAGAAGCAAGCATGCTAACCACTGTGCTAATCGGACAGCCAGCACTACACTAGCAGCGCAATCGTCATAATAAAATTATGGCACATCCATTTAATTACTATTAAAACTACTACTAAAAACTATCACACAAACCTACACAGAGGAATACTTTTGCATTAGAACAAAGTAAAGTCCAATTATGTAGTTCCGTGCTTCATTGGTATATCTACAAATGTAATTTTTGTATGACTGCACCAGAATTTTATTAAAGACATCAAACGACCTACTTTTGAGACCAGTTATGTAACCACAACAAGGCACGCTTATCAAACTGTTAGTTTCTGGATAGCTGACCTCACATCTACAAAACTCTACATAATTTTGATGTAAATTCTACTATATACTACAAAATGTGTTATCACAAAACAGTCTACATAACAGGAAATACAGGTCTAACAATAAATAATGTACCATTAACTGTTGGTCTAACAATAAATAATGTACCATTAACTGTTGGTCTAACAATAAATATTATTACCTAATGCTCTATATAACTTGTAATCGTTATTTTTGCCTGTTTCATTGCATTTTTTATCCTTCGCTCAGGTCTGGGCAACAGTTCGAACTGTTGACCGGGCAATAGTTTGAACTGTTTCATACTAGACTTTTGAACCAATCATGCGCAATAGGGTGTTATGGAAGTCAAAGTAAAAAATACGTCCCGAATACATTTTAGCTCTGACTGCGCTTGAAGTCATCGATATACATTATGTAATGCCCTCCTTTCCGTTCATTAATTCCTTTCTGTATTTATTGCATACTTACCGGCGTACCGGCTTTTAGACCAAAACCAAGCATTTACAAATGATGATTGATTAGTCATTTGCCGACAAACTGGGAAAAACAGATATTTATCTTGAATTATGGCCCAGGCTAGGTTTGAAGACATGACTGAGGATGAACTCAATATTTTAATAGAGTACAAAAAACGTTATAAAGCATTAGGTAATAAAACAGTTATTTCATGGGTGTTTGGGGAACAGTCAAAACTATTGTCCCTCGGTATCAGGGAAGACATTTCTAACTGTTGCCCTCGGCCTAACGGCCTCGGGCAACAGTTCGAAAGTCTCCCTTGATACCTCGGGACAATAGTTTTGACTGTTCCCCAAACACCCATGAAATAACTGTATAATGTACCATTAACTTGCTCTAACAATAAATAATGTACCATTAACTGTTGGTCTAACAATAAATAATGTACCATTAACTGTTGGTCTAACAATAAATAATGTACCATTAACTGTTGGTCTAACAATAAATAATGTACCATTAACTGTTGGTCTAACAATAAATATATTCAATACTGTTCATGGTCCTTATCAAGGTAAATACAATTGTTCTGTTGTGTCAAGATTGGATTATAATGCCAGTCAATATACAGAGCTAGAGGGTGATTTGGGAGAAATGATCTCCCTGAGCTGCCTCACTTCTCCCTACTTTAATCTGAAGGAGAAGTTTCAAATGGACTATATAGAGGACATGTGACTTTGTCACCAAACTTCTCTATATTTTAAATCAATGTACATGCTCAGACTGACTTATGTTTATTAATCAATGTACATGATCAGACTGACTTATGTTTATTAATCAATGTACATGATCAGACTGACTTATGTTTATTAATCAATGTACATGATCAGACTGACTTATGTTTATTAATCAATGTACATGATCAGACTGATGTATGTTTATTAATCAATGTACATGATCAGACTGACTTATGTTTATTAATCAATGTACATGATCAGACTGATGTATGTTTATTAATCAATGTACATGATCAGACTGACTTATGTTTATTAATCAATGTACATGATCAGACTGATGTATGTTTATTAATCAATGTACATGATCAGACTGATGTATGTTTATTAATCAATGTACATGATCAGACTGATGTATGTTTATTAATCAATGTACATGATCAGACTGACTTATGTTTATTAATCAATGTACATGATCAGACTGATGTATGTTTATTAATCAATGTACATGATCAGACTGATGTATGTTTATTAATCAATGTACATGATCAGACCGACGTATGTTTATTAATCAATGTACATGATCAGACCGACGTATGTTTATTAATCAATGTACATGATCAGACCGACGTATGTTTATTAATCAATGTACATGATCAGACCGACGTATGTTTATTAATCAATGTATATATGAATACAAAATGATGAAAATGTGTGTCTATAGACACATGTATGAGAGTTGTCCTCCTTGGGCTGTAGAAATGGTTCACATGTATGAGAGTTGTCCCCCCCTTGGGCTGTAGAAATGGTTCACATGTACGAGAGTTGTCCCCCCCTTGGGCTGTAGAAATGGTTCACATGTATGAGAGTTGTCCCCCCCTTGGGCTGTAGAAATGGTTCACATGTATGAGAGTTGTCCCCCCTTGGGCTGTAGAAATGGTTCACATGTATGAGAGTTGTCCCCCCTTGGGCTGTAGAAATGGTTCACATGTATGAGAGTTGTCCCCCTTGGGCTGTAGAAATGGACGTGTGAAACACAGACCAAGTACAATAGCTCTCCATAGTATTTGAACATGCCAAAAATAAAATAATGTGAGCACACAAAGCGAACTTTAAACCTATTGTGCTGTGTGCAATATAACGTAAAAATATAATGTTAAAATGGAAAATAAAACTTATAATAATTATACAAGAAATCCTACATGGAATGACTGAAACCACTGCATTTTGATAACATGCCCTCTAATGAACAGTGAATGTATTGCAAAAATGAAAATGTCTATGCCTCAGTAAAGCTGCCATTATATGTTCTATTGTCTAAATAAACATGTATGCGTTTTCCATACACAAGACACCATTTCAAAAGTTTACATTAAGTATGTGGGTATATATTTATGAGATCTGCTTCTGAAAACACATCTGCATAATTATGTGTATCTGTACACACAGAGTTGCATATGTCTTATTTTTATCGACGCCCCCTGGTGGTTAAACCTGACCAATAAGCCAATGTGAGACTTTAGAGAATTGACAGAACAGTTCATGGTTTCAGTAGAACAGTCATGCTTATGGTATAATTTATAGTCTTAACATTTAAAGGCTTTTGCAAACAACATAGATCCAGATCAGCCGCAGCGTGACACTGCGTGCTGATCAGGATCTATGTTGTTTGCTAGATAGCCAAGTGTCTTAGCAAGATCATCTGAATAGCAAACAGCATAGAGCCAGATCAGACGGCACGTTCCGTGGCGGCTGATCTGGCTCTATGTTCTTTGCAAATACTGTTTGAACGGTATCCAGAATGAAATGGATTAATAAAGATAAATGCAACACAGTCAAATCTATATCTCATGTCGACAGGGGTTTGCTTTTTGCTTTGATTTAAAGTGACACATAATTATCGAATAAAACTATTATGAAAATTTGATATTTTACGTACATATATCAATGCTACTTCATATTCATCCATTTGAATTTGAATGATTATTTTCAGTAAGTAAACAGTGTGTTTGGCAATAATTATAACAAAATGAAAGTTCGACTTTACTGAATCAGTTTGCAAGGCCTTGCTCACACACACCCCTCTCTATCGGCAATCAGAACAAATGCTGAGTCAAACATGCGCCTCAAGCCTTACTCACACACATCCCTCTCTATCGGCAATCAGAACAAATGCTGAGTCAAACATGCGCCTCAAGCATTACTCACACACACCCCTCTCTATCGGCAATCAGAACAAATGCTGAGTCAAACATGCGCCTCAAGCCTTGCTCACACACACCCCTCTCTATCAGCAATCAGAACAAATGCTGAGTCAAACATGCGCCTCAAGCATTGCTTACAAAATTATGCTTGCTGATAAACAATTTGTGTATAGGACGATGCTATATTTATTGGATTTTTTTAAATACAGTCATTGGATATTCTATTCTTCAAATATCTAGGACTTTTTACCATAAAACATCTTTTATTCCGATAGAGTATTGCTTTAATTCTTTCCTTCATAGAGATTTAGGTTAATAACTTAATATACTATTATATCTCCATACAAACGACAGCCATTTAGCTATCATGCAGTGGATAACTAGTCGCCATATCTATCCCACCTCCATAGATATTACTGGGACTACATAGAGATTTAGGTTAATATACTATTATATCTCCATACAAATGACAGCCATTTAGCTATCATGCAGTGGATAAGTAGTCGCCATATCTATTCCACCTCCATAGATATTACTGTATCCCACCTCCATAGATATTACTGTATCCCACCTCCATAGATATTACTGGAACTACATGAGATTCTGGCCGTTATTATAAACATTGGTTTGGCTACTACATTGTCAATGTATGTCATATTGGTAATGGCGTCAAAGAGGTGCTTCTATGAGGGAAAGGGTTAATAGTTGCACAAACAGCTAAGATCATATGGCCAGTGCCATGCGAAAATAGGCACTCGCACAATTTTCAGAAAAATGAGAAGAAAGTGTTTAAATTGGTCTAAAATTACACCCATCTCTTTACATTACTGTACTCAGAATCAAAGGATTAATAGTTATTAAAGCTATAACACTTAAATTTGTCAATATCTAATAAAAATTAAAATTTCGAAACTGTTGCCATAAGAACAATGTTTCCAAGCCAATCACTCAGTTAGGAAAGGATAATGGCATGATATTTGGTCAAGCTAATGTTGTGGACTATAAATGTGAACAATGATGTGAACAATAGACATTTCTTACCCTATATGTGTGCATTTCTTAAATTTGATAGTAAAAAAGACATTTTTAGAATGTCATTAATGTTGCACATTTCAATGTTCTTTAAAAAGCATCTGTCTATGTGTATTACTAAACAAGTGACAACTTTCTCAATTGATAACATTGATTGAATATTGAGTTAAAATTGTCAGGACTTCTTTTTGAAACATTGTGGTATAAACACGAACTTCCATTTTTGCTAATGATGTCCGAGAGCCCTTTTTCGTGTGTCACCGGCCACATAGCTCCTCTGCAGAGCTTGCGGAACACCACAAATGCCGCCCTTTTTCGTGTGTCACCGGCCACATAGCTCCTCTGCAGAGCTTGAGGAACACCACAAATGCCGCCCTTTTTCATGTGTCACCGGCCACATAGCTCCTCTGCAGAGCTTGCGGAACACCACAAATGCCGCCCTTTTTCATGTGTTACCGGCCACATAGCGCCTCTGCAGAGCTTGAGGAACACCACAAATGCCGCCCTTTTTCATGTGTTACCGGCCACATAGCGCCTCTGCAGAGCTTGAGGAACACCACAAATGCCGCCCTTTTTCATGTGTTACCGGCCACATAGCGCCTCTGCAGAGCTTGAGGAACACCACAAATGCCGCCCTTTTTCATGTGTTACCGGCCACATAGCGCCTCTGCAGAGCTTGAGGAACACCACAAATGCCGCCCTTTTTCATGTGTTACCGGCCACATAGCGCCTCTGCAGAGCTTGAGGAACACCACAAATGCCGCCCTTTTTCATGTGTTACCGGCCACATAGCGCCTCTGCAGAGCTTGAAGAACACCACAAATGCCGCTCTGGTCATTGTTTCATGTATGAGCAGGCACCCAGGTAGAACCACCAACTTGTGAACCAGCTGGATAGCTTCCTCATTTAAAGCATCAGATATAAATAGGGCTTGAACTTAAATTAATGAGGGGCGCATGATTGATTTTCAACCACTCGGCCACGGAGACCTATGGTCCAAATTATGGATTACACATGGTTGTCAATTCATATGTACAAAACTTATTGTTGATTCTAAAACTGTAAATCACGTTAAAATATTCGTTACAAATAAGCTATATTACAATAAAATCTATTACTTCCATCAAACATAATTCAACAATGATTAAAATAATACATTTCTCCAATAAAATATATATATCCTAATCTAACAGATGGTAAAAATGTGAGATGGTAGTGTACAGTCATGTTAGTTCTGTTTCTATATACATGTATACTGTGCCACTTTGAATGGTAGTGGATAGTTTCTGAGCCCAGTCTCAGTAATTCTGTAGTATATAGACTGTGTGCCACTTTGAATGGTAGTGAATAGTTCACGAGTCCAGTCTCTGTAATTCTGTAGTGTATTGACTGTGCCACTTTGAATGGTAGTGGATAGTTTAAAAGAGTTCAGTCTCTGTAATTCTGTAGTAAAAATAGACTGTGTCACGTTGAATGGTAGTGGATAGTTTATGAGTCCAGTCTCTGTAATTCTGTAGTATAGACTGTGACACTCTCCACATCATATAATACAAAGTAGACCTGCTTGATAGAGCTTGCCATACTGGAGGCAAAATAGTTGCTGATCGCTCGGAGAATAATCTGTGCTGCCGTCTGCTTCGGGAAACCACCACTAAAAGTAAACATAGCAAGTTATACATTGTAATATGAAATATGCAATGCCTATCAACAGGGAAAGCTAATATCAATTACTGAACTAGACATTATAGGAGGAATATGACTACATCCCGGCGAGGAGGGTTGGCAAATAGACAGAATGATAACAATGATTGTGCTTTTCTTGCAGACGTTGAACTTATTTGCAGAAATCATGGATACACGAGCCTGGTGTGATTAAGCTATATAATCCTATTGTACTCATGGAAATACACATCTTAGGGACCACTCGACTAATAAACACAATAATGATGGTCGCCAGATTGGACAGGTGGGTTTTCTCCGGTTTCCTCCCTCACGAATGACAACATTTACGCTTTCATCCGCGCCAACGAGAGTGATTAATATTGTTAAAACTTGTTTCGCAATCGTTAAATTCACACAAATATCCTCTATATCTAGTGCTATGTGAAACCGTGCTCAATTTATACATAACCGTGGTGTATACACTCACAAATACATAACCGTGGTGTATACGCTCACAAATACATAACCATAGTGTAATACGCTCACAAATACGTGACTGTAGCAATTTATACATAACCGTAGTATATACGCTCACAAATACATAACCGTAGTGTATACGCTCACAAATACGTGACTGTAGCAAAATAATAATTGCCTCTTCTGCTCATAATCCGGAAGATAAAGAATTAATTCTGAGAAGAGAAAATTAATGTTCAAATTGAACAACCATAATTACTTCTAAGAATTACATCCAAAATTAGAATAGTGTAATCACACAGGGCTTCGGACTTGAATCATTTTCTATATTAACCCATTTCATTCTGGATACATTTAAAGGCTTTTGCAAACAGCGTCACGCTGCGGCTGATCTGGATCTATGTTGTTTGCTACATAGCCAAGTGTCTTAGCAAGATCATCTGAATAGCAAACAGCATAGAGCCTGATCAGACAGCATGTTCCGTGGCGGTTGAACTGGCTCTATGTTCTTTGCAAATACTGTATCCAGAATTAAATGGGTTAACCCTTTCAACACCACAGACCTCTAAATAGGCTTACAAAAAGTGTAGATCCAGATGAGCCGGCTCGTGATGAGCCGTCTCATCAGGATCTGCACTTTTTGCCAGTGATATGACTATTTTTAGACATAATTACCCATTTTGATAAATGAACTTGTCCAAATGTGATTTTCTGATTCATTTATTGGTTTATGAATATCATGGACCAGTCCATGTGAGTTACTTGGTGTTGAATGGGTTAAAGAGGATTATAGCGCTTAATAAATTGTAACATTTCATAGAGCGTCTGTAAGTTGTGATCAATCGGTGACATCCTGTAATTTATATCAACTGTGACAAGTGATCGGTCCATACAAAATTATTTTCTAGCCTTGTAAATTTGGATAATTGATCGGCAAGTTTAATGTTTCATGTTTATTTTATTTTAATGGTAATCCAGGGATCGCAGGTTCGATCCCCCGTCTGACAAAGGTCTCGTGTCGGTGCTTTACACCGTGCACGTAAAAGAACCAGAGGAGATTCTGGAATGGGTCTCTGTCTGTATCATTGCACTATCCTCCAAAAATCTAATATGATTAATCTCCTCAGGGGCGTCGCTCATATGGGCAACTGGTAGCGACGATAAATAAACATAAAACACACACACAGCCATGATATAACGGGCATTGAATTTGAACTAGTAGGTCAGATCTGCAGCTATTCCAATGAGCATGAAAGCCGTAGTATGAAACCAGTCGCAATAGAGAATGTTACAGTCTTATAAATATAAATTAATATACAAGGCAAGGAGAGGCTCTGTCACAATAAATATGATTTATCAGACAATAACCTAATATATTTGTGCAGGTTTTGCACATTATTTTGAATGAAGGATAAATGATTGTATAGAGTATAAATTTTGATCCCGGTACCCAAGAACTAATTACCCCCCCCCCCCCATGTACCCGAGAACTAATTACCCCCCCATGTACCCGAGAACTAATTACCCCCCCCCCATGTACCCGAGAACTAATTACCCCCCCATGTACCCGAGAACTAATTACCCCCCCCCATGTACCCGAGAACTAATTACCCCACCCATGTACCCGAGAACTAATTACCCCCCCATGTACCCGAGAACTAATTACCCCACCCCATGTACCCGAGAACTAATTACCCCCCCCCCCCATGTACCTGAGAAATAATTACCCCCCCACCCCATGTACCCGAGAACTAATTACCCCACCCCATGTACCCGAGAACTAATTACCCCCCCCATGTACCTGAGAACTAATTACCCCCCCCATGTACCCGAGAGCTAATTACCCCACCCCATGTACCCGAGAACTAATTACCCCACCCCATGTACCCGAGAACTAATTACCCCACCCCATGTGGTACATGTATTTACATAATTGAATTGGCATAGATTTTGTCTGGTACGATATATAGAACATCTCAGTGTGCAACATCATTGTGTGCAACATCTCAGTGTGCAACATCTCAGTGTGCAACATCTCAGTGTGCAACATCTCTGTGTGCAACATCTCAGTGTGCAACATCTCTTTGTGCAACATCTCAGTGTGCAACATCTCAGTGTGCAACATCTCTGTGTGCAACATCTTTGTGTGCAACATCTCAGTGTGCAACATCTCTTTGTGCAACATCTCAGTGTGCAACATCTCTGTGTGCAACATCTCAGTGTGCAACATCTTTGTGTGCAACATCTTTGTGTGCAACATCTCGGTGTGCAACATCTTTGTGTGCAACATCTCAGTGTGCAACATCTCTGTGTGCAACATCTCAGTGTGCAACATCTTTGTGTGCAACATCTCTGTGTGCAACATCTTTGTGTGCAACATCTCAGTGTGCAACATCTTTGTGTGCAACATCTCAGTGTACAACATCTCTGTGTACAACATCTCTTTGTGCAACATCTCAGTGTGCAACATCTCAATGTGGAACATCTCAGTGTGCAACATCTCGGTGTGCAACATCTCAATGTGGAACATCTCAGTGTGCAACATCTCAGTGTGCAACATCTCAGTGTGCAACATCTCTTTGTGCAACATCTCAGTGTGCAACATCTCAATGTGGAACATCTCAGTGTGCAACATCTCAGTGTGCAACATCTCAATGTGGAACATCTCAGTGTGCAACATCTCAGTGTGCAACATCTCTTTGTGCAACATCTCAGTGTGCAACATCTCTTTGTGCAACATCTCGGTGTGCAACATCTCAATGTGGAACATCTCAGTGTGCAACATCTCAGTGTGCAACATCTCAGTGTGCAACATCTCTTTGTGCAACATCTCGGTGTGCAACATCTCAATGTGGAACATCTCAGTGTGCAACATCTCAGTGTGCAACATCTCAGTGTGCAACATCTCTTTGTGCAACATCTCGGTGTGCAACATCTCAATGTGGAACATCTCAGTGTGCAACATCTCAGTGTGCAACATCTCTTTGTGCAACATCTCAGTGTGCAACATCTCTTTGTGCAACATCTCGGTGTGCAACATCTCAATGTGGAACATCTCAGTGTGCAACATCTCAGTGTGCAACATCTCAGTGTGCAACATCTCAGTGTGCAACATCTCTGTGTGCAACATCTCTTGTGCAACATCTCGGTGTGCAACATCTCAATGTGGAACATCTCAGTGTGCAACATCTCAGTGTGCAACATCTCTTTGTGCAACATCTCAGTGTGCAACATCTCTTTGTGCAACATCTCGGTGTGCAACATCTCAATGTGGAACATCTCAGTGTGCAACATCTCAGTGTGCAACATCTCAGTGTGCAACATCTCTTTGTGCAACATCTCGGTGTGCAACATCTCAATGTGGAACATCTCAGTGTGCAACATCTCAGTGTGCAACATCTCAGTGTGCAACATCTCTGTGTGCAACATCTCTGTGTGCAACATCTCAGTGTGCAACATCTCTGTGTGCAACATCTCTTTGTGCAACATCTCAGTGAACAACATCTCAGTGTGCAACATCTCTTTGTGCAACATCTCGGTGTGCAACATCTCAATGTGGAACATCTCAGTGTGCAACATCTCAGTGTGCAACATCTCTTTGTGCAACATCTCAGTGTGCAACATCTCAGTGTGCAACATCTCTGTGTGCAACATCTTTGTGTGCAACATCTCAGTGTGCAACATCTCAGTGAACAACATCTTTGTGTGCAACATCTTTGTGTACAACATCTCAGTGTGCAACATCTCTGTGTGCAACATCTCTGTGTGCAACATCTCTGTGTGCAACATCTCTGTGTGCAACATCTCTGTGTGCAACATCTCTGTGTGCAACATCTCAGTGTGCAACATCTCTGTGTGCAACAT
The DNA here is from genome assembly GCA_014843695.1 of Archivesica marissinica. Taxonomy (NCBI): domain Eukaryota; kingdom Metazoa; phylum Mollusca; class Bivalvia; order Venerida; family Vesicomyidae; genus Archivesica; species Archivesica marissinica. Next base: position 12,144,037 of record CM026390.1, on the reverse strand, counting down.
CTCTTTGTGCAACATCTCAGTGAACAACATCTCAGTGTGCAACATCTCTTTGTGCAACATCTCGGTGTGCAACATCTCAATGTGGAACATCTCAGTGTGCAACATCTCAGTGTGCAACATCTCTTTGTGCAACATCTCAGTGTGCAACATCTCAGTGTGCAACATCTCTTTGTGCAACATCTCGGTGTGCAACATCTCAGTGTGCAACATCTCAGTGTGCAACATCTCTGTGTGCAACATCTTTGTGTGCAACATCTTTGTGTACAACATCTCAGTGTGCAACATCTCAGTGTGCAACATCTCTGTGTGCAACATCTCGGTGTGCAACATCTCTGTGTGCAACATCTTTGTGTGCAACATCTCAGTGTGCAACATCTTTGTGTGCAACATCTCAGTGTGCAACATCTCTGTGTGCAACATCTCGGTGTGCAACATCTCAGTGTGCAACATCTCAGTGTGCAACATCTTTGTGTGCAACATCTCAGTGTGCAACATCTCAGTGAACAACATCTTTGTGTGCAACATCTCAGTGTGCAACATCTCAGTGTGCAACATCTCTGTGTGCAACATCTCAGTGTGCAACATCTCAGTGTGCAACATCTCTGTGTGCAACATCTCAGTGTGCAACATCTCAGTGTGCAACATCTCTGTGTACAACATCTCAGTGTGCAACATCTCTGTGTACAACATCTCAGTGTGCAACATCTCAGTGTGCAACATCTTTGTGTACAACATCTCAGTGTGCAACATCTCAGTGTGCAACATCTTTGTGTACAACATCTCAGTGTGCAACATCTCAGTGTGCAACATCTTTGTGTACAACATCTCAGTGTGCAACATCTCAGTGTGCAACATCTCTGTGTACAACATCTCAGTGTGCAACATCTCAGTGTGCAACATCTTTGTGTACAACATCTCAGTGTGCAACATCTCAGTGTGCAACATCTCAGTGTGCAACATCTCTGTGTGCAACATCTCAGTGTGCAACATCTCAGTGTGCAACATCTCAGTGTGCAACATCTCTGTGTGCAACATCTCAGTGTGCAACATCTCTGTGTGCAACATCTCTGTGTGCAACATCTCTGTGTACAACATCTCAGTGTGCAACATCTCTGTGTACAACATCTCAGTGTGCAACATCTCTGTGTACAACATCTCAGTGTGCAACATCTCTGTGTACAACATCTCAGTGTGCAACATCTCAGTGTGCAACATCTCTGTGTACAACATCTCAGTGTGCAACATCTCTGTGTACAACATCTCAGTGTGCAACATCTCTGTGTACAACATCTCAGTGTGCAACATCTCTGTGTACAACATCTCAGTGTGCAACATCTCTGTGTACAACATCTCTGTGTACAACATCTCAGTGTGCAACATCTCAGTGTGCAACATCTCTGTGTACAACATCTCAGTGTGCAACATCTCTGTGTACAACATCTCTGTGTACAACATCTCAGTGTACAACATCTCAGTGTGCAACATCTCTGTGTACAACATCTCTGTGTACAACATCTCAGTGTACAACATCTCAGTGTGCAACATCTCTGTGTACAACATCTCAGTGTGTAATATCTTTGTGTACAACATCTCAGTGTACAACATCTCTGTGTACAACATCTCAGTGTGCAACATCTCAGTGTACAACATCTCTGTGTGCAACATCTCAGTGTGCAACATCTCAGTGTGCAACATCTCAGTGTGCAACATCTCTGTGTGCAACATCTCAGTGTGCAACATCTCAGTGTGCAACATCTCAGTGTGCAACATCTCTGTGTGCAACATCTCAGTGTGCAACATCTCTGTGTACAACATCTCAGTGTGCAACATCTCTGTGTACAACATCTCAGTGTGCAACATCTCTGTGTACAACATCTCAGTGTGCAACATCTCTGTGTACAACATCTCAGTGTGCAACATCTCTGTGTGCAACATCTCTGTGTGCAACATCTCAGTGTACAACATCTCTGTGTACAACATCTCAGTGTGCAACATCTCTGTGTGCAACATCTCTGTGTGCAACATCTCAGTGTACAACATCTCTGTGTACAACATCTCAGTGTGTAATATCTTTGTGTACAACATCTCTGTGTACAACATCTCAGTGTACAACATCTCTGTGTACAACATCTCAGTGTGCAACATCTCAGTGTACAACATCTTTGTGTACAACATCTTTGTGTACAACACAGTCTAAATAAACACACCTTTTGGGACTTTAAGATTTATAACTATGCACCCAATACAATACCCATGTGGGTAGCACAGTCTAAATAAAGCCATCATAGGACATGTTTTCATGATAAACTATGCAAAGCAGGAAACACGTACCGCCCGCTACCTATAGAGGGTAGAGCTATGCTTCTTAGATCTTTATCATCTGCTAACTTAAGGCAGTTTTTCACAGTTTTGTCTAATAGTTCTGGTGAGTTTGGTGTACTCCAGTTTGGAATGTTGCAGTGGATTACATATTTAGCAGGAAAATTGTGGCCTGGGCAAATAGCAGCTATTGAGAGAAAGGTAAACAGCATTTAATAAAACAAACGAGAAAAACAAGCACTCTCTATTGTGTGGTACTTCTAAGATATTGTTCAACCCTTTGTCCTCAAAAAATGTCACACATGGCCGTTATCACCATTTAAAGCCATTACCTATTCCCATAGACATTGTGTATATTTTGTGTGTGTTTTACGTTTATTTATTGTCGCTACCGGTTGCCCATATGAGCGCCACCTCCTGAAGATATTAGTCATTTTAGATGTTTGGAGGATAATGCAATGATACAGACAGAGACCCATTCCAGAGTGTCCTCTGCACGGATATTTTCATGAGATATTGCTTAACCGTTTATAGTTGTATGCATCTTTTAAACATATCTCAAACTCAATATCAAGCTTCTGATTGGTTGTGTAATTCTCAGAATCAACCAATCATATCATTTGAGCAGGAGTTTGAAAGCTGAGAAAGGTTTTATAAGCTTGGAGCCTGTACTACATAGTTACAGATTTTCATTTGGCAAAACAAGAGGAGTGTCACAATATTCCTGGAAATACCACAAAATCTAGGATGCAGGTATACACAATAACTCAATGTAGTTAAAAATGCTGATGAATGACACATTTCACATACGGTTTTTGTATTGTTTCGAGGAGAAAGAACAAAGGAATCTTAGTATTATTTCCTGCCTGGACCAGACACCTCGATAGAACAACCAGACATCCACTAGCCATGATAGCATGAGAGCCAGCTGGAGAGCATGAGATCCGCTGGAGAGCATGAGATCCACTGGAGAGCATGAGAGCCACTGGAGAGCATGAGATCCACTGGAGAGCATGAGAGCCACTGGAGAGCATGAGATCCGCTGGAGAGCATGAGATCCGCTGGAGAGCATGAGATCCACTGGAGAGCATGAGATCCACTGGAGAGCATGAGAGCCAGCTGGAGAGCATGAGAGCCGCTGGAGAGCATGAGATCCGCTGGAGAGCATGAGATCCACTGGAGAGCATGAGATCCACTGGAGAGCATGAGATCCACTGGAGAGCATGAGATCCACTGGAGAGCATGAGAGCCAGCTGGAGAGTGTGAGATCCACTGGAGAGCATGAGAGCCAGCTGGAGAGCATGAGATCCACTGGAGAGCATGAGAGCCAGCTGGAGAGCATGAGATCCACTGGAGAGCATGAGAGCCAGCTGGAGAGCATGAGATCCACTGGAGAGCATGATATCCACTGGAGAGCATGAGAGCCAGCTGGAGAGCACGAGATCCACTGGAGAGCATGAGATCCGCTGGAGAGCATGAGATCCACTGGAGAGCATGATATCCACTGGAGAGCATGAGAGCCAGCTGGAGAGCATGAGATCCACTGGAGAGCATGAGATCCGCTGGAGAGCATAAGATCCGCTGGATAGCTTCATCGCATGAAAGAATTTGACACACCCCTGTTGGTATTCGAACCTATATCGGTGATGGGCAAACAATTTGAAGTGGATAACCTCCCTGGAGACCAGATGATGTCATTCATTAACATTAGTAACTGATGCATGTTCCTAGGGTATTTGGGTTTACGCTTCACTTACTTTCCACTACTTATAGAAGGTATAGCTACTGATTTCAGATTTTTCTCGTCTGCTAATTTGAGTACATTTTTAGTGGCAGTATCGAGCATCTGTTGGGCATTTGTTGATCCCCAGCCTGGACTGTTTACATGAATTACATACTTAGCTGGGAAATTCTTTCCTTGACAAATAGCAGCTGGAAATAACAGGAAATAAGGATAAGCATACAAAATATTAGGTTATTTCAATAAGATGGATCATCCATTGGAGAAAATATGCAGAGTATACCATGCTGTGTATCAGAACTACAAAATTATACACTAAATGTACATATACAGTCTACATATACAGTCTACATATACAGTCTACATATACAGTCTACATATACAGTCTACATCCGTTATGTCGATTTCCTTCAAACCGAACAAAATTATACACTAAATGTACATATACAGTCTACATCCGTTATGTCGATTTCCGTCAAACCGAACAAAATTATACACTAAATGTACATATACAGTCTACATCCGTTATGTCGATTTCCGTCAAACCGAACAAAATACTTCGACATAACTGAAGTTTGACTTAACGAAATTCGATATAAATGGAGCAAGATATGTGTATAATGATAGTGTCTGAAACGGGACATATACAGTCAAACCTGTGTTAGTGGTCACCTCTATTAAGCAGCCAGTTTCCAGCCAAGTTGTTTTATTATACACTTGACCTCTATTAAGCAGCCACCTGTGCTAAGCAGCCACTTTCTGATATTCCCTTGGCTGGCTGCTTAAGACAGGTTTGATTGTATATAGAACATGGATGTGAACCACATATGCAGAGACATGAAGGAAAACCAACTCAATGTTCATAAACAATGATGCATAGCATTTATATGTCAACCATTAGCACAAGGGTAAGTGAAACAAGACTGCAGAATGAGGTACAGCTCAGTCTGGTCAGTAATTGTGTAGATGTAGGTTCGAAGCCTGCCTGATGCCGTGCATGTTTAATTCAGTAAGAACAGTACTGCAAGTTATTGTACATCTCCCTAGCAACTAAGGCAAACTTATAAGTCTGACGTTAAATCCATCCCATCCAATTCCCTTTTGATTCCAATCCAGTCTAAACTGGAACTATGAGGGCAAATAAATTTAATTATCCCCCCTCCCCCTCGGAGTACATTCTGACATGAAGAAATCTAGTGAATGGTTTTTCGTTTAGTCGTGCCATAGATATATCGGAGTATTATCCACCCATTCTAAAATAAGGCCTATAATTATCTTCAGTTCACCTGAACAAACACTTCATAATGTGAAAAGAGGAGATAATTCAGTAAGTGCAACACTCAGTTATGGTTCTTGTCCTATGCAGTAAGTGTAACCCCATGTAGTGGTTCTTGCCCCATGTTCTGCAGTTCATTGCCCTCTATCACAGAACGTGTGACAGACAGACAGACAGATTGACACACGGACATGCCTGAAGCTATATCCCCCTCTTGCTTAATTAGCAGCGGATATAATGAACCATTATACATATAGTATGTGTTTCTAAACGACCAAATGTAGATCCACGAGACTTACCTCCAATGTATCGAGAGATCTGTGACATCACTGTAGCCTGGGAACAGGCGTCAATATATTTTGCATGGTCAGTCAAATAAATATATTTTAACACAGACTATTAATTGGGCCGTATTGAGCTTCTGATAATATCAACGCCTGGGGAAACTGGACAGATTGTCAGTGTAATTATTGACTAGCATTAATGCTATTAATAGGCCTATTAGCACGTGACTGAATTAATGACATACTCGAGTCGAAAGCGAGGCACTGCAATGTTGATAAAACTTTATAATTGGCCGCCATTGTTTACGGGTCAACGGAACGATAAATACTTTTAAAAGTACACAGTGCATCTGATTTGACATATTTACTCAAGATTTAAGTCGTCCTTACTTCAATTACGCCGAATCGACCCATTACCACTTAAACTTTATAGTTAAAATCTGCCATCTCGTCGATATAACACAGAAACGGGAAATTATATGTTTGCGATGTAAATAAGGCTACGGGAGCATTCGTGTATATTCGGAAATGATCGTGTATAATCGTGCCTGTTCGGCGATTTCCGATATAATTCTGTTTCTATATTTAGCAATAGTATCTTGTAGAGAAGAGTTGTCGTTCTTCAAATCTATACCCTCATTTATGAGGGTGTAAGTAGATGGCGCTATGATCGGTAATCCAGTTTCCCCAGGCTGTCATTTTGCCAGAAGTAAAAAAGTGAAAAATTGACACATTGTAACCCAGGCTAACATGACTGTTAAGATCTAACTTACCTCCCGATGTATCGAGAGTTCCGTGAGATGACTGCAAAGATCTAACTTACCTCCCGATGTATCGAGAGTTCCGTGAGATGACTGCAAAGATTTAACTTCATCCTGGAATTCATTCCCTCCTACCTTCTTCAATGCTGAACCTAAATACAATTATATCTGTCACTTTGGTCTTAATACATAATTCATTGGATTACAAGGGTCTTTGGTCATCTTACCAGATTCGTTGGATTACAAGGAATCATTTACCATTTTACTGGATTCAATGGATTAAATGGAGTCGTTTGTCTTCTTACACGATTCATTGGATTACAAGTATAAACCAAGAGGTAGCAGAAAGACACCCAACTGTGTGATCTGGCAACCAACGTACTGCTTTGCATGCTTCCAGGTGATCTGGCAACCACCATACCGCTTTGCATGCTTCCTGGTGATCTGGCGACCAACGTACTGCTTTGCATGCTTCCTGGAGATCTGACGACCAACGTACCGTCTTGCATGCTTCCTGGTGATCTGGCGACCACCATACGGCTTTGCATGCTTCCTGGCGACCAACATACTGCTTTGCATGCTTCCTGGTGATCTGGCGACCACCATACGGCTTTGCATGCTTCCTGGCGACCAATGTACTGCTTTGCATGCTTCCTGGCGACCAACGTACTGCGTTGCATGCTTCCTGGTGATCTGGCGACCACCATACGGCTTTGCATGCTTCCTGGTGATCTGGCGACCAACGTACTGCTTTGCATGCTTCCTGGTGATCTGGCAACCACGATACCGCTTTGCATACTTCCTGGTGATCTGGCGACCACCGTACTGTCTCACATGCTTCCCTGGTGATCTGGCGACCACCGTACCATCTTGCATGCTTCCCGTGATCTGGCAACCACCGTACCGTCTCGCATGCTTCCCAGTGATCTGGCGACCACCGTACCGTCTCACATGCTTACTGGTGATCTGGCAACCACCGTACCGTCTCACATGCTTACTGGTGATCTGGCAACCACCGTACCGTCTCACATGCTTCCTGGTGATCTGGCGACCACCATACCGCTTTGCATGCTTCCTGGTGATCTGGCGACCACCGTACCATCTTGCATGCTTCCTGGTGATCTGGCGACCACCATACCGCTTTGCATGCTTCCTGGTGATCTGGCGACCACCGTACCGTCTTGCATGCTTCCTGGTGATCTGGCGACCACCATACCGCTTTGCATGCTTCCTGGTGATCTGGCGACCACCGTACCGTCTTGCATGCTTCCCGATGATCTGGTGACCACCGTACCGTCTCGCATGCTTCCCGATGATCTGGCGACCACCATACCGTCTTGCATGCATCCCAGTGATCTGGCGACCACCGTACCGTCTCGCATGCTTCCCGGTGATCTAGCGACCACCGTACCGTCTCGCATGCTTCCCGATGATCTGGCGACCACCGTACCATCTCGCATGCTTCCCGGTGATCTGGTGAACACTGTACCGTCTTGCATGCTTCCCGGTGATCTGGTGAACACCGTACCGTCTCGCATGCTTCCCGGTGATCTAGCGACCACCGTACCGTCTCGCATGCATCCCAGTGATCTGGCGACCACCGTACCGTCTCGCATGCTTCCCGGTGATCTAGCGACCACCGTACCGTCTCGCATGCATCCCAGTGATCTGGTGACCACCGTACCGTCTCGCATGCTTCCCGGTGATCTAGCGACCACCGTACCGTCTCGCATGCTTCCCGGTGATCTGGTGAACACCGTACCGTCTCGCATGCTTCCCGGTGATCTGGTGACCACCGTACCGTCTTGCATGCATCCGGTGATCTGGCGACCACCGTACCGTCTTGCATGCTTCCCGGTGATCTGGCGACCACCGTACCATCTCACATACCTCCCGGTGATCTGGCGACCACCGTACCATCTCGCATGCTTCCCAATGATCTGGCAACCACCGTACCATCTCGCATGCTTCCCGGTGATCTGGTGATCACCGTACCGTCTTGCATGCTTCCCGATGATCTGGTGACCA
>CM026390.1:12105541-12134628 GCA_014843695.1 Archivesica marissinica | reverse complement strand
CTACAGCGGTTAGGGGCAAGTGATTTCAAGTGGAACCTACAGCGGTTAGGGGCAAGTGATTTCAAGTGGAACCTACCAGCGGTGAGGGGCAAGTGATTTCAAGTGGAACCTACCAGCGATGAGGGCCAAGTGATTTCAAGTGGAACCTACCAGCGGTTAGGGCCAAGTGATTTCAGTGGAACCTACCAGCGGTTAGGGCCAAGTGATTTCAAGTGGAACCTACAGCGGTTAGGGGCAAGTGATTTCAAGTGGAACCTACAAGCGGTTAGGGCCAAGTGATTTCAAGTGGAACCTACCAGCGGTTAGGGCCAAGTGATTTCAAGTGGAACCTACCAGCGGTTAGGGCCAAGTGATTTCAAGTGGAACCTACAAGCGGTTAGGGCCAAGTGATTTCAAGTGGAACCTACCAGCGGTTAGGGCCAAGTGATTTCAAGTGGAACCTACAAGCGGTTAGGGCCAAGTGATTTCAAGTGGAACCTACCAGCGGTTAGGGCAAGTGATTTCAAGTGGAACCTACCAGCGGTTAGGGCCAAGTGATTTCAAGTGGAACCTACCAGCGGTGAGGGCAAGTGATTTCAAGTGGAACCTACAGTGGTTAGGGCCAAGTGATTTCAGGGAACTAGTGGTGAGGGCCAAGTGATTTCAAGTGGAACCTACCAGCGGTTAGGGCCAAGTGATTTCAAGTGGAACCTACAGCGATGAGGGGCAAGTGATTTCAAGTGGAACCTACCAGTGATGAGGGGCAAGTGATTTCAAGTGGAACCTACCAGCGATGAGGGGCAAGTGATTTCAAGTGGAACCTACCAGCGGTTAGGGGCAAGTGATTTCAAGTGGAACCTACCAGCGGTGAGGGCCAAGTGATTTCAAGTGGAACCTACAGCGGTGAGGGCCAAGTGATTTCAGTGGAACCTAGGTGAGGGCAAGTGATTTCAAGTGGAACCTACCAGCGGTTAGGGCCAAGTGATTTCAAGTGGAACCTACCAGCGGTTAGGGCCAAGTGATTTCAAGTGGAACCTACAGCGATGAGGGGCAAGTGATTTCAAGTGGAACCTACCAGCGATGAGGGGCAAGTGATTTCAAGTGGAACCTACCAGCGGTTAGGGCCAAGTGATTTCAAGTGGAACCTACCAGCGATGAGGGGCAAGTGATTTCAAGTGGAACCTACCAGCGGTGAGGGGCAAGTGATTTCAAGTGGAACCTACCAGCGGTTAGGGGCAAGTGATTTCAAGTGGAACCTACCAGCGGTTAGGGCCAAGTGATTTCAAGTGGAACCTACAGCGGTTAGGGGCAAGTGATTTCAAGTGGAACCTACAGCGGTTAGGGGCAAGTGATTTCAAGTGGAACCTACAGTGGTTAGGGGCAAGTGATTTCAAGTGGAACCTACAGTGGTGAAGGGCAAGTGATTTCAAGTGGAACCTATAGTGGTTAGGGGCAAGTGATTTCAAGTGGAACCTACAGTGGTTAGGGGCAAGTGATTTCAAGTGGAACCTATAGCGATGAGGGGCAAGTGATTTCAAGTGGAACCTATAGCGGTTAGGGGCAAGTGATTTCAAGTGGAACCTATAGGCGGTTAGGACCAAGTGATTTCATGTGGAACCTACCAGCGGTTAGGGGCAAGTGATTTCAAGTGGAACCTACCAGCGGTTAGGGCCAAGTGATTGCAAGTGGAACCTACCAGCGGTTAGGGGCAAGTGATTGCAAGTGGAACCTACCAGCGGTTAGGACCAAGTGATTTCAAGTGGAACCTACAGTGGTGAGGGCCAAGTGATTTCAAGTGGAACCTACCAGTGGTTAGGGCCAAGTGATTTCAAGTGGAACCTACAAGCGGTGAGGGCCAAGTGATTTCAAGTGGAACATACCAGCGGTTAGGGGCAAGTGATTTCAAGTGGAACCTACAGTGGTGAGGGCCAAGTGATTTCAAGTGGAACCTACCAGTGGTTAGGGGCAAGTGATTTCAAGTGGAACCTACCAGCGGTTAGGGGCAAGTGATTTCATGTGGAACCTACCAGCGGTTAGGGGCAAGTGATTTCAAGTGGAACCTACAGCGTGAGGGCAAGTGATTTCAAGTGGAACCTATAGTGGTTAGGGGCAAGTGATTTCAAGTGGAACCTACAGCGATGAGGGGCAAGTGATTTCAAGTGGAACCTACAGCGGTTAGGGGCAAGTGATTTCAAGTGGAACCTACCAGTGGTGAGGGGCAAGTGATTTCAAGTGGAACCTACCAGTGGTTAGGGCCAAGTGATTTCAAGTGGAACCTACCAGCGATGAGGGGCAAGTGATTTCAAGTGGAACCTACCAGCGATGAGGGCCAAGTGATTTCAAGTGGAACCTACAGCGGTTAGGGGCAAGTGATTTCAAGTGGAACCTACAGTGGTTAGGGGCAAGTGATTTCATGTGGAACCTACCAGCGGTGAGGGGCAAGTGATTTCAAGTGGAACCTATAGTGGTTAGGGGCAAGTGATTTCAAGTGGAACCTACCAGCGGTGAGGGCCAAGTGATTTCAAGTGGAACCTATCAGCGGTTAGGGGCAAGTGATTTCAAGTGCAACCTACCAGCGGTGAAGGGCAAGTGATTTCAAGTGCAACCTACCAGCGGTGAGGGCCAAGTGATTTCAAGTGGAACCTACCAGCGGTTAGGGGCAAGTGATTTCAAGTGGAACCTGCCAGCAGTGAGGGGCAAGTGATTTCAAGTGCATCCTACCAGCGGTGACGGGCAAGTGATTTCAAGTGGAACCTACCAGCGGTGACGGGCAAGTGATTTCAAGTGGAACCTACCAGTGGTTAGGGCCAAGTGATGTCATGTCCAACGAACTTAAGGGTTCTAATTCATACCCCATACTGTGGAATACATATCTGTCAGGAGAGACATGCATTCAAATCATTCTTTACACATACAAGCATACAGCTAGTGGTGATTCTAGGTGGGAATGGGTTAACGTCAATGTATGTGTTTTGGATCTTCAAACTACATATTAAAAATAATTAATTATGCAAATGTATCGTAGTGTTACCCAAAGTAGAATAATACTTACAAACGTATTGCAACTTTTGTAAATATATTGCCATAAAGGGAGGTAATTAACAGATAATAACTTCACAGCGACACAATTTCCTTCAAATCTGATCAGATATTATTGAAAAGTAACAACATAAGACAATAATCACCAGTTCCAAACATTCGCTCCTCAGAATATCTCGGTGGGCAGCACATTCTACGCAAATGTACCATGGGACGTAAACATTCGCTCCTCAGTATATCTCGGTGGGCAGCACATTCTACGCAAATGTACCATGGGACGTAAACATTCGCTCCTCAGTATATCTCGGTGGGCAGCACATTCTACGCAAATGTACCATGGGACGTAAACATTCGCTCCTCAGTATATCTCGGTGGACAGCACATTCTACGCAAATGTACCATGGGACGTAAACATTCGCTCCTCAGTATATCTCGGTGGACAGCACATTCTACGCAAATGTACCATGGGACGTAAACATTCGCTCCTCAGTATATCTCGGTGGACAGCACATTCTACGCAAATGTACCATGGGACGTAAACATTCGCTCCTCAGTATATCTCGGTGGACAGCACATTCTACGCAAATGTACCATGGGACGTAAACATTCGCTCCTCAGTATATCTCGGTGGACAGCACATTCTACGCAAATGTACCATGGGACTTAAATACTTTAAACATTTACTATTGCTAAATGTGTTACTATTGCAGCCATTACGGTATTTGTCACCTAAAGTTGCAGTTCTAAGCATGGACAGACCTAACTAGGACTGACCCAGCAACCATTAGTCTCCTTGGTGCAATGGATACGGTGTTCATCTTGTAACCGACTTCGAACCCCGTCAAATGGTGGTGGTGTCCTATGGCAAGACAATTAAATCCTCATTGCCCTCATCTCTCTCGCTCATCTCTCTACCTCATGATGAATGAATGAGGTCTCACTGCTCTCATCTCTCTCCCTGATCTCTCTCCCTCATGATGAATGAATGAGGTCTCACTGCTCTCATCTCTCTACCTGATCTCCCTCCCTCATGATGAATGAATGAAGTCTCACTGCTCTCATCTCTCTCCCTGATCTCTCTCCCTCATGGTGAATGAATGAGGTCTCACTGCCCTCATCTCTCTCCCTCATGGTGAATGAATAAGGTCTCACTGCCAAGGTCTCACTGCCTTCATCTCTCTCCCTCATGGTGAATGAATGAGGTCTCACTGCCCTTATCTCTCTCCCTCATGGTGAATGAATGAGGTCTCACTGCCCTCATCTCTCTCCCTAATGGTGAATGAATGAGGTCTCACTGCTCTCATCTCTCTCCCTCATGGTGAATGAATGAGGTCTCACTGCTCTCATCTCTCTCCCTAATGGTGAATGAATGAGGTCTCACTGCTCTCATCTCTCTCCCTCATGGTGAATGAATGAGGTCTCAAAAGCGATTAGTCTCATGTTATAAATGTGTTTGTATTGGGGGTTTAAAGTCACACCAACAGCTTAGGTCATATGGCAACTCTCCAGCTATTATTGGTCGCAGAAGACCCCGGGTGCCCTTCTGAGCAGTACTTCAGGCACGGAGAGGCACATGGGTAGAACCACCTACCTTCTGCAAGTCAGCTAGATAGCTTCCTCACATGAAAGAATTCGACAACCCCAGTGGGATTCGAACCTACAGCAGTGATGGGCAAGTAATTTCAAGTCAACGACTATAACCACTCATCCATGGAGGCCATGAAAAGAAATTGAAAACCATCTTCTCCAATAATGCACCATAAACTTCACAAACCTGAATACCGATGCGTTCGGCGTATTTGAGCATTCTGGGTATATTTAGATGAGCTCGTTTATCGCGTTCATGTCGTATCTTCTCGAGCGTCTGGGCGTTTGACTGCAAAGTGTTTAGGGTCTTCACTGCCTCCTAAATAAAGTAATAATTTAAAAGTACAGTGAAACCTGTCTTAAGCAGTCAGTCAAGGGAATCACAGAAAGTGGCTGCTTAATAGAGGGCAAAGGTATAACAAAGTAACATATTGGGAATCTGGAAAGTGGCTGATTTAGGTGACCACTAACACAGGTTTGACTGTACAAAACAGTGAATGTTACAGATTCCTGCTGAATTGATGGAACTATTGTGTTGTCCAATGATCGCAGGTTTTGCTATTACCTCCCTTGGCAGATAAAGTCTGATTTATCTCGAAATGTTTATTGTTCATTTTAGGTGAAATATTTTTTTTTTTTTTTACTAATGTTTCTTAATCAATGGTTGTGATATGATGTGATTTTGGAATCCTTTGTTTTTACTGTGCTTCTCTAACCAGTTGTTGCGGTATGATAAATGTGATTTTATCAAAATCGGGTTAACTATAAGGTAACACATTTGTACGTTGGATATATTGTAGGATATCAGTTGAGATTTAATAATTATAAAATGAGGAAATGGATAGAAATTCAGAGCATGTTGTGCAAAGGAAACAATGACAAAAACAGAGGAAACAAATTGAGAGGACAGATCCTCCTTAAAGAGCATTCAGGGGCAGTAACTGGTCAAGGAAACAAATTGAGAGGACAAATCCTCCTTAAAGAGCATTCAGGGGCAGTAACTGGTCAAGGAAACAAATTGAGAGGACATATCCTCCTTAAAGAGCATTCAGGGGCAGTAACTGGTCAAGGAAACATATTGAGATGACCTTAAAGAGCAGTCAGGGGCAGTAACTGGTCAAGGAAACAAATTGAGAGGACAAATCCTCCTTAAAGAGCATTCAGGGGCAGTAACTGGTCAAGGAAACATATTGAGATGACCTTAAAGAGCATTCAGGGGCAGTAACTGGTCAAGGAAACATATTGAGAACATATCCTACTTAAAGAGCATTCAGGGGCAGTAACTGATCAAGGAAACATATTGAGATGACCTTAAAGAGCATTCAGGGGCAGTAACTGGTCAATGAAACATATCCTACTTAAAGAGCATTCAGGGGCAGTAACTGGTCAAGGAAACAAATTGAGAACATATCCTACTTAAAGAGCATTCAGGGGCAGTAACTGGCCAAGGACACAAATTTAGAGGACATATCCTCCTTAAAGAGCATGCAGGGGTAGTAACTGGTCAAGGAAACAAATTTAGATGACCTTAAAGAGCATTCAGGGGCAGTAACTGGTCAAGGAAACAAATTGAGAACATATCCTACTTAAAGAGCATTCAGGGGCAGTAACTAGTCAAGGAAACATATTGAGAGGACAAATCCTCCTTAAATAGCATTCAGTGGCAGTAACTGGTGGACATATCCTACTTAAAGAGCATTCAGGGGCAGTAACTGGTCAAGGAAACATATTGAGAGGACATATCCTCCTTAAAGAGCATTCAGGGGCAGTAACTGGTCAAAGAAACAACTTGAGATGGCATATCCTCCTTAAAGAGGATTCAGGGGCAGTAACTGGTCAAGGAAACAATGTGAGATGACATATCCTCCTTAAAGAGCATTCAGGGGCAGTAACTGGTCAAGGAAACATATTGAGATGACATATCCTCCTTAAAGAGCATGCAGGGGCAGTAACTGGTCAAGGAAACATATTTAGATGACATATCCTCCTTAAAGAGCATTCAGGGGCAGTAACTGGTCAAGGAATCAAGGAAACAAATTGAGGACATATCCTCCTTAAAGAGCATTCAGGGGCAGTAACTGGTCAAGGAAACCTTATTGAGATGACCTTAACGAGCATTCAGGGGCAGTAACTGGTCAAGGAATCAAGGAAACAAATTGAGGACATATCCTCCTTAAAGAGCATTCAGGGGCAGTAACTGGTCAATGTCTCTTCTTATTACCAACATGCATAGGTGGTCTATTTGTGTACAGTATATTGCATAACTCTTTGCATGCTAGCAGTAACAATAACACGAGAAATATGTCATGCAATTTCATTCAAATCATTCCAACACAATTTTATTGAAATTCCACGACATATTTCCAGAGTTTTCAACTAGAAATAAGAAAAACACATTCATTAATTGTCGTCTGCTACAATTAATTGAACTGCCTGTCCGATAAGCGCAGTGGTTAGCGCGCTCACTTCTCACCAATGCAACCCGGGTTCGATCCTCGGACAGGGAAGTATGTGAGATGGTACGGTGGTCGCCAGATCGGACAGGTGGGTTTTCTCTGGGTACTCCGGTTTCCTCCCATACGAATGACCACATATACGCTTTCATTGGAGCCAACGAGAGTGATTAATATAAGTTGTCAAAACTTGCTTCGCAATCGTTATAAAATAAATGAAGTTTAAACTATATTTAATTGAACTATTTATAGCCTTTATTTTACCCAGCATGCAAAGAGTTAAACTGTTTTACCTCCACACTGCAACTTGCTGTTGCAGATTGTCTTTTCATCCTGTAAGAAAACTGTTTTGGGGGGGGGGATATTTTGTAAACAAGATAGTATTTTCAATGTGCTCTTAACATTACATAATAATACTGAAATTAATATAATCAATACCTATAATAGATATAACTCTTATCATTTTTAATTATTATTTATGTAACTAGAATTACAAAATGATTACCCATGACCCTCACCCCCGCCGAGTTAAGTGGGTCATTTGCTACATTATGATATATTGAGATTATATGCACGCACCGGGTCCCGGCTCACCTCATCACGGCATGAACATCGTGGTTGGGACACATCTTGTAACAGATGTATGGATCTTCAGCGTGTCGCACTCTCTTCAGGTGTGCGTGAGCATCGTTTTGGCGATTGGACCGTCTTGGAGCTATGAGTACACACTTATCCGACAAGATCCAGCCGTCAAGAACACCGCGTGCATACCGGCATGGTCGGTTTATATGGCCAACAGTGCAGGGTTCATTCTAGGTCAGAATATTTGGGAGAAGTGAGAAAGCGTGTGATCGCGTCCTTAAATGGTGTTCTTTAATATACTTCAGCAAAATAGGCTTAAAATGCACAGTAACATTAAATACAACATTTGAATAGAAGGAGTGCTTTATAATGTTATAATGGGCCAGTGTATCTTACTAGACAAAATTTTATTTGAAAATCATAAAAACCAAAATATATTTTTTTTTTTAGGGAGAAGTGGGGCCCCCAGAGGATGAAGTCAGGGTCCCTAGGGCGACTATTTCACCCACATCGCCTTCTAGAATGATCCCTGCAGTGAGAGGGTGTGTCCCCAAATAAAATGGACACGCTCAAAAGAAGCTACTCGGGAACTTATTACCCAGCGAAGAAAGATGATGCCGACTACCGATGTCTTATCAACTTAGATCAACATAATCATCGTAGAGGATAAACTCGCCAAAATGCCTCGGCGGAGGTGAGTATTAATAAATCTACATACAACATATACACGCGTGCATCGCTATATGTAAAAAGCAAAACCCACTACCACCAACACCATATACCACCCGAAACAACAACATTGTTTTTTAGTGCGTGCGTAAGGGTGACGTGTAAGGGTGACGTGTAAGGGTGACAGTATGGAACGCGAGAGTAGATATCCGTAACTAGCGCTGCTGCCGACTCACAGCAACTTTTTAATCGAATCACGAGTTTTGTTGTAAGCAACTCTTCAAGGAAATGACAAATTTTGTTGTTGTATCGGATTGCATACAGATTCTACAGGACTACATGGATATCAAAATAAGTGTCACCTGCCAGGTTGGTTACATGCATACAATACATGGATATCAACATAAGTATCACCTGCCAGGTTGGTTACATGCATACAATACATGTACATGGATATCAACATAAGTATCACCTGCCAGGTTGGTTACATGCATACAATACATGTACATGGATATCAAAATAAGTGTCACCTGCCAGGTTGGTTACATGCATACAATACATGTACATGGATATCAACATAAGTATCACCTGCCAGGTTGGTTACATGCATACAATACATGTACATGGATATCAACATAAGTATCACCTGCCAGGTTGGTTACATGCATACAATACATGGATATCAACATAAGTATCACCTGCCAGGTTGGTTACACGCATACAATACATGGATATCAACATAAGTATCACCTGCCAGGTTGGTTATATACATATAATACATAGCATGAAAATGCAAATGGTTTGAGCCACAAGTTTTAACAACAATAGACAACGGCCAGCACCAGAAATTTTTCATTGAATTCACTAAACCTGGATGGCGGCCATCTTGAATTGCCAAAAAATGGCCGCTATGTCAAATCAATGAACCTATACCTCAGCTTCCATTTAGAATGTCAAGCTTTAACAACTTATATTAATCACTCTCGTTGGCGTGGATGAAAGCGTAAACGTGGTCATCCGTGTGGGAGGAAACCGGAGTACCCGGAGAAATCCCACCTGTCCGATCTGGCGTTCACTGTACCATCTCACATACTTCCCGGTTCGAGGATCGAACCCAGGTTGCATTGGTGAGAAGCGAGCGCACTAACCACTGCGCTAATCGGACAGCCCTCATTAGAATTGTGTCGTTAATGTCAAGTTAATGCGCCAGTGTATCTCACTGGACGAAATTTTGTATGAAAATTGTAAAAAAACTAGACTGATCCCTGCCACATGATTTACATATTCAATGTATGTACACGGACAGACACACAGACACAGGCAAAGCAACAGGGTTAGAACCATACATTAACTCGTTGCATGCTGGATAAAATAAGGCAATTAACGAGTTGTTCTTGTTTTTTTTTTGCTTGTTGCTGAAATACGTGGAAATATGTCATGGAATTTCATTACACATTACAACAAAACTATTTTAATTCATTTTCACCGCCAGCGTGCAAAGAATCTAATGCATATGTTCAAAACAATGCAGTATAAAAAATTGTATTTTCCCAGTCAGCCATTAGTTTCTCCAAATCGGCAACAGAGGGGTGAAAACAATCACCATTACTGCTTACGTACTTTAACCCTTTCATTCATACAAATTTAGGTTAATATACTACTATATCTCCATACAAACGACAGCCATTTAGCTATCATGCAGTGGATAAGTACTCGCCATATCTATCCCATCTCCATAGATATTACTGGGACTACATAGAGATTTAGGTTAATATACTATTATATCTCCATACAAACGACCACCATTTACCTATCATGCAGTGGATAGGTAGTTTGCCATATCTATCCCACCTCCATTACTACATTCTGGCCTTTATTATGAACATTGGTTTGGCTACTACATTGTCAATGTATGTTATATTGGTAATGGCGTTAAGGGGTGCTTCTATGAGGGCAAGGGGTTAATGAACATTGGTGTGGCTACTACATTGTCAATGTATGTTATATTGGTAATGGCGTTAAGGGGTGCTTCTATGAGGGCAAGGGGTTAATGAACATTGGTTTGGCTACTACATTGTCAATGTATGTCGTATTGTTAATGGTGTCAAGAGGTGCTTCTATGAGGGAAAGGGTTAATGAACATTGGTTTGGCTACTACATTGTCAATGTATGTCGTATTGTTAATGGTGTCAAGAGGTGCTTCTATGAGGGAAAGGGTTAATGAACATTGGTTTGGCTACTACATTGTCAATGTATGTCGTATTGTTAATGGTGTCAAGAGGTGCTTCTATGAGGGAAAGGGTTAATGAACATTGGTTTGGCTACTACATTGTCAATGTATGTCGTATTGTTAATGGTGTCAAGAGGTGCTTCTATGAGGGAAAGGGTTAATGAACATTGGTTTGGCTACTACATTGTCAATGTATGTCGTATTGTTAATGGTGTCAAGAGGTGCTTCTATGAGGGAAAGGGTTAATGAACATTGGTTTGGCTACTACATTGTCAATGTATGTCGTATTGTTAATGGTGTCAAGAGGTGCTTCTATGAGGGAAAGGGTTAATGAACATTGGTTTGGCTACTACATTGTCAATGTATGTCGTATTGTTAATGGTGTCAAGAGGTGCTTCTATGAAGGAAAGGGTTACGGTAGATGATTCCGGGAAGATACAATTATTCCAGGGCTCATACAAGATCATATCGTAACAAGGCAGACAAGAACAGGTGTTTCCTCTAACATACCACATGAAAAGAGCGAGGGATCCGTAACTTCATACACACCACATTCTCTATGTGTGTTGTATATGTATGTCTTCAGGTAAGAATATAAAAGTGAATTCACAACTTTATTTATTTAACCCATTTCATTCTGGATACATTTAAAGGCTTTTGCAAACAACATAGATCCTGATCAGTATGCAGCCTGACGCTACATGCTGATCAGGATCTATGTTGTTTGCTACTAGCCAAGTGTCTTAGCAAGATCATCTGAACAGCAAACATCGCTGCGGCTGATCTGGATCTATGTTGTTTACAAAAGCCTTTGGATGTATCCAGAATGAAATGGGTTAATAATGAAATGATGATGTCGATATATCAGAGGAAACACAACAGTTACTGGTGAAGTTTCTCAGAACAATGTTCTTAGACATGCAATTACACTGTTCACATGGACTGCTTAAAATGTATGATATTAACCCATTCAACACCTACAAACTGACATGGAATGGTGCATGATATTTAACCCATTCAACACCTACAAACTGACATGGAATGGTGCATGATATTTTTAGACCAATAAATTAATAAGAAAATTACATTTGGACCAGTTAATTTATCAAAAATCAAAATGGGTAATTTTGTCTATAAAATAGTAATATTACTGACAAAATGTGCAGATCCTGATGAGACGGCTCATCACGAGCGCCGTCATGAGCTGGATCTACACTTTTTGTAAGCCTATTTAGAAGTTGAAAGTGTTAAATGTGATCATAAAATGTGCATTATCAACACTAAATGTATATATTAAGTTACAGATGTAAATAAAACACAAGTAAAACTAGTCCTATTTGGTACGTTGGTTTCAGTCTCTCTCTTCTATAGATGAGTAATAATTTCGTCACATGGAAATTTATACGTCAACTTACAATAGTGTCAACACCATCTGCAAACTTACTACGTCATTTAGGATTTGTTTTTTTAATAGGGCGAAGGGCGAACTGCCCCATTACCCCCCCTAACTCTTAAAGTCAATATTCTTGTTTCTCCTACATTGAAAGGGCACCTGCCTCTATGAATGTGTCACCAGTGTCAGACTAGCCTGGGTTCCAGTCTGTGGATTTTTCACTTTTTAACTTCTGGCAAAATGACGTTGATATATGATCAGAAACTCAATATGGCCCAATTAATAGTCTCGGTGTCAAAATATATTTATTTGACTGACAAGACAAAATATATCGACGCCTGTTCCCAGGCTAGTGTCAGACATGAGTTATATTGTTTGTTTGTTCGGGGTTTACGCCTGCATCAGCACCATTTTGCGCTATATCGTCGGTGGGCAGTTTACCTAACAACTTTCCTGGGGAGGCTCCAACGGATAACCAGACTCGGTGGATATAAAACCTTTCTCAAACTCAGTCTCAAGCTTCTGATTGGTTCAGCCGACAGTAAAACTCAGAATCAACCAATCAAATAACTTGAGCTTGAGATCTGTAAAAGGTTTTATAACCTCGGACCCAGGACTGATTGTTTACTCAGCAGGAAAGGGGTTAAACATAAAAATACGTCCACAACATTGGTAGTCCACAACATTGGTAGTCCACAACATTGGTAGTCCACAAGGTAGTCCACAACATTGGTAGTCCTGGTAGTCCACAACATTGGTAGTCCACAACATTGGTAGTCCTGGTAGTCCACAACATTGGTAGTCCACAACATTGGTAGTCCGGTAGTCCACAACATTGGTAGTCCTGGTAGTCCACAACATTGGTAGTCCTGGTAGTCCACAACATTGGTAGTCCTGGTAGTCCACAACATTGGTAGTCCACAACATTGGTAGTCCACAACATTGGTAGTCCTGGTAGTCCACAACATTGGTAGTCCACAACATTGGTAGTCCTGGTAGTCCACAACATTGGTAGTCCTGGTAGTCCACAACATTGGTAGTCCACAACATTGGTAGTCCACAACATTGGTAGTCCACAACATTGGTAGTCCTGGTAGTCCACAACATTGGTAGTCCACAAGGTAGTCCACAACATTGGTAGTCCACAAGGTAGTCCACAACATTGGTAGTCCACAACATTGGTAGTCCACAACATTGGTAGTCCACAACATTGGTAGTCCTGGTAGTCCACAACATTGATAGTCCTGGTAGTCCACAACATTGGTAGTCCTGGTAGTCCACAACATTGGTAGTCCACAACATTGGTAGTCCACAACATTGGTAGTCCTGGTAGTCCACAACATTGGTAGTCCACAACATTGGTAGTCCACAACATTGGTAGTCCACAACATTGGTAGTCCTGGTAGTCCACAACATTGGTAGTCCACAAGGTAGTCCACAACATTGGTAGTCCACAACATTGGTAGTCCACAACATTGGTAGTCAACAACATTGGTAGTCCACAACATTGGTAGTCCACAACATTGGTAGTCCACAACATTGGTAGTCCACAACATTGGTAGTCCACAACATTGGTAGTCCACAACATTGGTAGTCCACAACATTGGTAGTCCACAACATTGGTAGTTCACAAGGTAGTCCACAACATTGGTAGTCCACAAGGTAGTCCACAACATTGGTAGTCCACAAGGTAGTCCACAACATTGGTAGTCCACAAGGTAGTCCACAACATTGGTAGTCCACAAGGTAGTCCACAACATTGGTAGTCCACAACATTGGTAGTCCACAACATTGGTAGTCCACAACATTGGTAGTCCACAACATTGGTAGTCCACAACATTGGTAGTCCACATTGGTAGTCCACAACATTGGTAGTCCACAAGGTAGTCCACAACATTGGTAGTCCACAACATTGGTAGTCCACAACATTGGTAGTCCACAACATTGGTAGTCAAGTACAGATTACTTACATCTATCGGTATACATGTAAGATTTGTCAAGTACAGATTACTTACATCTATCGGTATACATGTAAGATTTGTCAAGTACAGATTACTTACATCTATCGGTATACATGTAAGATTTGTCAAGTACAGATTACTTACATCTATCGGTATACATGTAAGATTTGTCAAGTACAGATTACTTACATCTATCGGTATACATGTAAGATTTGTCAAGTACAGATTACTTACATCTATCGGTATACATGTAAGATTTGTCAAGTACAGATTACTTACATCTATCGGTATACATGTAAGATTTGTCAAGTACAGATTACTTACATCTATCGGTATACATGTAAGATTTTAAATACAAAAACATGCTAGATTTAGTTTCTAAAATATAAAAACATTCAAACATGGTTATAATTTTGCGCTTTTAAGACAAATTAGTCTAGTATTAGTAACTATGGATATTAATTCCAGCCTGAAATATTGTTCAAGGTCTGACACATTTATTTATGGAGTCTTGGGTTAAACTCCACACATGCTTAAGAAGCCCATGGGAAACAAGGTTTCACAAACTTACCGTTAACTTTTTATAGGTCTTCTCATGAATGGAAAGCAGAAATACAGTATTAGACGAATTCATACCGTACTTACTCTCCTATAACACGGCATTTTTATCACCAGATTATTGTGTCAAAGTGGCGTCCCGTCTTATAAGTGAGTGATAACAATTTGGAAAAAATTTAAATCAGTTTGTTCCAATTTCAATAATCATTGACCTTTGATATAAGCGAAAGGTGTAATTTCAGAGCTCTATCTATAAACTGAACTTGTCAATAGAATTTTAGCAAATCAATTTTATTGTTGTGCATCCCTGCAGAGATTTATGATTTGACATAATTGACAGTATAATTTGTTTGATCTTTACTTGTGAGTGATTTCCATTTTCTCAACCCGTCTTAATAACTCTTATATACGCAGGTTTATGCAAAATACAACTGATTTAAGACGAAAGTTGTGGTCGTCTTATAGTCAAGAACGTCTAATAGGAGAGTAAATACGGTATATACAATATAGCTATTAATGCTCTCATATCCAAGTCTGGCAGGTGATGAGGAGGGGGGGGGGTTTAAACTCGACACCTTACTACATCTAATGGGTTGTTTTACAATCAGGGTACACAACTAGTCTCATAAGGGTGCAAAATTGAAGTGTATCATTTAGCTTAAAAATTATTTTTATATCATAGCAAACTGGTTAAATGTGATTACTTGAAAAAATTTAGGCGTCAATGTTGCCGATGTTGATTTTTTGGCCTAAAACATATGTTCACGAGTAATGAGCCAATGTTGTATTTCTCGGAGAGGACATTTTTTGACGGAATCATAGATACCCATCTTTTGGCCCACATTACAACTAAAACGGCAGAACTTGTATACAAAATGATTCATGCAACTTCATGTAATATTTCTGTAGATTATTTATTTTAAAAAATGCGTCCATATCATTCTTGATGAGAATGGAAAATGGAGGACATTTCGGAGAGGACATATTTTGACGGAATCTGTATCATATTTTCGGATCACATACACGAGAAATAAAATTTTCACAATCTTGCGAAGTTTATTTTGATTACATTCCAAAACATTTATATGCTTGATTATTCAGCTTTTATTACCAACTAATGGTGGTTTTAGGGGAGTGAGCCTACTCAAATATTATAATTAGTCAAATGAGACTGATGTTTATTGTCCAAAACTTGCCATTTTGCCATATTTCAGTCAATAATTATGTGATTTGAATAATTTTTTCGCTATGGTAGACATATACAACAGGACTGAATGCTTTAACATACTTAGTTGCTAGTATAAGTACAGATAATTACCCATATTATTTAATTGTGTGGCATTAACCTACATGTACCCTGATTGTAAAACAACCCTAATATAAAAGTAAGTAATGTGTTTGTTTATGTGTGTGTGTGTTTTTACGTTTATTTATCGTCGCTACCGGTTGCCCATATGAGCGACGCCTCCTGAAGAGATTAGTTATTTTAGATTTTGGAGGATAGTGCATGATACAGACAGAGACCCATTCCAGAATCTCCTCTGGTTCTTTTACGTGCACGGTGTAAATCACCGACACGAGACCTCGGTTTAACGTCCCATCTGAAAGACTGTTAATTTTATTAGGGTCAGACGGGGGATCGAACCTGCAATCCCTGGATTACCAGTCCAGCGTGTTACCACTGGACTACATATCCGTCTGTTGTTTGTTTATTATAGTGTCACCCCTATTTAAAGGGCCAACCATTTCTGACTTAAGAGAAACCTCTTTTTATGAACATCAGTACTTCCCGATTCCTATGCTTGTACGCCAGGCTGGTATGCAATCGGTAACCAATATTTAACTAGCTGGCGGCTCACCAACCGGCCAAATATATATCTACTTAATACATACATGTTCCAACACTCAATTTACCAAGTACAACTGAGGTGCGCTTTGTCAGGGACAGTGGATAAACATCTCACCAGATTCTAGATCATATGAATCAGCCATTCACGAAACATGCTTAAGCTGGTGATGGACCGTACATTAGTAGGAGAGGCCATTGCAGAGGGGAGAAAAGGAATGTATGTGGTCCTAGGTACGGGACTGCGGATTTAGCTTGTTAAAAAAAAATATATAAAGAAACTATAAAAGATATGTCCAGAAATATATCGTAGCGCAATATATAGACACACACTCAAGATTCCATCTATCTGAATGTTTGTCTGAGCCACTTCCGTCGCCAATTGAAAAACACTGGAGCCAATTTGAAAACCCCGAGCACTCGTACTCCTTTGTCTGCATGCATCCAGATATCACTGTCACAGTTTCAGTGACCAAACTAAGAAAGAATTTAAAAAAATTAGTGAACCGGCGAGGGCTCAAGCCCATGCCATCACAAACACACACCAAAGTATACTGCAAAGATATATTTTGGACATGAAAAACTTTTCTTAGCTACACATATGTGTTTACTCTCTGTTCCTATACACGCACGCTAGATATAATCATGCAATAGCCAGTTGGATATATTCTTTGGTACGAAGTTAATTGAGTACGAACTATTAAATCATTGTTTACATGTGCTACGGACACTCTTTTACCTCATATTTGGTACTGTCAACCTTGATCGCAGCAGCTGCCACCGTCCGAACCATTACTGACTTCGATCCCATACACTGAAGCTATGAAACGTTATAAATTTTGTAGTCGTTCGCTTTATCTCAATGGTTCACGATAATATCACAGTTCACAAACATGCTTTCATTTTGTGCCAAGGCAAGTGGCCGATATCACGTGACTTTTTACTATTTATAGATTTTAAAGTAAAGCTACCACTTCCACTTAATCGAATTTGAGCGTCTCACATACCAACCCATTTCCACACAATTGAAGCGCATACCTGTAGGCTATTATGTATTCTTATTATTATGTATATGTGATAGCCGTGTTCGGACTCCCCATGCAAATTGCAAGTTATAGCGTTGAATATAATAAGCCTACATCATTAGTAGGGTTAATTTGCCTGTGGTATTATATTTGTTTTGTATGTTCCATTAATGTCAAACCCCTTGCGGGGACCTAGACATGTTTTCCTGGGCATGCTTAGCCGACCTAAGTGGTTAACCAGTACTAAGCAATGTGTGTGAGGTGCCTTGCTCAATGACACTACATACGTGGCCTGACCGAGTATCGAACTCGGGACCGTTCGATTCCAAATCCGACGCTCTACCACTGGACCACGGACGCCACACTTTTTGTCTACATGCCTGCCCGAAAGCCTGTCTGCCAAACACATGCCTGCCCGAACGCCTAACTGTCTGCTCGACCGCCAACAGCTGTATCGTCCGTGGTCCAGTGGTAGAGCGTCGGATTTTGAATCGATCGGTCCGGTTCGATACTCGGTCAGGCCACGTATGTAATGTCATTGAACAAGCCACCTCACACACATTGCTTAGTACTGGTTAGCTCG
Organism: Archivesica marissinica; assembly: GCA_014843695.1. Taxonomy (NCBI): domain Eukaryota; kingdom Metazoa; phylum Mollusca; class Bivalvia; order Venerida; family Vesicomyidae; genus Archivesica; species Archivesica marissinica. The sequence continues at coordinate 12,116,723 of CM026390.1, read as the reverse complement.
GCTAAGCTTGCCCAGGAAAACATGGCTACGTCCCCGCAAGGGGTTTGACATTAATGGAACATAGCCTACATACTACAGCTAACAGCCTGATGAACTGCTGGACCGGTGAGACCTGAGGAATATCTGCTGGAAGATTAGTCCAATAGTAGAATGTCCTCTGGAAGAACGAGTATTTATATAGTAGTCACTTGTGGCCCAACAAACAAGGAACCTGCCATTCATAATCACAATGAAAAACATCGGTCAGTTAGGCCTACTGTCCCTGAATACTCCCTAAAACTTGATAGGTCATATTAAGTGCTTTCCTCTGTTTTTATCGTTGTTTCCTTTGCACAACATGCTAGCATAGTATTAAATTACTATATGTCATAGGGTGCAATTGTTGTTAATTTCTATTAACATATTATCTCAACATATCTCATAGGCCTACAGTATATGCAATTAAGTACGTTATCAGTTAATTAACACGATTTTGATAAAAGTCACATAAATTTATCATACCACAACATCTGGTTAGAGAACAACAGTAGAAACAAAGGATTCCAACTAAAAGGACCTATTCACATTTTGGAATAAATCAGACTTTATCTGCCAGGGGAGGTAATAGAAAATTAGAGATGTCTCTTAAAGCAGCATTACATCGTAATAAATTTAAAGGATGTTTTGGGTAAAATATAAATACTAATGTGTGTGTGTGTTTACAAAAATCGAAATAATCGCTAAGAAACGATAAAATTCCAATAAATATAAACCGTCGTATACGCGAATTTGTTTATCAACACACGACATGTAAACACGCACAGCGTGCGTGCGTGAAACAACAGAGGTTGTAGAAAACAACGTATATATTTTGAACATCAAATACTATCTATCTATCTTCCTCTAATGCCGAACCCCTCGCGGGGATGTAGACATGTCCCTAAAAGACTTAGATAACAGATAATGCGTGACCCAAAAAACATTGTTTACCAATTGAACATAAGTATACAAAGTATAATGTTAGAATGTGTAGCAGCATTGCTACCCATACGTAAAATTTGAATTTTTCAAATATCTTTCATTTCATACGATGTAATGCAGCTTTAATGATGGTACGGAAGTATAACATAGACATATATAATTATGGGGCCAGGGCAACTTTATTATCGGTGTGATCTTGACACACAGGTCACAAGTCTGAGCATTGCGTCCGCCACATGTCTAAGTATGGCGAGCATTGGTTCTCGGACGGATATGTAGTCCAGAGGTAACACGCTGGACTGGTAATCCAGGAATCGCAGGTTCGATCCCCCGTCTGACACTAATAAAATTAACAGTCTTTCAGATGAGACGCTAAACCGAGGTCTCGTGTCGGTGCTTTACACCGTGCACGTAAAAGAACCAGAGGAGACTATCATGCACTATCCTCCCAAATCTAAAATAACTAATCTCTTCAGGAGGCGTCGCTCATATGGGCAACCAGTAGCGACGATAAATAAACGTAACACACACACACATTGCTTCTCGGTTACTTTAAACGATATTAGGCCTAACAACTAAGATATTGTACGAGAGAGCCATAACATATTTTAACAATTTTAAAAATCAGTTGTCCTACTGGGATGGGAACAATTGTAAATGTAAGGCATGCACAACCTATTAATCTTTTAAATATCCACAATACTGGGTCATTGCAAGTATGTGCTAGGTGATAATACGTTTGATTTATGCGAGTATGCTGGCTTTATGCGAGTATGCTGGCTTTATGCGAGTATGCTGGCTATCTTTTTAATTGTCTTATTAAATATTGTCCATTTTAGTAGTCATACAAATGACATACAGTCAAACCTGTCTTAAGCAGCCAGCCAAGGGAATCACAGAAAGTGGCTGCTTAGCACAGGTGGCTGCTTAATAGAGGTTAAATGTATAATAAAACAGCATATTGGGAATCTAGAAACTGGCTGCTTAATACAGGTTGGTTGCTTAATGGAGGTGACCGATAACACAGCTTTGACTGTATAATACAGGTTGGTTGCTTAATGGAGGTGAATACTAACACAGGTTTGACTGTATAATACAGGTTGGTTGCTTAATGGAGGTGACCACTAACACAAGTTTGACTGTATAATACAGGTTGGTTACTTAATGGAGGTGACCACTAACACAGGTTTGACTGTGTAATACAGGTTGGTTGCTTAATGGAGGTGACCACTAACACAGGTTTGACTGTATAATACAGGTTGGTTGCTTAATGGAGGTGACCACTAACACAGGTTTGACTGTATATTATGTTCATGTTCCAATGAAGCTTCTAATATCTTTTATAATGATAGACCCAGCTCATAGCGATGAATATTTCTTTTTAATTGATGTTCCTGTAAAAGATGTTTGTTTAATCCATATATATTTATATCAGTTTTACCAATTAAGTCATTGATTTACTAGGTTAATATTCTTTATGGCTGACAAGCACATTTGTCACTTAGTTATGTTTTAACAGTTTTCAGCATTTATCTTAGAAACAAATTTAAATAAATATGCAGTGATTCTAATGTTATAGATGTTACCGTTATTTTATGTTATATAGTCGGTTCAAAAGCTCACTCAGTGCTTGTGTTGTAATGTTGCTATCTTGCCGACTCAAAATAAAATTTATCTTATCTTAAGCTACACTGACACTTGCACGATTTCTGTCCGCGCAATGACACGCACTTCGGCGTGCCAGTGATTAAAGTGTTCGTGAACACAGCGTGAAGGGTGCGGGGTTTGCGTGCCATGTCGTAGAGAGAATTTTAAAATGTACAAAAAGTGCCACTCGCGTGAACCATGCGCAAACACTGCCAACGGTGCGTGTCAAAGCGTGCCAATGCTTGTTATGGGAATCCACTACACGCCATGCCACGCATTGTTCACGAACTGTTCACGTGGTGTGCGTGTAAGTTTGCGCTGCGTTTAGGCATTCGAGCGTGTCGCAGAGTGGCCGTGCGGTTGTTATGATGTTGTCACTAGTTGTTCACGGGTTGTTCACGTGATCATGGCACGTTCAGTTCACGCATAGTTCGCGCACGTCACGAACCATACGCGCATAGCACGAACTGCTCAAGAAGTGTTCATGCATTGTTTACGCATAGTTCACGACCAATGAGAGACGACGACGCTCACGTCATTTCGTATACAAGCGGGCCCATCATTAGGGAGCGGGGCTGGTTCAGGCAGTCCGGCTCTGTTCTCTTCTACAGTATCATGCACTGTACAGTTATTCCATGTTCCTCCATCTGAGGCACCACCCTCTGACCCAACATCAACATACAAGAACTTATACCCAGTATCTGCAACTGCCATGAGTACAATGCTGTGGAAGCCCTTGTAGTTATAATAGAAGGAGCCAACTTTGGGTGGCTTCTTCATAGCAGCGTGCTTGCCGTCCAGGGCCCCAAGACACAGTTGTGGTAATTACATCTGGAGCTGAACTTCTCAGCAACCTCCTTCCACTCCTCTTCAGTTTTGGGGCAGCTGAGCACTTCGTCCTTGAGACCTCAATGGTGGCTTTGCACACCTCTGGTAAGAACTTGCAGATTGTACTTGCTTCAACTCTAAAGCTGTACTGTAGACTTGCATAGGAATTTCCAGTGGCTAGGGAGCGGAGGAGGGTGGCAGCCAGCTTGAGTCCAACTTCAAGCGGTCGTCTCATGAATGTGGTATGTTTCTGAAGGTAAGGGGTTAACTTCTCCACCATCTCTTGGAACAGGTCAGGTGTAATTATCAGGTAATTCTTGTAGGCTATTGGATCTTCCTTGTGGAGTTCTGTCAATAGCTGATCATACTGTCCGAACACATGTCTTTTAGCCAACCATTCTCTAACCCACATTGTCCTTGCTTACCGTGTTCTAGTTGGGGTTGTCTCTTGCTTCTCATGCTCTTGCTCTTGTTGCCTTTCCCCCCAGCTCTTCCAGAAGTGATAGTCCTGCAGCTCCCAAATATAGGCATCTTCTCTGTTCTGCAATAGCAATGACTCTGGTATTCTGCATCATGTATCGCCCACAGTGAGTCGAGGAATGAAGCTATGTGTGTGGGGGTGGCGTGTGCATGTGTGTGTTATTTATCGTCGCTACCGGTTGCCCATATGAGCGACGCCTCCTGAAGAGATTAGTCATTTTAGAATGTTGGAGGATAGTGTAATGATACAGACAGAGACCAATTCCAGTGTCTCCTCTGGTTCTTTTACGTGCACGGTGTACAGCACCGACACGAGACCTCGGTTTAAAGTTCCATCTGACAGACTGTTAATTGTATTAGGGTCAGAGGAGGGATCGAACCTGCGATCCCTGGATTACCAGTCCAGCGTGTTACCACTCAGGACTACAGATCCGTCTCGATCTTTCAGTAAGGACCAATCAGACCTGGACAATTTAAACGTCATTTCTACTATGAAACGACGTGCCGAACGTTTAACCAAAGTTTGCTATAAATTAATCGCAATATGGAATACGAGGTGAATATGTACATGTATATATGGCTAGAACATTAAAAAAAATTATATGCCGTTTTTTATAAATAACTTAACATCGGAAGTTGAAACACCACACAGCGAGTTTGCAAACGAGAATTATCCACTACATTGACATCGTAACCTAGCGACTGTTTTACTGACATTCATGTCATAATATCGAACAGAGAAGCTACATTACAGCAGCACAATGAACGAGGTAAAGGAGAACATGATAGTTCTTCTCCTCCTTCTTCCAATAATGCTACTGTAGGCCTACTGCTACGTAAACAGTAACCAATAATGCTACTGTAGGCCTACTGCTACGTAAACAGTAACCAATAATGCTACTGTAGGCCTACTGCTACGTAAACAGTAACCAATAATGCTACTGTAGGCCTACTGCTACGTAAACAGTAACCAATAATGCTACTGTAGGCCTACTGCTACGTAAACAGTAACCAATAATGCTACTGTAGGCCTACTGCTACGTAAACAGTAACCAATAATGCTACTGTAGGCCTACTGCTACGTAAACAGTAACCAATATGGCGCAGCAATATCATACCAGGAAAAACAAATCGTTTAGAAAGAATAAGAAGACGAAGAAGATAAAGAATACACCAAACACTGATCAATTAATTAATAGATCCAGACACAGAAGACTGCGGAAAGGAGGGGAATCATCCGTCAGTCCTACCACAAACAAAACACAATAAACAGCAAATAATGGATGCAGATCGTCCGAGGAATGAAACTTCAGCAAGAAAGAAGAAAAATAATAGAAAACAAATAGCAACGGCTAATCATGTCAGGATTCCAGAAAACGAAGAGGAAAATCATCCGTCAGTCCCACCACATATTAATACAACTAAACTCCCACTAATGGAGTCAGATAACCAATGGACTCACACATAGTCCAGGAAAATGAAAAAGAAGAAGACACACATTGCTAACTTTGTCTTGGTTCCAGTTGTGGAGGATATGGTGAATGAGGCCAAGCATCCGCCATCCATGATAAAATGCAAGAAACCGACACCACCAAAGGATATACAACGTCAGTTGAATTCTAGCAATGTCAAGGTTCCAGCTACGGAGGCCATGGGGAAGGAGGCCAAGCATCCGCCATCCATGATAAAATGCAATAAACCGAAACCACCAAAGGATATACAACGTCAGTTGAATTCTAGCAATGTCAAGGTTCCAGCTACGGGGGCCATGGGGAAGGAGGCCAAGCATCCCTCATCCACGATCAAATGCAAGAAACCGAAACCACCAAAGGATATACAAGGTCAGCGGATTGCTAACCATGTCGTGGTGCCAGCTACGGAGGACTGGGAGAGCGGGACCAACAATACGCCCTTCTCTATACACGTGAATAAGTCAACAGATGCACAGAAGAAAATATGGCACAACTGGTGTCCCTCGTGCATGGGACGGTGTGGCAGCCGACATTATTTTTTTAATTATGTTATCATACAGTTTACATATACATTATCAGAACATATGATGAAAAATAGTATACAACTATATAAACTTTTTAAAGACATTAACTGACAGAAAGTAACATATATTTTTATATGCACAAGCTATGTATAATCGCAATAGTCGATGAGTGTCACTATTATTTCAAACCTGTACTACATGCATATATCATACCCAAATTAAAATGTCAATTTACCTTCAATTAGTTTCGTTATAAGCTATCACATTTGCTACATTACTGGCAAGTGTTACCCCTTGTCTGGCAAGTGTTACCCCTTGTCTGGCAAGTGTTACCCCTTGTCTGGCAAGTGTTACCCCTTGTCTGACAAGTGTTACCCCTTGTCTGGCAAGTGTTACCCCTGTTACCACTTGTCTGGCAAGTGTTACCCCTTGCCTGGCAAGTGTTACCCCTTGCCGAAACTATAGCATAGTTGTGTGCAGAGTCACCGACACTTGGTGAATGGTCCATTAGCATCTTAGCAATTGCAATGCTTAGGTAACATAGATAGATAGATAATATATATATATATCCAGACAATAATATAACTGGGTGGCCTGGATAGTAGGGGTATATTTTTTATTGTTTGCATATAATAAAGTGCTGCTGTGTTTACAACCTGAATGTGGATGTCTGCCGAAGACTTTATCAAATTTAAGCATTCCCAAAAGCTGAAATGTAAACATGTCAATGGTTAGAGTAGGATAGATAGGGATGCTGGTACGTATGCATTCTTCAGTACCATATCGTAACCAATTCATATATTAGGCTCACCATAGAAATGCTTTATAGCTAGGGACGCTGAGTCTGGTCTTCAATAGCCACGAAACTTATCATCGAGTTACAGATGGCGTGAGCGTGAGCAGAAACTTTGAACGGTGCTGTTGCCTAGCGACAGAGTTTCATCAAATCTCGGGGATCAAACCTGCGATCCCTGGATTCGCAGTCAATCATGTTATAACCAATGGATCCAATCAGTTATGTTTAAATATACTCGCCACCGCATAAATGCATTTGGGCGAGTAAATATAACCAATGGGCTGACTGATCCGTCTAAATTAATATAACGCGAGCTGTCAATCAACCCAGCAAGCAATAATCCGATTAGCCAATCGATAAAGCTAGTTCAATTAGCCCAGTGGTTAGCACGCTCGCTTCTCACAAATGCGATCCGGGTTCGATCCTCAGACCGGGAAGTATGTGAGATGGTACGGTGGTCACCAGGTCGGATAGGTGGGGTTTTCTCCTGGTACTCCAGTTTCCTCCCACACGAATGACAACATTTACGCTTTCATCCGCGCCAACGAGAGTGATTAATATAAGTTGTTAAAACTTGCTTGGCAATCGTTGTAAAATAAATAAAGTTTTAAAAAAAGAAGAAAAGGCTAGTTCAATAATATTTTATTGCATTTTTTCATACATTAATACATTACAATTATACATACAATGAAATACGTGGAAAACAATTAAAAATTTAATAATCACGTGACTAGTGGAGCGGCTATCAAGCTCAAATTGACAGCCTGTTCATTCATATTAGATTAAGCACATCAAATACTTCATATCTTTACACAGATAATACTGCCATTCACACTAGATAGTTATTATGCAACAGCTATGTTACTCGTCTGTGCAATATGATGACAGGAGATTAGTAGTGTCAGGCAGTATAAACATTAATTGTTTGTTCTGTTGCATATGTGGATACATAATAAACGTGTCTGCCATGGGCATTCTGGGTCCATTATCGGCGTCATGTTAATTGCATCACAGCCGGATCTGTAGTCCAGTGGTTAACAAGTTGGACTGGTAATCCAGGGATCGCAGGTTCGATCCCCCGTCTGACCCTAATATAGGACTTTAAACCACGGTCTCGTGTCGGTGATTTACACCGTGTACGTAAAAGAACCAGAGGAGATTCTGGAATGGGTCTCTGTCTGTATCATTGCACTATCCTCCAAACTCTAAAATGACTAATCTCTTCAGGAGGCGTCGCTCATATGGGCACCCGGTAGCGACGATAAATAAACGTAAAACACACACATAAACTTAATTGCATCAGTAATGTGTGTATGTACACATTCCGCCGCCGTGATTTGTTGAGCTACTTCGTACTAAATGGAAATCGGAAACAGAAAGATTATACAGTCCAACCTATCTCAAGCAGCCAGCCAAGGGATTCACAGAAAGTGACTGCTTAGCACAGGTGGCTGCTTAATATAGAGCAAATATATACACCATATTGGGAATCTAGAAGCTGGCTGCTTAATACATGGTGGTTGCTTAATGGTGGTGACCACGAACACAGGTTTGACTGTACACGTCAAGTGATATTCAAGGCGTCTGGCGGACTAGTTGCTGTTGTTGACTTCAAATCACGTGTTACTCACCGCTAGCCTGGGAACAGGCGTTGATATATATTTGCCTGGTCAGGCATACACATATCTGGACTGGTAATCCAGGGATCGCAGGTTCAATCCCCCGTCTGACCCTAATAAAATTAACAGTCTTTCAGATGGGACGTTAAACCGAGGTGTCGTGTCGGTGCTTTACACCGTGCACGTAAAAGAACCAGAGGAGACTCTGGAATGGGTCTCTGTCTGTATCATGCACTATCCTCCAAAATCTAAAATGACTAATCTCTTCAGGAGGCGTTGCTCATATGGGCAACCGGTAGCGACGATAAATAAACGTAAAACACACACTCATACACATATATGTTAACACCGAGACCATTACTTTAGGCCGTATTGATTTTGTGATGATGTCATTTCCCCAGAATTGAATTAGTGAAAAATCGACAGACTGGAACCCGGGCTAACTCACCGCTGTAATAGTATGCTTACATCCGTTGTGGGATGTCTAATTCTTGTATGGGAAGAAGCTGTCCAGGTAGATCGATGGATCTACGCGGATTCCCGTCCGTGTCTGACGGGCACCTGGTGTCTCCGCCGGTAGCATCAATTCTACTCTAGGAGAGGAATTTATATAAGATTGTATTTATCTTGTTTTCCAATCCTTTGTTATCTTCCTGCAACCTGTGTGGTTATATAATTTCGATGCATATATGCCCTTTGTACAAAAGAAGAACAATAAATAAAGTTTAAACTAATTCTACTCTTCTGTACCTACTTTTCATTCAATATCTAGAAACGAGATATGGGTGGCAAATAGTTACATCCAGTGAGGACAACATTCAAGTTGCAAGATAAAGGCAATTATGCAATTTGTCAGTATACATACAAACACTGTGTCTCTATAATCTAGCAATTATGCAATTTGTCAGTATACATACAAACACTATGTCTCTATAATCTTTTTCAATAAGTTCATCTCTAGTGTTTATAGCGGTTACATCCATATGTGGTTAGCCTACTATTAAAAAGGGTTTTTGACAGCTGTCGGATTGCTGTCTATATGACGGTTCAATATGTAATTCAAGGGACGAAATCAATATCACAGACTAATTAAGAGTTGTATCTCGTAATATATTGTCGTGCAATATTAATCGATATTTTATAGCTGATCGCTGCTGGGAAATATGTTCAAATATCGATCATTACACCAGCCGCTAGTTTCGGCGAACCATATAGAAGGTGATTAAAAGTTAATCTAATCAGAAACAGTGATTAGATTATAGTGATATTGAATAATGACGGATTAGAAAGATTGGATGTTAAATATACTGTGTAAGCGCAGAGTCGGCTCACACAAATGGATTGTTAAATAAGCTTTTAATGATACGATGTATATATATATAGATCACTGATTATATATATATGGATATTTCTGATGCCAATTTAAACAAGATATTAGATAGAAGAAATGTAATACTGTGTTGAGTTATCATTAATACATATAATAACGAAGAAACCCCCTAGACAACTCCAGCGAGTCTACAATAGGATAGACCCTGGTAAGAGCCGTAGCAACCGAGACATATTATTACGAGAAGAAAAAGGAGAGTTTGCGACAATTGGGGGCTCGTCCGGGATTGGAAATAAAGAAGAGGTGACATATCGTGACATATTGTGAAAGACACTAGAATTTATATATGGAATATTGTGAAGGACACTAGGATTTATACATGAAGAATACAAGGGACTATTAATTAACGTGGGAAAACAGAAGTGCATGCGAGACAGTGTTAGAATTTGGAAATAAGTGAAAGACGTCAACGAATTATTAAATTAATGAAATGGATTAAATTATTTGAAATGTGCAAACTTTGAATATGTGATAAATTATATATTGGATTAACGGACGAGACAGACTTCGGTAAGTACCAGTTTTCTTTTCATAGAGGCTTAATATTATCATTAAAATTATATTAGTGATTTACTTCCTTTTATTGAACTCAATTCTATAATACAGTTGGAGATACATTCTGGGGATTAAAAATTTTGGGAAATAAAAAAATAAAATGGCTACAACTAGGAGTGCTAATAAGGAAACTGAGGGGCCGGTTCACCCCGACTTGCAGACAACAGGTGATGAGATATGGGACAAATTAATGATACTTCCCTTCTTTAATCAGGCAAATCTGGAACGTCAGGGTGAGATTTATGAGAAAGAAAGGGAAGAAGTAAAACAAAGAGAAGAAAGAGAGAGAGAAAGAGAGAGGGAAGAAGTAAAACAAAGAGAAGAAAGAGAGAGGGAAGAAGTAAAACAAAGAAAAGAAAGAGAGAGGGAAAGAGAAGAAAGAGAGAGAGAAAGAGAGAGGGAAGAAGTAAAACAAAGAGGGGAAAGAGAAGAGAAAGAAAGGGACAGGGAGGAAAGAATGCAAAGGGAGAAAATGCAGACGGAGATTCGCCTGAGAGAAATCCAGAGAGATCAGGACTCTCAGCAAAATAACCCCCTCCATACAGATAATAGGCCCTCTAAGACAAACATTTCTGTTCCTATTTGGACCCAGACTATGAGGCCAGATAAATTCTTCGCAACCTGTGAGAGACTGTTCGAAGCTAGCCAGGTCGCCAAACAAACATGGGTGGGCCATATTATAGACAAGTTGTCCGACAAGGCCAGAAATATATATGCCACTCTTCCTGTCCAAGACGCTAATAATTACGATACCCTCAAGGCCGCCATCTTGGATGAATATAGACTCTCACCCACTGTATATATAAAGAATTTCTTCTCTTGGGTAAAGAAACCTCAGCAGACATATTCCGAATTCATTAAGGAATTAAGGGAGCAAATGACTCTATGGACGGAGAACAATGATCCGAGCG
>CM026390.1:11987043-12104541 GCA_014843695.1 Archivesica marissinica | reverse complement strand
GTGGTGGATCGGTATTATTTGCACAATGTTTGGGTGGGGTATGATGTATGTGGTGGATCGGTATTATTTGCACAATGTTTGGGTGGGGTATGATGTATGTGGTGGATCGGTATTATTTGCACAATGTGTGGGTGGGGTATGATGTATGTGGTGGATCGGTATTATTTGCACAATGTTTGGGTGGGGTATGTGGTGGATCGGTACTATTTGCACAATGTTTGGGTGGGGTATGATGTATGTGGTGGATCGTATATTTGCACAATGTTTGGGTGGGGTATGTGGGGATCGGTATTATTTGCACAATGTTTGGGTGGGGTATGATGTATGTGGTGGATCGGTATTATTTGCACAATGTTTGGGTGGGGTATGTGGGTGGATCGGTATTATTTGCACAATGTTTGGGTGGGGTATGATGTATGTGGTGGATCGGTATTATTTGCACAATGTTTGGGTGGGGTATGATGTATGTGGTGGATCGGTATTATTTGCACAATGTTTGGGTGGGGTATGATGTATGTGGTGGATCGGTATTATTTGCACAATGTTTGGGTGGGGTATGATGTATGTGGTGGATCGGTATTATTTGCACAATGTTTGGGTGGGGTATGTGGTGGATCGGTATTATTTGCACAATGTTTGGGTGGGGTATGATGTATGTGGTGGATCGGTATTATTTGCACAATGTTTGGGTGGGGTATGATGTATGTGGTGGATCGGTATTATTTGCACAATGTTTGGGTGGGGTATGATGTATGTGGTGGATCGGTATTATTTGCACAATGTTTGGGTGGGGTATGATGTATGTGGTGGATCGGTATTATTTGCACAATGTTTGGGTGGGGTATGATGTATGTGGTGGATCGGTATTATTTGCACAATGTGTGGGTGGGGTATGATGTATGTGGTGGATCGGTATTATTTGCACAATGTTTGGGTGGGGTATGATGTATGTGGTGGATCGGTATTATTTGCACAATGTTTGGGTGGGGTATGATGTATGTGGTGGATCGGTATTATTTGCACAATGTTTGGGTGGGGTATGATGTATGTGGTGGATCGGTATTATTTGCACAATGTTTGGGTGGGGTATGATGTATGTGGTGGATCGGTATTATTTGCACAATGTTTGGGTGGGGTATGATGTATGTGGTGGATCGGTATTATTTGCACAATGTTTGGGTGGGGTATGATGTATGTGGTGGATCGGTATTATTTGCACAATGTTTGGGTGGGGTATGATGTATGTGGTGGATCGGTATTATTTGCACAATGTTTGGGTGGGGTATGATGTATGTGGTGGATCGGTATTATTTGCACAATGTTTGGGTGGGGTATGATGTGTGTGGTGGATCGGCAATATTTGCACAATGTTTGGGTGGGGTATGATGTATGTGGTGGATCGGTATTATTTGCACAATGTTTGGGTGGGGTATGATGTATGTGGTGGATCGGTATTATTTGCACAATGTTTGGGTGGGGTATGATGTATGTGGTGGATCGGTATTATTTGCACAATGTTTGGGTGGGGTATGATGTATGTGGTGGATCGGTATTATTTGCACAATGTTTGGGTGGGGTATGATGTATGTGGTGGATCGGTATTATTTGCACAATGTTTGGGTGGGGTATGATGTATGTGGTGGATCGGTATTATTTGCACAATGTTTGGGTGGGGTATGATGTATGTGGTGGATCGGTATTATTTGCACAATGTTTGGGTGGGGTATGTGGTGGATCGGTACTATTTGCACAATGTTTGGGTGGGGTATGTGGTGGATCAGTATTATTTGCACAATGTTTGGGTGGGGTATAATGTATGTGGTGGATCGGTATTATTTGCACAACAGTTTTCGAGGTTATTGTCATGGAACAATCGGTAGTGGATAGATTTTGCTAGGCGATGTCTCTCTATGGCGATGATGGCCTGAAACCTGACATATATATAAACAATTCTAGAATAAAATTGTGTTTGCTCTTATTGTGACTGAGCCACATATGGAGAATGATTTTCATCATGCACAATGTAGCATAGAAATAATGTTTTCAGAAAATGCTATTTCATTTTTATTACAATTCATAGCCTTCATAAAGCTGGCATAAAATTCCAGTCGCACAGCAAGTTGAATAAACAATTAAATTAAGGCAGCTAGAGATAAGATAGTGTATGCAGCATTTTATGCCATTTTTTGCCTATTAACCCTTTCCATCATAGAGATTTAGGTTAATATACTATTATATCTCCATACAAATGACAGCCATTTAGCTATCATGCAGTAGATAAGTAGTCGCCATATCTATCCCACCTCCATAGATATTACTGGGACTACATGAGATTCTGGCCTTTATTATGAACATTGATTTGGCTACTACATTGTCAATGTATGTCGTATTGGTATTTTGGCGTCAGGAGGTGATTCTATGAGGGAAAGGGTTAAGTTTCAACATAGGTCAAATTATGGGCAAGTAGATATGGTTGGGAATGTTCAAGCCTTGGACTATGGTAACTTACCTCTCCTTCCCGAACTGCATATGTCGGGTTGAAGATGAAGAAGTTATTCAATGCAAGTAGACCTTTTGACATGATTCACCCTTACAACAGCTTCATTGATTCTGGAACGTAATAAAATAAAAATATATACAATGGATATGGAGGCTGTATTCGGGAGAAGGTTTTTCACATAGAATATATACATGACACTTGGCAGAGTCAACAAACTGCTGCTCTCTTGTACTCCTTAAATGACTCCCTATTTTGAAGCTTTAGCTTTAAAGTCCCATTATGCTGCACACCAAAGTATTGAAGACCAGTGTGTCTGACAGGACAAAATTTTGTATGAAAATTATATAAATGGCGTCTTTTATTTAAGAGTATCGTTGTCAAAATACAACAGCTAAATAATTAATCTGCTTGCAACCACAAAATGTGTTATATAATGAGTTATATTTCATTAATATCTCAACTGAATGAATGACATCAACATATTTTCCACACATATGTAATTATTTATCTGTTCTTTGGTCATTTTCCTGTTTGACAGTTCTAGTGTGTACCATATAAACTAAGCACCTGTTACTGGCAGTGATGCAAACATGTGGGGAATGAAAGCAGGGCGATTGACAATATATTATACTGTAGTCTGTATTAAAGGCCTAGATTCTTCCCAGACAGCTTGTTAAATCTCTGTGTCAATACTTGGTCATATGATATGAAGTGTCCTTGAGCAAGGCACCTCATACCTCCATTAATCAGTTAATGTCAAAACCCTAGTGGGGACCTCGACATATTTTACTGAGCATGCTTAACTGACCTAAGCGGTTAACCAGTACTGATAATATTTATTTACTAAGCAATCTTTCCGTGTGGAAACTGTCAACTGCTCGTCTCCTGGATTTTGCAAGGGTGTCCAGTGTGACATGTGTACGGTCTGGTTCCATGCCGATTGCCAGAACATAAATGACTCCCTATACGACAGACTCGGAAACTCTTCAACTGGGACGGCAGTCTGGAAGTGTTCTATTTGTGAAAACATAAATATTTCAAACAGCTCTGTCCCGAGCCTGGACTCCTTCGAAACTTCAAATCCCTTCGCCAACCTTGGCAGCTCAAACATGAGCAATGTATCCTTCTCCATGGCCCAAACGTTCACTCCCAAGCGAAACCCCCCTAAGTCCAAAACAGGTCAAAAAAAAAAATAACATAAAGAGGTCACTAAAAGTCCAAATCATCAACTGCATAGTAGACAAAAAACTCGAATTCAACAATCTCATCAGTTCATCAAAACCGGATATTGTAATAAGTACTGAGTCCTGGCTTAAACCTAAGCATTATACCAGTGAAGTGTTTGACCCAGACCTAGGTTACTCCATTTTCCGTCGTGACCGTATCAATCAGGCAGGCGGAGGTATATTTATTGCTATAAGGGACTGCTTAACAGCCCAGGAAATGCCCGACCTACAGTCTGAATGTGAGGACCTATGGGTAAAATTAGACCTTGTAGGAAATAAGTCTCTTGTTATTGGAGCTTATTACAAACCTCATGAGCTTGATATAGACAGTTTCAATCAATTCTGTAAGTCTATTGAAAAGGTTAATAAACGTTTCTCCAACATATGGGTGGCTGGGGACCTAAATCTACCAAAGATGGACTGGGACACTACCAGCCCATCCACCGACTGCAAACACCCATCCTTCTATAGGCAGGTCATTGAAACGTTTAATGATACAAACCTCACCCAAATGGTTAACCTCCCCACCCGTGAAAACAACATCCTGGATTTATTCCTTACAACTAACCCCAGTTTAGTAAACCAGGTCAATATTCTACCTGGCATCAGTGCTCATAATGTAGTCGAAATAAAAGTCAACACATCCGCAAGGATATGTCATCAAAAGCCTCGCAGGATTCCACTCTATAAGAAAGCAAACTGGCAGGCCATTAAACAGTGATTATGTGACTATCATCAGGTTATGACCAACGAATGTAAATATACCGCACTAAACACTGAAGAGCTATGGGAACATTTCTCTCATGCTCTAAACACCCTTACAGATAAATGGATTCCATCCAAACAGTCATCGTTAAGAGATCACCTACCCTGGGTCAATCAGAGTGTTAAGCGAATGATTAGAAGGCGAAATAGGGCCTTTAAAAATACTAGGAAGTCAAGTACGCCTTCAAATCGCAAGAAATTCCTGGATCTAAAACATTTAGTGCGGAAAGAGGTCAAAGAGGCTTATCATCAATACCTAGAAAACATCCTAAATCTAAACATTGCTGATGCCTCCCATCCTTACAGACCAAACACCAAGAAACTTTATTCCATCCTTAAGCATTCCAAGCAAGATTCCAAATCAATGCCACCCCTAAAGCATGAAAACAAATTCCATCATGAAGAAGCTGCTAAAGCCACAGCACTGAACAAACAGTTTCAGTCTGTCTTCAGCTCCAAATCCCCACTAAGACTTACCTCCAATTGTAAAATGAAAATTCAGGACACATATGGAAACCTGAATGGTCAATCCACGTCAAACATGAATGAGATCACAGTAAGCTCAAATGGCATAGAGAAACTTCTCAATAACCTGAACCCCCACAAGGCTAGTGGTCCTGACCTAATTAAGCCAATCATACTTAAAACCCTGTCTAAAGAACTCTCACCTATCCTTGAAGTCTTATTCCAAAAATCCCTCAACGAAGGATCACTGCCTGACCAGTGGAAGTCAGCAAATGTTGCTCCCATTTACAAAAAAGGGGACAAGTCAAACCCCGCCAACTATAGGCCTATCTCACTGACATGTGTTCTATGCAAGGTACTTGAACATATAGTTTCCTCCTCGATAGCAAAACACTTCACTAACCACAGTATTCTGTACCATTTGCAGCATGGTTTTAGAGAAAAACGGTCATGCGTGACCCAACTAGTAATGCTAGTCAATGACTTGGTTACCTCTGTCTACAATACGCATCAGGTAGATCTCATCCTATTAGACTTCAGTAAGGCTTTCGATAAGGTCAATCACGAGAAAGTACTACTAAAAATGCATGAATATGGAGTCAGAGGTCAAACATTAAGGTGGATTAAGAGTTTTCTAGATAATAGATTCCAGTCAGTTGTCCTTAATGGTACTAGTTCAGAGGCCATTCCGGTGTCCTCTGGAGTCCCACAGGGATCCGTACTTGGACCCCTGCTTTTCCTAGCCTACATAAACGACCTCCCACAAAACATCAGTTCCAAAGTCCGCATCTTTGCAGATGATACTGCAGTATATCTATCACTGACATCTGCAAATGAATCGGTCACACTCCAAAATGATCTTAAGAGATTAGAAGAGTGGGAGTGGGACATGGAATTTAACCCCTCCAAATGTCAAGTTATCCACGTCACCAGAAGGAAACATCCTATTCCCAGCAAATATAACCTCTAGTACATGACATGCTACATTCCCTAAATCTATGCAGACTAGATCAACGGCGTATTGACAATAGGTTATCCCTTATGTATAAAATTCATAATGATCTTGTTGCTATTCCCATTGAAAATTACCTAGTTCCTCTCTGCCGTCCTACTCGCCATTGCCATTCCTTAAGCTATAGGTTAATTACAGCAACTACAGACTACTACAAGTTTTCCTTCTTTCCAAGAACAATCTATCATTGGAACCACCTCCCTCCTGACATTGTCCATCTCCCTACCATAGAGCAATTCAATACGGCAGTTTGCCATATTGAACATGCCAGTCCCTAGTTGTTCTGCGTAGCTGCTTTTAAACTTTTACCACAACTTATTTTCACACCTTCTTAAATTATACTTTTAACTACTCATACTTTTAACTTCTTTGGGGTCTTTGACGCGCAACATGTCTACGTCCCCGCGAGGGGTTCGACATTAAAGGAAGATAGATAGATAATGTGCGTGAGATGCCTTACTCAACGACACTTAACCTGACCGAGTATCAAATCCGGGACCGTTCGATTCCAAATCCGACGCTCTACCACTGGACACCACACGTTGCATCTTTGAGCAAGGCACCTCACATACTGTCATAAACACTGATAAATGAAAAAAGAAATTAAATATGTGGACGAATTTCCAAGTACAAATGAAGAATGGGACGAAATAAATATAATAAATGCAGAGTTTTAATTGAATTATTAACTAATCTGTTCTTCAACACAATGGTAAACAGAATTAACAGACCATTATTGTTGCTAAAGTGTCAAATACTTCTAAATTACCAAACAATATAGATGTCACTGTTCATACAAATGTTCATGTTTCGCCCGGAAGTTAAATTTGTAAACATCCATCGGTGTTGAGGTAAAATAATTATTGGTCTCTCTAGTTTATTTAAATTTATGATTTATGCTAATTATGACAGGTATATGGAAGATCTTAGGTGACTAGACCTTGTACTCTATGAGTATTATATAATTATTTAAGTAACATATAAATAGTTTATGATGTGACGATTACAAACAATTTGTCACCATAATTGGCGATACTATTTTAATATCGGGTCAGGCCAGACACCGCTATTGCAATTTCCATAGGCCACCATTATAACACACAGTGCCATTAGATTTCCCCCAAACATAATTTGGCACAAAAGACAGTAGTTTTCAACAGACTGGCCTTTGAGCCACAGGAAAATGTCAAATTTCAATGAGGTTGACCAATTGCGGTTTTTTTATTTCAATATGCTGTTTATTTGTCACCAAATAGTCTGCAAATATTTTTAAATATTGCAAAATGCAGCTCATATATTGTATTTTAATATTTAGAAGTCATTTTCACTATTTGTGACAATACCTATTCAGCCAATCAGTTCATGTATCAATAACTTTTAAGGGCTTCCCTACACTTTTTCAACCAATCCCAGACCACTATATCAATAACACCGTCTGACCGTCAGACACCGCTATTGAAATCTCTATAGACCACCATTATAACATACGGTGTCATTATATGTTCAAAAATTGTTCATCTACATCATACTCGCAACACTCAATACTGAGTATGACTGGGAGGTGCTTGTCATGTAGCCTGGGAACAGGCATCGATATATTTTGCCTGGTCAGTCAAATAAATATATTTTAACACCGAGACTATTAATTGGGCTGTATTGAGCTTCTGATCATATTATGTCATTTTGCCATAAGTTCAAAAGTGAAAAATCGACAGACTGGAACCCAGGCTACTTGTCAGGGACAGTGGTTAAAAATCTCATTAATTGAGACAGAGAGTTTGTCACAAAAGAATGTATTTTCCAACAGACTGACCTTTGAGCCACAAGAACATAGCAATTGTGGGTTTTTTATTTCCCACTAAAGGCACCGACCCTCTACTCTGAAGGTAATTTGGTGGTGAATGTTGCACTAACACCTGCATTTATAATATGGTGGGTTTTTTTGTCACCAAATATGCCAAAATTCTAAAATATTCCAAAATGCAGCTCATATATCAGTATATTGCATTTTAATATTTAGTAGTCACTTTCACTATTGGTGACAATACCTACTCCGCCAATCAGTTCATGTATCAATAACTAGATATAAAGTATTCCAGGCTACACTTTTTTTAACCAATCCAAGACCACTATATCAATAACAGCTTCTGACGTCATGATATAATATTTTTTTAATATTTCTATTACTGCCCATCAATCCAGTTCTGATTATTATTGGGAGTTCAGTCTGTTGTTGAGGAGAGCAGACCACCCGCATTTCCTGGGTAAGAACCAGTACTCAACTCTCCAACCTCCGTAACAACTTTCTCACATTTATCACAGTCACTTGTCCCTGTTAGGGAGGGAACCTGCAGCCTTGATGATAGCGATGAAAGGGGATTTCTAACGACAGTGCGTTAGACCAATGTTTCCATTAATCTGCCAGACTATATTGCTGTATATGTATGAACAATGTTATTAAGTTCATTATATTGAAATGGTCATAAATAATGTGAAAATAGGCACTTACATGTACTGCCAAATCATGACTCCTGCTAATAAGGGTATGTGAAATTGTCACCTGCATCATCTATAGTCTTAGATCTCTTTATTATTGGATATTATTGACTAATCCGGACAATTTAAATTTATTTTTAATACAATGCTACTTCCACCTACCCAAGGTATGTTGGAATTGATCAAAGCTTGCATACGTTTAGTTCTGTTTATATCAAAGTGTGGAGTCCCGGGTTCTATACTCTGTTGGGACATGTATGTAGTGTCCTTGAGAATGGCACCTCACACACATTGCTTAGAACTGGTAGGCCTGCCCTGTTAACAAAATGTATGTCCCCACAAGGGATTTGACATAAATGGACCATACATACGCTGGAATGGTTGTTAAACATTTTCCTTAAGGTTAACATAGGAAATGTTTTTGAGAAAATTATTGCTATATTAACAGACTAATTGTGCTTAGGTGAGGTACAAACAATCTCTTGACTACTATAAATCTTGCATCTTATGTACATTATATGATTTTATTGACCTACCAAATTCAAACGAACAAATGCAACAGTACTGTTGGCTCTAAAAGTGGAAGCTCCGGTCTTCCATCAACATTGTCTATAGTGATCAAATGTTACCAGAATAAACAACATATATGGAAATCTTAATACATGTACATCAACTACATACCCACTCCAAAATGATGGAAAATCAGCTTATATTCTAACTTGGAAATGTGTAAATTATTGACCATGTGTGTTATACGTTTATTTATCGTCGCTACCGGTTACCCATATGAAGAGATTAGTCATTTTAGATTTTTGGAGGATAGTACATGATACAGAGAGAGACCCATTCCAGAGTATCCTCTGGTTCTTTTACGTGCACAGTGTAAAGCACTGACACGAGACCTCGGTTTAACGTCCCATCTGAAAGACTATTAATTTTATTAGGGTCAGATGGTGGATCGAACCTGCGATCCCTGGATTACCAGTCCAGCGTGTTACCACTGGACTACAGATCCGTCTGTAATTATTGACCATACAATATCAATTAATTAAATACTATTCACATTTTGGAGGCGAGGTTATGGGAATAGATGTAACCTAGCTCATGTGTATGACAAACTTCTGCTAATATCATGGACCACTGGTTTGTTTATTTCTACACTAGTATTTATAATTATGAAATATCTTCACCCTCCAAACACCATTCATACTTTCGGTTCGAAACATCTTCAATTTTGCATGAATGGACATGACGGCTGAAACATATTTACCACAAGGACAAAAACAGGATGTGTTGTTTTTTGACAAGATTCTAATGAAATATTTTGTAAGAATTTATTTGCACATATGCGACACTCCCCTCATTGTTCTGCTGTCTGTTCAACCTGCATATACGTTGTTTTCTCTTGTCATTTCATGAACGACGACTGTGATTGTAAATTTAATGATCACGAACACTCGTCATCCGTGATTCTTGCTTGCAGGTTTTCTGCAATGGATATAGGGAATCAGTGGCCATTCAGGAGATACATACAGGAGAGATGTTCCCCACTTGTGTTCAAGCATGCTATTGACGGGTGGCCTATGCAGCAATTAACAGCTGATTACTTCAGTCAGATCTTAGGAAACAAGATGTTGGATTGTAAAATATCGGTGATACAGTATGAAGGTTTGTTCACTAATGGCCACTTCCATTGTTAGAAATAATTATTATTATAATAACAGGGATCGAGTTTCATGATGATTTAGTATATATAAACAATTCACTATTTGAGTCATAAAGTGGAACGGAAAATGACCATCAGCAGTATGAAAACCGATTATATTTTTCTCCTCCGATATTCAGTGGGAACCAGACTGTCTATGCAGAAAGATCACCATGCAGCATTGTGTAGACTGGTTATATTTTTCTCCTCCGATATTCAGTGGGAACCAGACTGTCTATGCAGAAAGATCACCATGCAGCATTGTGTAGACTGGTTATATTTTTCTCCTCCGATATTCAGTGGGAACCAGACTGTCTGCATATGTAGATCACCATGCAGCATTATGTAGACTGGTTTTATTTTTCTCCTCAGATATCCAGTGGGAACCAGACTGTCTATGCAGAAAGATCACCATGCAGCATTGTGTAGACTGGTTTTATTTTTCTCCTCAGATATCCAGTGGGAACCAGACTGTCTGCATATGTAGATCACCATGCAGCATTATGTAGACTGGTTTTATTTTTCTCCTCAGATATCCAGTGGGAACCAGACTGTCTGCATATGTAGATCACCATGCAGCATTATGTAGACTGGTTTTATTTTTCTCCTCAGATATCCAGTGGGAACCAGACTGTCTGCATATGTAGATCACCATGCAGCATTATGTAGACTGGTTATATTTTTCTCCTCAGATGTCCAGTGGGAACCAGACTGTCTATGCAGAAAGATCACCAATGCAGCATTATGTAGACTGGTTATATTTTTCTCCTCCGATATCCAGTGGGAACCAGACTGTCTATGCATAAAGATCACCAATGCAGCATTATGTAGACTGGTTAAATTTTTCTCCTCAGATGTCCAGTGGGAACCAGACTGTCTGCATAAAGATCACCAATGCAGCATTATGTAGACTGGTTAAATTTTTCTCCTCCGATATCCAGTGGGAACCAGACTGTCTATGCAGAGAGATCACCAATGCAGCATTATGTAGACTGGTTATATTTTTCTCCTCAGATGTCCAGTGGGAACCAGACTGCCTGCATATGAAGATCACCATGCAACAGTATGTAGACTGGTTACAGGGCAACACAAGTGGTGACAGCCCTCTCAGATTGATTGATGCCGTAAAATACTCATGTTATATTGACTACAAATATATGAAGGATATGTTTCACGATCATCCAGAGATTCTAAAGGTACATTACAGTGTAAAAAATTAAAGCAGAACTTCACAGACGGATCTGTAGTTCAGTGGTTAACACGTTGGACTCCAGGGATCGCAGGGTAATTTGGGGCTGATGGGACTTTAAACCGAGGTCTTGTGTCGGTGTTTTACATCGTGCACGTAAAAGAACCAGAGGAAACTCTGGAATGGGTCTCTGTCTGTATCATTGCACTAGCCTCTAAAATCACTAATCTCTTCATGAGGCGTCTTTCAAATGGGCAACCGGTAGCGACGATAAATAAACGTAAAACACACACACACATGCATTGTACAAACGGATCTGTAGTGCAGTGGTTAACACGGTGAACTCCAGGGATCGCAGTGTAATTTGAGAAAATCGTCTGCCAGTGAACTGCAACAGTTCTCCCAATATTGAGCTCATCTATACCTTTAAGCTTCTACCCATATTTTGTGAGTGTGGCTAAGCTCTGTTAAAAATTGGAGTTATTATATGTACATGTATATAATATGTAAATTAGCATAGGTTAATCTTTTGAAGTATCTAAAACCATGCTTATGCAATGTCCTTTTATACATGCTTTGCAGTTTTAGTCCAGCCCTAATATTATGCTACTTTAATTGAAGACGTTACATTGCACAAATAATACATACTGCATTTCTATTATTGAAGGATGTGTGAAAGATTTGATTCTATATCTCGTAGTTTTATTTGGAATGTGAAACCAAAATGTTTAGTCTTGTACAGCATCATATTAGCTGAACTGTGTTTGGTGTAGCGTAAAACCCAACAGCAACAATATAAAAATTAAGCTTTACTTATTTTACGATTGTAGAACAAGTTATGATAACTTATCAATCACACCCGCTGTCACAGATGTAGCCATATATGAGGTGCTTTGGGTTGGTGGAATCTGGGTATCTGAAGTAAACTAATATGTTCAATTTGGTAACCATGGTATCGTCTCCTATACTTTTTAGGACTGGAGATCACATCCTTGTTGTATTGGTGAGTGTAGTAACCTATGTGCTAATTGGCCAGCCTGGGTGCCAGTCTGTTGATCTTTCACATTTTAACTTCTGGCAAAATGACAGCCTGGGGAAACTGGATTTCCGATCGTAGCGCCATCTACTTACACCCTCATTTGAAGAATGACAACTCTTCTCTACAAGATAATATCGCTAAATATAGAAACGGAATTCTATCGGAAATCGCCGAACAGGCACGATTATACACGATCATTTCCGAATATACACGAATGCTCCTGTAGACTCATTTACATTGCAAACATATAATGTCCCGTTTCTGTGTTATATCGACGAGATGGCGGGTCTTAAATATTACGTTTAGATGGTAGTGGGACGAGTGGGTCGATTCGGCGTAATTGAACTAAGGACGACTTAAATATTGAGTAAATATGTCAAATCAAATGCACATTGCACTTTTTAAAACTATTTATCGTTCCGTTGACCCGTAAACAATGGCGGCCAATTATAAAGTTTTATCAACATTGCAGTGCATTGCTTTCGATTCAAGTACGTTAATTAAGTCACGTGCTAATAGGCCTATTAATAGGAATAATGCTAGTCAATAATCCGTCCAGTTTCCCCAGGCGTTGGTATGATCAGAAACTCAATACGGCCCAATTAATAGTCTCAGTGTTAAAATATATTTGTTTGACTGACCAGACAAATATCGACGCCTCTTTCCAGGCTACTAATTGTAGCCAGCCTGCCTATTAATCAATTTGTCTTACAATTACATAAGTCTGTGTGCTGGAACATGTTTGGTATGGATGCGAGAGATGGGGACCAGAGTACAGTATGGATTGGCAGCTATGGAACTTACACACCATGTCATCAAGATACATACGGCTTCAATCTGGTGGCTCAAGTACACGGCAGGTTAGTTTCATTTTATGTAGTTAGGTGTTCCGGTTGTTGTCTGCAGCATTTGAATTATCCTATTATCTTAATGTAATGTAAGCTATTCTACCGAACTCCGCATTCACGGTATCATTGAAATCCCTTATTCAAAAGATTATTTATGTATATTGAAATGTATATTACCAATTTAGAATGCTTGATAACCTTTGACATTATTTGTGAGGACTTGGAGAATTAATTATAGTTATATATACTATATTGTATTTACTATATAGACAACCGGTAGCGACGATAAATAAACGTAAAACACACTGATAAGTTGATACGTCTTAAGAGGACATCGCATCATAAACAAAACCCGAAAGGTTCTTGTGAAGAATCGATAACAATTACAGTGTCGGTTCTGAAATATAATATATAATTACATGGTTGAAGATTAATAATAATTAAAATAAACTGTTTGTGTTGTTCTGTTATTTATGATCATGAGTATGATATAAAAGGGACATAATACAAACATTGTTGCTTGCTACTGTTTATTGGACCATGTAACATAGATCATCGCAGCTTGGCATGATCAACTATGTCCCAACATTCGTTCTGGTCAGTGAGACCAGGTTTTCATTGTATAGCTAGACTACACATCACTGACAATTGCGCCTGATCCAATACAGTGTCTATACGTAACACAAGTGTTGACAGTTGTAAGTTTGAGTCCCATCAAACCATGGTGGTGGTGTCTTTTGTCAAGACATTGATATCTGTATTGCATCGTCTCTCTCCCTCATGGGAATTTGATTTCATCAGGAATGAGCTCTCCAATGATTAGTCTAAAGAGTTAAAATAATGTGTTTTCCAATCAGGCTAAAACAAATTTGTATAAACATATAATTAAACCAATACATAACATACACTATGCATGCATATTCAGGAAGCGTTGGTATTTGTTCGATCCTAACCAATCAGACTACATGTATTCAACAAGAATTCCGTACGAGGAGTCCAGTGTATACAGTGAGTTGAATGTGCGCTGCCCTGACCTTGTCAAGCATCCTTTGTTTCAAGTAGGTACATGCACATGTCCTGAGGCATAGAAAGCATCAAACAATCATTTAAAAGTATAAACTTTATTTATTTGACAACGATTGCGAATCAACCTGTAATATATATTAATCACTCTCGAGACCTTATTCCTGATGGAATCCATCGCCACGAGGGAGAGAGAAGAGGCAATGTGGAATTTAAATGCCTTGCCTAAGGGCACAATCGTAACGGCTCCAGCGGGGCTCGAACTCCGGACCTTTCGCACCTGAAGCGAACGCGCATTCACTGCGCTATCACGACTATCACTACTTTTTCCAATTGTCTTAAGCATAACATTTCTAGCGATACCAAAATCTAAGCTTTAAGAATAGTCCGCTCTCTGTCTATATGTGGCTGCAACTTTGGCTTACAAAAATGATGACCAGTATTAGAACAAATTTAAATATTCTGTAGATATATACAGTCAAACCTGTCTTAAGCAGTCAGCCAAGGGTATCACAGTAAGTGGCTGCTTATCACAGGTGGCTGCCTAAATCTGGAAACTGGTGGCTTAATACAGGTTGGCTGCTTAATAGACGTGGTCACTAACAAGGGTATGACTGTAGTCTACATGTAGAGTACTTTATTTTGATTGTGTACATTTCATTCTTCAAGATAATGATGTAAAAGCGACATTACATCGCAAAAAGTCAATAAATACATTTTACGTATACATAATTGCTACTACAAATTCTTCGATATATATATATGATAAAATGATTCGACCACTAACTTTTAATCAATAAACAATGAATAAATTTGCATAAACTAACTCAACTACTTCAAACCTGTGGCCTGTAAATTGTAATGAGAGAGATGAGCAGCTTGGCAGTCATCACCATATAGACAACTCAGTTGTCAATGCCCCGTAGTTTACATTATCATTATGTATGTATATGAACTAGTTTAATACATTTGTTTCCCACAGAAAGCTACACCGTATGTCATTGAGCTGTTGCCTGGAGATGTATTGTATGTACCAAGACATTGGTGGCATTTCGTTGAAAGCCTAGAACCATCTGTTAGTATCAATACATGGGTACCAATGGTAAGGATTTTATCTTTGTTTGTTTTTGGGGTTCAGTCGATGCACCGTTGGTATGGCGACTCTCCAGCTATTATTGGTGGAGGCAGACCCTATGTGTCCCTCCAAGCAGTATTTCAGGCATGACCGGGCACCAGGGTAAAATCACCGCTCTTCTGCTTGCATGAATAAAGAATTTGACACCCTCAATGTCGAAGGGCAAGTTATTATTATTTATAAGTCAACAACCGTAATCACTCGGCCACGGAGGCCCCTTAAATTTCTCAATAATATTTTTGTTTTAAATTAGTTTTAACATGCACATGAATGATCCCCATTTTGAAGTTATAGATTTCTTTAAAGGACAATGGATGAGGATTCCAAATGTATTTCTTTGCCTACAGGCTTTATATGTAAATTACAAATGTAACTGTTTGTAAACTAAGCCGGTGTTGCTAACAGCTACATCGATTACCGCACTTGGGGATTGATGTAACTTTGGATTGGCTGATGATGATTGAGCTTATTTACCCTCGCCTCCGGCGAACCATATGGGCGAGCGTGGCTCCTACTGATGATGATTGAGCTTATTTACCCTCGCCCCCGGCGAACCATGTGGGCAAGCGTGGCTCCTACTGATGATGATTGAGCTTATTTACCCTCGCCCCCGGCGAACCATGTGGGCAAGCGTGGCTCCTACTGCTGATGATTGAGCTTATTTACCCTCACCTCCGGCGAACCATATGGGCAAGCGTTGCTCCTACTGCAACACTATTTGTCCTATAAAGGGTACTGCCACATCTGGTGTTTATTACGGTAGTGGTGTGAGATTATTCATAATTATCATGTAGGTCATCCAATCAGCAGATAATCATGACTGCGTATTGGAAGTACTGGTACCGGCAGGTTCAATCCCCCCGTCTGACCCTAATAAAATTAACAGTCTTTCAGATGGGACGTTAAACCGAGGTCTTGTGTCGGTGCTGTACACCGTGCACGTAAAAGACCAGAGGAGATTCTGGAATGGTCTCTGTCTGTGTCATTGCACTATCCTCCTAAAATGACTAATCTCTTCAGGAGGCGTCGCTCACATGGGCAACCGGTAGCGACGTAAAACACACACAGGTACTTTCTGAAAATGTTTACCAACTATCGAGTTATCAAAGTAGAAAAACAACATTTAAACGTATGTTCCTTTCTTGAATAAACAGAATGTTTGGTATATGTTGTAGGTGGAGGATGTTCAGTGTCAGCTAGAGGAGTCTGTCTGTAGATTGTTGTACACTTCTCTCTCAACAACCCTGCTCAATGACACTGAAAGGTTTCGTTACCTGAACACAGGAGAGGTAAGAATATGGTTTATGCGAATGTATTTTAACTCGATGAGAGACCTCGGTCAGTTACTGCCCCTGAATACTCTATAAAAATAGATAGGTCCTATTAAGTGTTTTCCTCTGTTTTTTATCGTTGTTTCCTTTGCACAACATGCTAGGAATTTTATTCCACTATCGCTTCTTATGATTATTAAATTACTATATCTCGACAGATCTCATACAGTATATGCAATGGGTACTTATTTCTAAAAAGAATGTTTTCAGTTAATTAACACAATTTTGATATAATTACATATATCATACCGCAACATCTGGTTAGGGAACAACAGTAAAAACAAAGGATTCATTCTAACTAAAAGGACCTATTCACATTTTGGAATAAATCAGACTTTATCTGCCAAGGGAGGTAATAGAAAATTAGGGATAACATTAACCCCTCTCAAGACCTCATTCCTGATGGAATCCATCACATGAGTGAGAGAGAAGAGGCAATGTGGATTTAAGTGTTCTTGCCTAAGGACGCCGCCATTGTTGTTCTGACGGGGCTCAAACTGGCAACGTCTTAGTTATAAGTCGGACACCGAATCCATTACACCTCGGAGGATCCACATGGGGTGATAATAATTATAGGTATAACTGGGTTGTTAAACTGCTTTCAAAGTGTGGAGTGGTAAATGTTTACAATATGATGTGTGACACTCGACATGTGAGTTGCTTGAATTAGTTTTGTAACACAAGATAGATATGCTGTTTATGTAGCGCCACAGACGTAAACTGCTTCTAGTTTATGTAGCGCCACAGATGTAAACTACTTCTAGTTTATGTAACACCGGGAAGTAAACTGCTTCTAGTTTATGTAACACCGGGAGGTAAACTACTTCTAGTTTATGTAACACCACAGATGTAAACTGCTTCTAGTTTATGTAGCGCCACAGATGTAAACTGCTTCTAGTTTATGTAGCGCCACAGATGTAAACTGCTTCTAGTTTATGTAACACTGGGAGGTAAACTACTTCTAGTTTATGTAACACCGGGAGGTAAACTACTTCTAGTTTATGTAACACCGGGAAGTAATCTGCTTCTAGTTTATGTAACACCGGGAGGTAAACTACTTCTAGTTTATGTAATACCGGGAGGTAAACTACTTCTAGTTTATGTAACACCAGGAAGTAATCTGCTTCTAGTTTATGTAACACTGGTAGGTAAACTGCTTCTAGTTTATGTAACACCGGGAGGTAATCTACTTAAACTGCTTCTAGTTTATGTAACACTGGGAGGTAAACTACTTAAACTGCTTCTAGTTTATGTAACACTGGGAGGTAATCTACTTAAACTGCTTCTAGTTTATGTAACACCGGGAGGTAATCTACTTAAACTGCTTCTAGTTTATGTAACACTGGGAAGTAATCTACTTAAACTGCTTCTAGTTTATGTAACACCGGGAGGTAAACTACTTAAACTGCTTCTAATTTATGTAACACTGGGAGGTAATCTACTTAAACTGCTTCTAGTTTATGTAACACCGGGAGGTAATCTACTTAAACTGCTTCTAGTTTATGTAACACGGGAAATAATCTGCTTCTAGTTTATGTAACACTGGGAGGTAAAATACTTCTAGTTTATGTAACACTGGGAGGTAAAATACTTCTAGTTTATGTAACACCGGGGAGGTAAAATACTTAAACTGCTTCTAGTTTATGTAACACTGGGAGGTAAACTACTTCTAGTTTATGTAACACTGGGAGGTAATCTACTTAAACTGCTTCTAGTTTATGTAACACCGGGGAGGTAATCTACTTAAACTGCTTCTAGTTTATGTAACACTGGGAGGTAAAATACTTCTAGTTTATGTAACACTGGGAGGTAATCTACTTAAACTGCTTCTAGTTTATGTAACACCGGGGAGGTAATCTACTTAAACTGCTTCTAGTTTATGTAACACTGGGAGGTAAACTACTTAAACTGCTTCTAGTTTATGTAACACTGGGAGGTAATCTACTTAAACTGCTTCTAGTTTATGTAACACCGGGAGGTAATCTACTTAAACTGCTTCTAGTTTATGTAACACTGGGAAGTAATCTACTTAAACTGCTTCTAGTTTATGTAACACCGGGAGGTAAACTACTTAAACTGCTTCTAATTTATGTAACACTGGGAGGTAATCTACTTAAACTGCTTCTAGTTTATGTAACACCGGGAGGTAAACTACTTAAACTGCTTCTAGTTTATGTAACACCTGGAGGTAAACTACTTAAACTGCTTCTAATTTATGTAACACTGGGAGGTAAATTACTTCTAGTTTATGTAACACCGGGAATTAAATGACTTCTAGTTTATGTAACACCACAGAGGTAAACTGCTTCTGGTCTATGTAACACCAGGGAGGTTAACTGCTTCTAGTGTCTGTAACACCAGCAGTAAACTGCTTCTAGTTTATGTATCACCGGGGAGGTAAACTACAATGGGGGGGGGTAAACTGCTTCTAGTTTATGTAGCACCAGAAGATAAACTACTTCTAATTTGTGTAGACCGCTTCATGATATGTTTATGTAACATCAGAGATGTCAACTGCTTCCAGTTTAAATAAAATTAGAGGTGTAAGCTGCTTCTAATTTGTGCAATGCTACAGAGATAAACTGCTTCTGGTTTGTGTAATGCTACAGAGATAAACTGCTTCTGGTTTGTGTAATGCTACATTAATAAACTGCTTCTGGTTTGTGTAATGCTACATTAATAAACTGCTTCTGGTTTGTGTAATGCTACAGAGATAAGCTGCTTCTGGTTTGTGTAATGCTACAGAGATAAACTGCTTCTGGTTGGTGTAATGCTACAGAGATAAACTGCTTCTGGTTTGTGTAATGCCACAGAGATAAGCTGCTTCTGGTTTGTGTAATGCTACATAAATAAACTGCTTCTGGTTTGTGTAATGCTACAGAGATACACTGCTTCTGGTTTGTGTAATGCTACATAAATAAACTGCTTCTGGTTTGTGTAATGCTACAGAGATAAGCTGCTTCTGGTTTGTGTAATGCTACATAAATAAACTGCTTCTGGTTTGTGTAATGCTACATAAATAAACTGCTTCTGGTGTGTGTAATGCTACATAAATAAACTGCTTCTGGTGTGTGTAATGCTACAGAGATAAGCTGCTTCTGGTTTGTGTAATGCTACAGAGATAAACTGCTTCTGGTTTGTGTAATGCTACATTAATAAACTGCTTCTGGTTTGTGTAATGCTACAGAGATAAACTGCTTCTGGTTTGTGTAATGCTACAGAGATAAGCTGCTTCTGGTTTGTGTAATGCTACATAAATAAACTGCTTCTGGTTTGTGTAATGCTACATAAATAAACTGCTTCTGGTTTGTGTAATGCTACAGAGATAAACTGCTTCTGGTTTGTGTAATGCTACATAAATAAACTGCTTCTGGTTTGTGTAATGCTACAGAGATAAGCTGCTTCTGGTTTGTGTAATGCTACATAAATAAACTGCTTCTGGTTTGTGTAATGCTACAGAGATAAACTGCTTCTGGTTTGTGTAATGCTACATAAGTAAACTGCTTCTGGTTTGTGTAATGCTACAGAGATAAGCTGCTTCTGGTTTGTGTAATGCTACAGAGATCAACTGCTTCTGGTTTGTGTAATGCTACATTAATAAACTGCTTCTGGTTTGTGTAATGCTACAGAGATAAACTGCTTCTGGTTTGTGTAATGCTACAGAGATAAGCTGCTTCTGGTTTGTGTAATGCTACATAAATAAACTGCTTCTCGTTTGTGTAATGCTACATAAATAAACTGCTTCTGGTTTGTGTAATGCTACAGAGATAAGCTGCTTCTGGTTTGTGTAATGCTACATAAATAAACTGCTTCTGGTTTGTGTAATGCTACATAAATAAACTGCTTCTGGTTTGTGTAATGCTACATAAATAAACTGCTTCTGGTTTGTGTAATGCTACAGAGATAAGCTGATTCTGGTTTGTGTAATGCTACAGAGATAAACTGCTTCTGGTTTGTGTAATGCTACATTAATACACTGCTTCTGGTTTGTGTAATGCTACAGAGATAAACTACTTCTGGTTTGTGTAATGCTACAGAGATAAGCTGCTTCTGGTTTGTGTAATGCTACATAAATAAACTGCTTCTGGTTTGTGTAATGCTACATAAATAAACTGCTTCTGGTTTGTGTAATGCTACAGAGATAAACTGCTTCTGGTTTGTGTAATGCTACATAAATAAACTGCTTCTGGTTTGTGTAATGCTACAGAGATAAGCTGCTTCTGGTTTGTGTAATGCTACAGAGATAAGCTGCTTCTGGTTTGTGTAATGCTACAGAGATAAACTGCTTGTGGTTTGTGTAATGCTACAGAGATAAAACTGCTTCTGGTTTGTGTAATGCTACAGAGATAAACTGCTTCTGGTTTGTGTAATGCTACAGAGATAAACTGCTTCTGGTTTGTGTAATGCTACAGAGATATAATGCTTCTGGTTTGTGTAGCACCAGAGAGATAAACTGCTTCTGGTTTGTGTAATGCTACAGAGATAAACTGCTTCTGGTTTGTGTAATGCTACAGAGATAAACTGCTTCTGGTTTGTGTAATGCTACAGAGATAAACTGCTTCTCGTTTGTGTAATGCTACAGGGATAAACTGCTTCTGGTTTGTGTAATGCTACAGAGATAAACTGCTTCTGGTTTGTGTAATGCTACAGAGATAAGCTGCTTCTGGTTTGTGTAATGCTACAGAGATAAACTGCTTCTGGTTTGTGTAATGCTACAGAGATAAACTGCTTCTGGTTTGTGTAATGCTACAGAGATAAACTGCTTCTGGTTTGTGTAATGCTACAGAGATAAACTGCTTCTGGTTTGTGTAATGCTACATAAATAAACTGCTTCTGGTTTGTGTAATGCTACAGGGATATACTGCTTCTGGTTTGTGTAATGCTACAGAGATAAACTGCTTCTGGTTTGTGTAATGCTACAGGGATAAACTGCTTCTCGTTTGTGTAATGCTACAGGGATAAACTGCTTCTGGTTTGTGTAATGCTACAGAGATAAACTGCTTCTGGTTTGTGTAATGCTACAGAGATAAGCTGCTTCTGGTTTGTGTAATGCTACAGAGATAAACTGCTTCTGGTTTGTGTAATGCTACATAGATAAACTGCTTCTGGTTTGTGTAATGCTACATAGATAAACTGCTTCTGGTTTGTGTAATGCTACATAGATAAACTGCTTCTGGTTTGTGTAATGCTACAGAGATAAACTGCCTCTCATTTGAGTAATGCAACAGAGATATACTGCTTCTGGTTTGTGTAATGCTACATAGATAAACTGCTTCTCGTTTGTGTAATGCTACAGAGATAAACTGCTTCTGGTTTGTGTAATGCTACAGAGATAAACTGCTTCTGGTTTGTGTAATGCTACAGAGATAAACTACTTCTGGTTTGTGTAATGCTACAGAGATATAATGCTTCTGGTTTGTGTAGCACCAGAGAGATAAACTGCTTCTGGTTTGTGTAATGCTACAGAGATAAACTGCTTCTGGTTTGTGTAATGCTACAGAGATAAACTGCTTCTGGTTTGTGTAATGCTACAGAGATAAACTGCTTCTCGTTTGTGTAATGCTACAGGGATAAACTGCTTCTGGTTTGTGTAATGCTACAGAGATAAACTGCTTCTGGTTTGTGTAATGCTACAGAGATAAGCTGCTTCTGGTTTGTGTAATGCTACAGAGATAAGCTGCTTCTGGTTTGTGTAATGCTACAGAGATAAACTGCTTGTGGTTTGTGTAATGCTACAGAGATAAAACTGCTTCTGGTTTGTGTAATGCTACAGAGATAAACTGCTTCTGATTTATGTAATGCTACAGAGATAAACTGCTTCTGGTTTGTGTAATGCTACATAAATAAACTGCTTCTGGTTTGTGTAATGCTACAGGGATATACTGCTTCTGGTTTGTGTAATGCTACAGAGATAAACTGCTTCTGGTTTGTGTAATGCTACAGGGATAAACTGCTTCTCGTTTGAGTAATGCAACAGAGATATACTGCTTCTGGTTTGTGTAATGCTACATAGATAAACTGCTTCTCGTTTGTGTAATGCTACAGAGATAAACTGCTTCTGGTTTGTGTAATGCTACAGAGATAAACTGCTTCTGGTTTGTGTAATGCTACAGAGATAAACTGCTTCTGGTTTGTGTAATGCTACAGAGATAAACTGCTTCTGGTTTGTGTAATGCTACAGAGATAAACTGCTTCTGGTTTGTGTAATGCTACAGAGATAAACTGCTTCTGGTTTGTGTAATGCTACAGAGATAAACTGCTTCTGGTTTGTGTAATGCTACAGAGATAAACTGCTTCTCGTTTGTGTAGCACCACAGAGATAAACTGCTTCTGGTTTGTGTAATGCTACAGAGATAAACTGCTTCTGGTTTGTGTAATGCTACAGAGATAAACTGCTTCTGGTTTGTGTAATGCTACAGAGATAAACTGCTTCTGGTTTGTGTAATGCTACAGAGATAAACTGCTTCTGGTTTGTGTAATGCTACAGGGATAAACTGCTTCTGGTTTGTGTAATGCTACAGAGATAAACTGCTTCTGGTTTGTGTAATGCTACAGAGATAAACTGCTTCTCGTTTGTGTAATGCTACAGAGATAAACTGCTTCTGGTTTGTGTAATGCTACAGAGATAAACTGCTTCTGGTTTGTGTAATGCTACAGAGATAAACTGCTTCTGGTTTGTGTAATGCTACAGAGATAAACTGCTTCTGGTTTGTGTAATGCTACAGAGATATACTGCTTCTGGTTTGTGTAATGCTACAGAGATAAACTGCTTCTGGTTTGTGTAATGCTACAGAGATAAACTGCTTCTGGTTTGTGTAATGCTACAGAGATAAACTGCTTCTGGTTTGTGTAATGCTACAGAGATAAACTGCTTCTGGTTTGTGTAATGCTACAGAGATAAACTGCTTCTGGTTTGTGTAATGCTACAGAGATAAACTGCTTCTGGTTTGTGTAATGCTACAGAGATAAACTGCTTCTGGTTTGTGTAATGCTACAGAGATAAACTGCTTCTGGTTTGTGTAATGCTACAGAGATAAACTGCTTCTCGTTTGTGTAATGCTACAGAGATAAACTGCTTCTGGTTTGTGTAATGCTACAGAGATAAACTGCTTCTGGTTTGTGTAATGCTACAGAGATAAACTGCTTCTGGTTTGTGTAATGCTACAGAGATAAACTGTTTCTTGTTTGTGTAATGCTACAGAGATAAACTGTTTCTGGTTTGTGTAATGCTGCAGAGATAAACTGCTTCTGGTTTGTGTAATGCTACCGAGATAAACTGCTTCTGGTTTGTGTAATGCTACAGAGATAAACTGCTTATGGTTTGTGTAATGCTACAGAGATAAACTGCTTCTGGTTTGTGTAATGCTACAGAGATAAACTGCTTCTGGTTTGTGTAATGCTACAGAGATAAACTGCTTCTGGTTTGTGTAATGCTACAGAGATAAACTGCTTCTCGTTTGTGTAATGCTACAGAGATAAACTGCTTCTGGTTTGTGTAATGCTACAGAGATTAACTGCTTCTGGTTTGTGTAATACTACAGAGATAAACTGCTTCTGGTTTGTGTAATGCTACAGAGATAAACTGCTTCTGGTTTGTGTAATGCTACAGAGATAAACTGCTTCTGGTTTGTGTAATGCTACAGAGATAAACTGCTTCTGGTTTGTGTAATGCTACAGAGATAAACTGCTTCTGGTTTGTGTAATGCTACATAAATAAACTGCTTCTCGTTTGTGTAATACTACAGAGATAAACTGCTTCTGGTTTGTGTAATGCTACAGAGATAAACTGCTTCTGGTTTGTGTAATGCTACAGAGATAAACTGCTTCTCGTTTGTGTAATGCTACAGAGATAAACTGCTTCTGGTTTGTGTAATACTACAGAGATAAACTGCTTCTGGTTTGTGTAATGCTACAGAGATAAACTGCTTCTCGTTTGTGTAATGCTACAGAGATAAACTGTTTCTGGTTTGTGTAATGCTACAGAGATAAACTGCTTCTGGTTTGTGTAATGCTACAGAGATAAACTGCTTCTCGTTTGTGTAATACTACAGAGATAAACTGCTTCTGGTTTGTGTAATGCTACAGAGATAAACTGTTTCTGGTTTGTGTAATGCTACAGAGATAAACTGTTTCTGGTTTGTGTAATGCTACAGAGATAAACTGCTTCTGGTTTGTGTAATGCTACAGAGATAAACTGCTTCTGGTTTGTGTAATGCTACAGAGATAAACTGCTTCTGGTTTGTGTAGCACCAGAGAGATAAACTGCTAGTGATGACAGGCAATCTCTAGCTGTTATATCACAATATTTCATACTCGTGTTTTTTTTGTTCGCAGGAATTAGAGCATGATGCAGTAAACATTCAGTATGTGCAGAGAGCTGTTAACACTGTACGAAGAAATAGACTCAACAATGCACCCAGTAGAAGAGTTGGATGTGTGTTTAACAATACACTCGAAGGACTCGCCATTGCACCCCAACTTGAACACGCACAAACAAACCTACAAAATAGTCACAGAACAACTACAGCAGAAACCATAGACAAGTCAGACGACTTTAAAAAATTTGTAAATACATTTCAAGACTATACAGTAACGGTTGCTGATCTTTGCACAGTTACAGATGAGAGGACAAGGAAACCTAATAGGAAAAGAAAAAAATGTTATGTGGATGAAAATGGAAGTAGTTCTAATTCAGTTACTGGTATGACATATACAGTGAAGCATAAACATAGACATGTTGATTCTGTTATAAATATGACTAATGAACACAATACAGCAACAGAGACAGGTTTTCGATTGTTAGTAGATGTAGAATCAGACATAAATCTGACTGCTGAACACAAAACATCGGAGACAGGTCTCAGATTGCTAGTTGATGATGTAGAGAATATAAGCTCATCAGAGACTAATTTTGATGTTAAATATTGTGATCATAGTGCAGCAATAACTTCGCCTATTGAAATACTTGCAGCAACCAGTTTAACATTTGTGGAATATATGAGGTTTCTAGTTGTACACTGTGGTTATGAATCAGCATGTGCCAAGTCTGATGGCGTTTTCAGTCAGACAAAATCACCAAGGTCATCATCACCACCAAGGTCATCACCACCACCAGGATCATCATCACCACCAGGATCATCATCAGAAACATCTTTGACTATGTCGGCTAATGATACATCTGTGGAAGTTAACAATTCACTGTCATTTGATGGTAATATGTCAAATACAGGTGTAGTAGAAAGTAGAAATGGTCATTTAGACAAAGGAGAAGAATATGGTAATCCTGGAAACGAACAAGCAATAGATAGTGAATGTAAAGATGTCGAAACAATGAATAGTGTTTGTTCAGTTGAAGAGAATTCTGATCAGAAACATAATCAAATACTGAAAAGTTCAGAAGACAGACATAATGCAGATAGCCTACGGATCATTGAAGTTGCTGATGTTATTAATAGTATTCTTGATCCTCATGTAATTCAGTGCATTGGTCATATTCTAATGAAGAAATATACACAATGAATTAATTACATGTACCGGTAGTCACAATGTTTACATATTTTATAGTTTTATTATTTTTGATAACTAAAATGAATAAAGCTACATCAACAGTTACTACTTTCTTTATTTCCTTGAATATATGTTGGGTGTTTTGAGCTGTCCAGTGGCGGGCGAGTTGTTACGGTCAATGACTTCAAATCACTTGCCCCTCAATGCTGTTGGTTCCAATCCAACTGGATGTGTTGACTTCTTTCATGTTAAAAATCTATCCAACTGGTTTGTGGAAGATCGGTGGTTCTACGGTACATGTCCTTACCTGAAACACTGCTACGGTATGTGGGGGCAGGTGGCTGCCACAGGGTCTTCCTGCATTGCTGTATTGCTGTATATCATTGCATATTAAGAAATATCAAACCATACTATATTGCATTGTCCATCCAGGACTGAGACTGCTCAACCTAATGTGTTCTGAATTGAATTGTCCATCCAGGAACATTTACTATACAGTGAGCAAATATCTGCTATAATGCATTGCTGCCATTAGGTGAGCAGCCAATATTCATGCTATTGCCAGTCCAAGAACGTCATCCATTTGGAGAGCCAATACCTATACTATATATTTGCCAGTCCAAGAACGTCATCCATTTGGAGAGCCAATACCTATACTATATATTTGCCAGTCCAAGAACGTCATCCATTTGGAGAGCCAATACCTATACTATATATTTGCCAGTCCAAGAACGTCATCCATTTGGAGAGCCAATACCTATACTATATATTTGCCAGTCCAAGAACGTCATCCATTTGGAGAGCCAATACCTATACTATATATTTGCCAGTCCAAGAACGTCATCCATTTGGAGAGCCAATACCTATACTATATATTTGCCAGTCCAAGAACGTCATCCATTTGGAGAGCCAATACCTATACTATATATTTGCCAGTCCAAGAACGTCATCCATTTGGAGAGCCAATACCTATACTATATATTGCATTGTATTATCCATCCAATAAAAATAAAGTGTTTGTTTATTATAGTGTCTCCCCTATCTAAAGTACCAGCCATTTCTGACTTATGAACACCAGTACTTCCAGAATCCTATGCTGGTAGGCAATCGGTAACCATTATTTAACTAGCTGGCGGCTCACCAACCGGCCATATCAGAATGAACCCCTAACAAGTTTCGAACCTCCCGCCCCGTAGGCGGATGCCTTGACCACTAGGCCACGGAGTCGGTATAACCGATCAATATCCGTCCACACGTGACTGAGGATATCTGTCATTTGGTGCTCCGCTGTATATGCTATGATCCATTAGCGTCTAGCCAGGCCCGTAGCCACACTGAGAAAATTTCCAATGCAAAAAATATCCCTTTGCTATATAAAATGTTGACTGCTAGAGAACTGAAAAGTCAGTACATAATTATAGGTCTACGCTCATTAAATTAGAAAATGCAGGGAGTCGCTTCTATTCTCCAACACTTTTAAGTGGGAACATGCCCACGGTCCCCCCTAGATTGCCTCGGTGGAAATTTTCCTCTGACTACAGTACTGCTAGCACATTGGTAAAGGCAAATAATTTGCAACCTAACATATCAATGGCCATCATCTATTCCAGGGACAGTTCATGAAATAAGAAAACATTGCTGAACACGGTATTGTACTTCTGTGTTTGGCAGATGCAATTCCTATAATGGAAGTCATGATAGCGCAGTGGATGCGCGGTCGCTTCAGGTGCGAAAGATCCGGAGTTCGAGCCTCGCTAGAGCCGTTATGATTATGTCCTTAGGCAAGGCATTTAAATTCCACGTTGCCTCTTCTCATGACGATGGATTCCATCAGGAATGAGGTATCGAGAGTGATTAATATAAGTTGTAAGAACTTGTTTCGCAATCGAGCTAAAATAAATTTGTATAAACTAACTACTATAGTAGTGCTCATCTGTATACTGAAACTAAAATGAATGCCAAATGTTTGTGAAAAAAAGCCATATTCATCATGTCTATGGAGGGGGGGGGTCTCTGCACAAACGAATCACATTGGTAAGACGAGTAGTTCTTGTACGATAAAGGATAGCCAAGGCTGAAATTATCCCAATAAAGAAGCTTTGTCCATATATGTCTCCCCAGTTCTGGGCATGTTTAAAAATGACACCATATTACAATATAAATATGCCTGCAGATTAAAGTTTCCGGTTGAGGGGTGGGAGGGCGGGGGCACGCAGCACGTTACTCGGTGCAAAACATGCGTCCTGTACGAAATGTGAATATATGCATTTGAAACGTATGTGCTCTGCTTTAGCACAGTGGATGCGCGTTCGCTTCAGGTGCGAAAGGCCTGGAGTTCGAGCCCCGCTGGAGCCGTTACGATTGTGCCCTTAGGCAAGGCATTTAAATTCCACGTTGACTCTTCTCTCTCCCTCGTGGCGATGGATTCCATCAGGAATGAGGTATCGAGAGTGTGAAGTTGTAAGAACTTGTTTCGCAATCAAGCTAAAATAAATTTGTATAAACTAAACTTGTGCGTTGTACATATCAACAAACGTGCGCTGTGATTTGTTATATACTAGGAAGCTGAGGCTACAGCTCTCCATATATCTACATTAACGTTGTCCAAATGTTTAACAGATCATAAATGTTGCCATATAAATTTATTTAAAGTCGCCACTGCATAAATGCATTTGGGAGACTAAATTTTATACATTTAAATAAACTTAACATGGATCTTAACCAATCGCAATTATTATAATTAGATGCTATGGGGGGGGGGGGGGTATGTGGGCTGCTGTAACTTCAGTGTGTGTGTGTGTGTGGTGTGTGGGTGTGTGGTGTGTGTGTGGGTGTGTGTGTGTGTGTGTGTGTGTGTGTGTGTGTGTGTGTGTGTGTGTGTGTGTGTGTGTGTGTGTGTGTGTGTGTGTGTGTGTGTGTGTGTGTGTGTGTGTGTGTGTGTGTGTGTGTGTGTGTGTGTGTGTGTGTGTGTGTGTGTGTGTGTGTGTGTGTGTGTGTGTGTGTGTGTGTGTGTGTGTGTGTGTGTGTGTGTGTGTGTGTGTGTGTGTGTGTGTGTGTGTGTGTGTGTGTGTGTGTGTGTGTGTGTGTGTGTGTGTGTGTGTGTGTGTGTGTGTGTGTGTGTGTGTGTGTGTGTGTGTGTGTGTGTGTGTGTGTGTGTGTGTGTGTGTGTGTGTGTGTGTGTGTGTGTGTGTGTGTGTGTGTGTGTGTGTGTGTGTGTGTGTGTGTGTGTGTGTGTGTGTGTGTGTGTGTGTGTGTGTGTGTGTGTGTGTGTGTGTGTGTGTGTGTGTGTGTGTGTGTGTGTGTGTGTGTGTGTGTGTGTGTGTGTGTGTGTGTGTGTGTGTGTGTGTGTGTGTGTGTGTGTGTGTGTGTGTGTGTGTGTGTGTGTGTGTGTGTGTGTGTGTGTGTGTGTGTGTGTGTGTGTGTGTGTGTGTGTGTGTGTGTGTGTGTGTGTGTGTGTGTGTGTGTGTGTGTGTGTGTGTGTGTGTGTGTGTGTGTGTGTGTGTGTGTGTGTGTGTGTGTGTGTGTGTGTGTGTGTGTGTGTGTGTGTGTGTGTGTGTGTGTGTGTGTGTGTGTGTGTGTGTGTGTGTGTGTGTGTGTGTGTGTGTGTGTGTGTGTGTGTGTGTGTGTGTGTGTGTGTGTGTGTGTGTGTGTGTGTGTGTGTGTGTGTGTGTGTGTGTGTGTGTGTGTGTGTGTGTGTGTGTGTGTGTGTGTGTGTGTGTGTGTGTGTGTGTGTGTGTGTGTGTGTGTGTGTGTGTGTGTGTGTGTGTGTGTGTGTGTGTGTGTGTGTGTGTGTGTGTGTGTGTGTGTGTGTGTGTGTGTGTGTGTGTGTGTGTGTGTGTGTGTGTGTGTGTGTGTGTGTGTGTGTGTGGTGTGTGTGTGTGTGTGTGTGTGTGTGTGTGTGTGTGTGTGTGTGTGTGTGTGTGTGTGTGTGTGTGTGTGTGTGTGTGTGTGTGTGTGTGTGGTGTGTGTGTGTGTGTGTGTGTGTGTGTGTGTGTGTGTGTGTGTGTGTGTGTGTGTGTGTGTGTGTGTGTGTGTGTGTGTGTGTGTGTGTGTGTGTGTGTGTGTGTGTGTGTGTGTGGTGTGTGTGTGTGTGTGTGTGTGTGTGTGTGTGTGTGTGTGTGTGTGTGTGTGTGTGTGTGTGTGTGTGTGTGTGTGTGTGTGTGTGTGTGTGTGTGTGTGTGTGTGTGTGTGTGTGTGTGTGTGTGTGTGTGTGTGTGTGTGGTGTGTGTGTGTGTGTGTGTGTGTGTGTGTGTGTGTGTGTGTGTGTGTGTGTGGTGTGTGTGTGTGTGTGTGTGTGTGTGTGTGTGTGTGTGTGTGTGTGTGTGTGTGTGTGTGTGTGTGTGTGTGTGTGTGTTGTGTGTGTGTTCAGTTTCCAGATCATAAATGAAAGCATCTTCTTTTTTTAATTGAGCACCCATTTTATCGTATCAATTGAGAACAAGTAGGCCTACGTAGTACGACGTGGTACGTTGAAGATGATATTCAATTCTAAAACGTGCCCGTACTAGTTTGCTTCTGTCGTCGAAACTTTGTTTGCTCGTGGTAGGAGAACAAAGTCGGATGCCGAGTACCCTTAACATGAACAAAGTGTAAATGATCAGTAGCTAAAATTATGCGCACTTTTTGGCCAGTACGCGACATCGATATCAGGCCTAGATAATAGTTTATACAAAATTATTTTAACTATAACTTGCGAAACTAAGATTTTAATTCATACATGATTAGTTCAATCGCTCTCAATACCACATTGCTGGTGGAATAGGCCTACATCGCTCTGAGAGAGAAAGAGAAGGGGAAATGTGGATTTAAGTGCCCAAGAGCGCCAATACCACCAAGGTTCTGAAGAGTGGAGATACTCGAGCACACAACCAATCGGTTACGTATCGTACCAACCTAGATCCCTCCTCAATATATCTATTTTGAGATGTCTGCATTAATTTTTAAAGCTTGAAATCGACCAGGTCATGGATCTCTAACAGCGTGTGTGTTTTACGTTTATTTATCGTCGCTACCGGTTGCCCATATGAGCGACGCCTCCTGAAGAGATTAGTAATTTTAGATTTTGGAGAATAGTGCAATGATACAGACAGAGACCCATTACATAGTCTCCTCTGGTTCTTTTACGTGCACGGTGTAAAGCACCGACACGAGACCTCGGTTTAATGTCCCATCTGAAAGACTGTTAATGTTATTAGGGTCAGACGGGGGATCGAACCTGCGATCCCTGGATGACCAGTCCAGCGTTTTACCACTGGGCTACAGATCCGTCTGTCTCTAACAGCAATTAGGGGAGACCGGGGATAGTTGTTACACGGGGTAAGTTGTTACACAACGGAAAACTAATTGATGGCGTCAGGTATGATTTCACTTTTTCCACGAATTGTTTTCAAATATCGCCGCCATTTTTTACACCGAAGCTGTGTCAGAACTGCACGAACGAAACGAAATTTAGCGCCCTATGAGTGATTTTCGACCACGTAAGTAACTTTTTATGTTGTTAACATTTTTTCATTTCAGGATCATGTATTTAAAATACCGTAAAACTTGTAAATGTATTTTAACTGAGTAAGGACTCGGCTTTAAAAATGTACGATTCTCGATGACGAAGCTGAATGTGTAAATTATCTCCCTTCGGGTTTATGGCATGTGGTATACTCGGGGCAAGTTCTTACACTAGGCATGGGGCATGTTGTTACATCTCTCTCAGGACTGATGAGCCTCATTTGGAAGAAGCACCGAGCCAGGAGACACTTGAACATCATGCCCCACACGAACCATTCGCCATATTAAACGCCAAGTTACGAGAGATAAATCGGGAGGTTGTGCAGGTTTCTGGCGACGGACATTGTCTTTTGCATGCAGTAGTAGTCGGTCTTGCCGATGAGGGTATAGAAGAGTTAACTAGTGAAACGTTGTGTACAATGTTGGTCTCTGAAATATCAGACCACGCTGATCATTATATGCAATTTTCAAATGACCGGAATATCCGTGACGACATAGATCGATACGTTCGCCTCAAGGAATACAACAACGACACGGCGCATTTAATATTGGCTGCATTGTGTAGCTGTCTTGGTATAGCTGCCATCATTTACCACCAAACAGTACCTGGAATTATAAACATCCTTGTCACCGGTCCAGGCAGGTCAGACGTCGTCTTCAGAGGAGATATATACCTGGTCCCCAAGGGTAACAATGGAAACGCACATTACAGTGGCGTAAAGAAAATCAGAACAGACACACAACATCCAACATCATTCTCGCCAGAAAGAATACGCCCATTTCCAAAGGCTCTCCCCAGAAAAATCACAGGAGGACGCAAAAAGCGCAGAAATGCTGTTCTTACGGATACGCCTGAAAAATGCAATAGAGGAAGAAAATAGGCACAAACCAGAGAACACAAAAACTGATAAAAATACAAGGAAACTAGGTAAAAGGTCACTTACAAGCAAGTCACAGAAGAAAAATGAACTGAAACTGAAACTGAAAAAGACATGCAGTAAAGCTCTCGTGGAGGAAACCTCATCCGATG
Source organism: Archivesica marissinica (assembly GCA_014843695.1). NCBI lineage: Eukaryota > Metazoa > Mollusca > Bivalvia > Venerida > Vesicomyidae > Archivesica > Archivesica marissinica. The sequence goes on along the minus strand of CM026390.1, from coordinate 12,071,768 downwards.
AAGAAGAATGTGTTTGTTTAGTCTGTGTCGAGCCTTATTCTAACAGTCGTCCAAGAGAAGCTTGGATTCAGTGCCAGGGTTGCAAGAATTGGTCGCACGAGGAATGCACCAATGTGATGAAAAATAACGCATATATCTGTCACAATTGTGACTCCGAAGATGACGTTGGTCTTTAAAATAAACTTCATCATCGTTGCTGTTATGCTAGAGTGTAGAGACAGAAAGAATTACAGTCAAACTTCGGTAATTCGAACTCGTTTAATTCGTAGCATATGCGTATTTCGTAGTGAAAGCAAAGTCCTTTTAAATTGAATAGATAGTAAGAAAAAATATCCAAGAAAACATGAATAAGTTCTCCTTTTACCACATGCATATATTCCTACATATTCATATCACATATTGTTTAAACATATATATTAATGCGTTTTACTCTGAACGTGCCAACTCCGCTAGTTCGTATATACAGTTAATTCGAATACAAATTCTACATCCGATATTTCATCCATAGATGCAGGTGTTCCCCAAGGATCCATCCTCGGTCCATTGCTCTTTCTAATATACATCAATGACATTGTAAACGATATTCGTGCAAATATTCGACTATTTGCAGACGATACTAGTCTTTATATTGTTGTAGAAGACGTTGTTGATTCCGCAAATATTCTCAACCATGATCTTTCCCGGATCATCAACTGGTCGAAAGCTTGGCTTGTTTCCTTTAATCCTTCCAAGACTGAATCCGTGATCTTCTCTCGTAAGCTCAGGAAACCTATTCATCCCCAGTTATATATTGATGGTAATCCTATCCCACAAGTCAGTACTCACAAACATCTTGGACTCACCTTTTCCGAGGATGCCAAATGGATATCGCACATACAGGCTTTCATTAACAAGGCATGGCAACGCATTGGCATCTTAAGAAGTCTAAAATTTCTCTTATCTCGTTGTAGCCTAGAAAAAATGTATATATCATTCATTAGGCCCCTCTTGGAGTACGCTGATGTTGTCTGGGAAAACTGTACGAACAAGATCAAATGCGACATCGAATCCGTTCAATTAGAAGCAGCTAGAATTATCACAGGTGCTACCAAATACTGTAACACCGACAGACTCTATACCGATCTTAGCTGGGATACTTTAGCTGAAAGGCGACGCAAGCATCGCCTTGTCTTACTTTATAAGATGAAAAATGGACTTTCACCCGCTTACCTGTCAAATCTAATTCCACCCCAGCCAAATCAGCCATATGCCTTACGATCACTTACAGCTATACCCAATATTCACTGCAAAACTCAATCGCATGCTTCTTCTTTTCTGCCTCTAACTATTCGCCAGTGGAATATACTTCCACAAGAACTTAAAAATGCCTCAACCATAGGAGAATTTAAAAGCAAGCTGAATACACAAAAAAAACCCAAGTATATCACGCACGCCTTCGCCTGGGGTGCAGTGCGCTAAGCTTCGATCTTCACAGAAGAAATATTGTTCCTTCTCATCTGTGCATATGCGGCGTTGTAGAGACTACATTCCACTTCCTGTTTCAATGTCCAAGATACCATGCATTGCGCCAACACTATCTTCACGATCTCCCATGTGCACATACGTTAAATAATCTACTGTACGGTGATGACCGACTTACATTCGAAGTCAATAAACACATCTTCCTACGAGTCCAAGGCTTCATAGCAGCAACTAAGCGCTTCGAGATCTAGTCATTTACCAGCAAATGTCCGACCCCCTATCTATGCAAAGTGTGAGAGAGTACCTAGTATGTTCTACTAATGTTATAAACTAACACTAATTAATGCATTGAATCAGGATAACAATTAGTCACCGTGTGCATTAAAATTGAGTATCAGGTTTGAACTATATAGAATTAAACCTATCCAATGCTCAAACAATACCTACCATACACTGGCTCTAATGTGTTAAATTTATATGTTTGCAAACTCCACTATGGAAAGGAATTTGTATAAGCATTTTAATATGCTTGTTTTCCAATCCAAATTATTTCTCTTGTAACACTTTATTCTTATATGTTATTTTCTGAATAAAATATGTTTAAACTAATTCGAATACATTTCCTTACATAGTGGTCCCTTGCACTTCGAATTACCGTAGTTTGACTGTACATTCCATGTTGGCAAGGAGTATTTGTTCAGTGTGATGAAATGCTACATTTCCCACAATGTTTTAAAAGTTAAAGAGATGTTTTAAAATAAGTTAACATAAGTTATGTGTTAAATTTGTGTTCCTGTTTGAATGGATTACCATGGTTATATGTATTGCATGTTTAAAGGTTGATTATTTTTGCATGAATAAAATATAAAACTGTAAGGACAAATTGTAACAACTTACCCCGAACTCTGTAACAACATGCCTCAGTGGTGGGGCATGTTGTTACATTTCACTGACCTAATATGTCAGGCTGGTCCGAGCGGAAATGCTATTGCATTCATTGAATGATGTGCACGTATGCAATGTTGTGCTTTGCGTAGATAGGTGAATAATGTGTATCGACAAATTATTGGAGAAGATGTGAACAAAAATGTGAAAAGTGTAACAACTATCCCCGGTCTCCCCTACAACTCGTAAAGCGCCCCATGAACCGCACGATTGGGGTGTCTAACGCCTTCTCATGACATAATTATTCAGCTGCAACGATGTTCAAACATAATTATATACTGAGTCAAAAAAGAGACGATACCAAACTAAAAATGACGTAAAACGGATAAAACCATAGAAAGGTTTAATATATTATTACGTATCAGTACCGGGTATCTTATTGCAACGTCAGCCAACCATAAACACAAGTAAATAAACACCCGATAATCCTGGAACGCCGAATGTCCGATTTGCACGTGCTCCTCAACAAAGACAACTTCCTGCACATGTACAAATCGGAAAACCGGTTTATTGTACTGGTATTGCATTATCATCGAGGAAAAACACCTTACATACCCATTGTTACCTCTAACAAAATGCCTAGGCTAAACCGCAATCAGAGAATGCGTGCCATTGGCATGATTGACGGCGGTTTACGTCAGCGTGACGTCGCAAATCGACTCGGGGTTACGCGGATCACGATAACACGTCTACTTCGACGTTATCGAACACATGGATCGGTGGACGACCGTCCAATATCTGGTAGACCACGTGTGACGACGCGTGAACAGGACCGTCACATTCGGACGTCACATTTACGTGACCGGTTCCTACCTGCTGCGCACACAGCTGCCGTTACTCCTGAGATGACCAACAATCGCATCAGTGCACAAACAGTCAGGAACCGGCTCGGTGAACGTGGCATTCGTGCCTATCGGCCATACGTTGGACCCGACGTCACCGTGACGTCATGTACGGCGGGAATGGACGATGGAACGTGCTCGCTGGACTCGGTTACAGTGGAATTCGGTGATGTTTAGCGATGAATCGCGGTTCTGTTTGCGTCGAGCGGATGGCAGCGAGCGGGTATATCGCAGACGCGGTGAACGTTACGCCGACGCATGTGTACGTCAGGTCGATATGTTCGGGGCGGAAACGTTATGGCGTGGGGCGGTATCACCTTCGGCAGTCGCACTGAACTGTTAGTGGTGGGCGGGAACCTAAACGCCCAGCGGTACTGTGATGAGATCCTTGCGCCAGTTGTTGTGCCGTTCTTTAACGCCAACAGAAACGTCACACTGTTCCAACAGGACAACGCCAGGTGTCATACTGCTCGGATTTCCACCACATTATTGGAGCAGAACAATATTGAAACCTTGCCGTGGCCTGCTTTGTCACCAGACTTGTCACCCATAGAACATGTGTGGGATGCGTTAGACCGCCGCGTCAGACGACGTCAGCCGGTAACGTTAAACCAACTGAGGGATGTTTTGCGTCAGGAGTGGACAAATATTGACCAGCAAGATATTCAGACACTCTTCCGATCTGGCGACCACCGTACCATCTCACATACTTCCCGGTTCGAACCCGGGTGGCATTGGTGAGAAGCAAGTGCGCTAACCACTGTGCTAATCGGATAGCCTGTATTAGGGAGTATACCCTGTGACATAAATACCGCCAAAATCAACGCGGGCTCTATGTGTCCCCGCCAAAGCAATATCCCGCCAGCGCCACATTTTTTAATTTTGGCGCGAATGAGTAATACGGAAATGACCGTAATCGTCGGAAAATAACGAACTTGAGCTTGACTCAAAAATCGGATAGGTATTTAAACCAATGAAAACGTTAAAATATTACACCAATGAAAAGATCGTGAATACACTTTTTGAACCAATGGAAACTATTCATTTTCAGCCAATTGAAACGGAGCAGATATTGACCAATCAGAACCTTTGTTTACATGACGTGTAAAAGTACTCTGAACCAAAAATAATTCATAACCCACAAGTCTTAGCGAAATTAACCCGCTATTTTTGAGTATACAGAAGAAAGGTAAGCAAAAATGTTCTAATTTCTAAATAAATAATAGCTATGTGAGGTAGAATTGAATAATAATACATGTATCTATCTTGCTGCATTTGTTTATAGGGTTGGTTAGACCTAATGATATCATTTGCCAAGAAATGCAGTTTGAAAATCGATTGCGGCTTCTCGTGTAACCGCCACTAATTTGGTCAAATTGCACTCTGTCGATATATTCTAGTTATAAAACTGTGTTACTAGTTGATATATTGCATTATATCACACTTTCCGTTTGTTTTGCAGTGTAAATATTGCCTACGAAATGGAAGAATTATATTTTTTTGGCACATAAAATGTTCACAATGCGACTTCCGGTTACTAAAAATAGACGTTGTGTTTTCCATTCTTTCAGTGTGTCATGCAATACGTATTATTTAGATATCTGTGCTGCTAGATTTGTGTCATTGCTTGTCGATCATATTAGTGAAATAGTATAATTTGGTATACAATTTTATTATCAATACAGACATCTTCTAGGTATAGTTTTTCAATTTGGCGCCCAAACTTTTGTTACGGACCATGTGGACCAAATATTTTCCTTTATACCCTGGCAAAGTATTGTCACTATTGAGTGGTTAAGCAGAATAGTGACCTGCCATCATCGAATCATAATATGGACAGGGATTCCACTAATTATAATTTCATTCTTTGGATGCTCTGTTGCACAGGGATTCGGCACGTTTGGGGGGGGGGGGGTACTATACTAAAGAGATTTCGTAGCATTTTCAATTTGTTTAGAAAATGTCTAAAGCGGCGCAATTCGCGTTGAAACGAGCGTTCTGATTGGATTATGATTATTCTTCATATAAAAACATCTTATTACATTCTAATAATCCAATCGGAACGCTAGTTTCAACGTGAATTGCGCTGCGCCGCCGCTTTAGAAATTGTCAAAACAAATTGAAAATGCTACAAAATCTCTTTTTGCCGAATAAACCTACACGTTTTATTCATAATGTTATTCAGTTAAAATTCTCCCGTTGAAGATTTTTGTTGTTGCAGACAACCCGTGTCCTAGTATGGAAATGTGACTTGCTATGGCCACTGTCTGTGGCAATTGTTTGCAAAGTATACATGCATGCAGCTTAAAGTTGTGTTTTATTTGAAGAACAATATAAAGACTCGGGATAGGCGTTATATTTGGACAGCTTTGTACAAAAAATTTCAGATAAGGCCATTTTACTGATCGATGCGAAATCCGACATCCCACAGAGTAGAATCCCTGTACTTATATATATATATATACCCCCAAATGTGCTGAATCCCTGTGCTCTGTTGCATATACAACCAAATTCTATTATACATGAACAGATATTTAAAAAAAAAAGGCTTACTTATATTTTGTTAGGTAAATTTATTATCGTTCTCATTTGACATTCATCTACCAATTTCACCACAATACATAGTTCCCATATGACGTCATCTTTCCTACTATGGCTGCCATTTTGATTGGCAAAGTTGGTCAGATATAGTAGTGTAATTTTGTTTTCTTAAAATATTTTTTCGTCCTACCATGGTTCAAACTTTGCTGGAAAGCTCTCAATGGACATATTTTTTGTATCAATAACGTATAACTAGATACAGACTAGATAAACGGCATATGGACAATAGGTTATCCCTTGTGTATAAAGCTCATAATGATCTGTTTGCTATTCCCATTGAAAATTACCTATTCCCCTCCTGTCCTGCTCGCCATTCCTTATGCTATAGGTTAATTACAGCAACTACAAACAAGTTTTCCAAGAACAATCTACCATTGGAACCATCTCCCTCCTGACATTGTCCATCTCCCTACCATAGAGCAATTCAATATGGCAGTTTGCCATATTGATCATGCCAGTCCCTAGTTCTGCGCAGCTGCTTTTACCACAACTTATTTTCATTACTTTCTTAAATTATACTTTTTAACTACTCCTAATTTTATAACTTCTTTGCGGTTTTTGACGCGCAACATGTCTACGTCCCCGCGAGGGGTTCGACATTAAAGGAAGCTAGATAGATATAAATAATAATTCCTGTATATTAATATTTCAACTGAAAATAAGACTTTCAAAAAATAGGTGCTAGTCAAGTTCTTATAATTTATAAACCATACAATGTATTCCTGGTTATTTTTAATTCTTGCATTTTTCCAATTTCTCATGGTCCCGATGGTTCTTCAGTCGTCGTGTATGGACACGGTTCCTGGATATCTACGATAGTTGTTAAATTGTCTTACTCTCAACATGCATAGTTTACAAATTTGACTTTCTTTCCAGAATCTGCCATACTCTTCAAACACTTTCTTGTTATAGTAACTGATTGTTTATTAACGTGACATCCGATACCTTTGTTGATGTTGAGACCTGTGTATTCTTTCAGGATCTCAATATGGCTCGTACAAAGCAGACTGCCCGAAAATCTACAGGAGGTAAGGCCCCTCGTAAACAGCTGGCCACCAAAGCAGCTAGGAAGAGTGCTCCATCCACAGGAGGTGTTAAGAAACCACATCGTTACAGGCCAGGAACTGTCGCTCTGAGAGAAATCAGAAGGTACCAGAAGTCCACAGAGTTGCTCATCCGCAAGCTCCCATTCCAGAGATTAGTCAGGGAAATTGCTCAGGACTTCAAAACAGATCTGAGATTCCAGAGTGCTGCCATTGGCGCTTTACAGGTGCTTATATTAAGATTTATGTTTTCCATGGCAATGTATTGTATGTATGTTCCTTTAATGTCAAACCCCTCGCGGGGACACGTTTTCCTGGGCAGGCTCAGCCGACATAAGCAATTAACCAGTACTAAGCAATGTGTGTGAGGTGCCTTGCTCAATGACACTACATAGGTGGCCTGACGAGAGTATCGTACCCGGGACTGTTCGATTCCAAATCCGATGCTCTACCACTGGACCACAGACGCCACACTGAACAGTATTGAACAGTTTTTGTTGGAGAAACTATTTACATGACTTATTGAAGAGCAGAACCTATTTCAGCAAAATAATATTGGACCATTTGTTATAGATTTTAATGTTTTCTTGTTTTGTGCATTTCAGGAAGCCAGTGAAGCTTACTTGGTTGGACTTTTTGAAGACACTAACTTGTGTGCTATCCATGCTAAGAGAGTCACAATCATGCCCAAGGACATTCAGTTGGCCAGAAGAATTCGAGGAGAGCGAGCATAAATGACTCCTAATCATGTTCTTACATAATCAATAATATCTTGTGATTTGTGATAGACAAGACTGGATTTACGTAGTGTTTCAGGACAATTTACCAAATCATTTGTGTCATGACCAGCAACTCATTTTCACATTCATTCTGTTTCAACAGTTTCATAATTCAAATTTTTAACAGGTTTAATATTATCTTATGTTTTTTTTAACAATTCAGGGCAAATACCTAGCAAATTTTATCCATTTTAAAATCATGAATACAATTTGATTAACATTTCAAGTAGCCAAGACTGCTCTGTGTTGTGTGTGTCTGTATATTGTTCTTTCTTTCTATCATTTCTCTCCTTTTACCTTCTCCAAGATGGTTCCGTTCCTTTCCTATATGATCAATCTTTTTTTATAAATTTATTACCATTATCTATTACCATTTTGAAAGATCCCCCATTTTTAGAGCACGACGATTGGTTTAAACCATTAATATATCCCAATATTTTGTAATTCTAGTAGCATTGATAGGTAATCTCAGTGGATGTTATTTTTATGTTGTCTAAAACATTAAAAATTAGTTTTAGAATATTTTGTTCTTTTTAGTCCATCCATCATATATGACCCTTACCCTATCGGGCAATCACAGTTCAGCATAGTTCTGCTGTATTTTACAGCAGCAGTTGTATATATATATATATATATTTCAAAACCTGAAATTTGACTACCATTGGCCAAGCGGTTGGGTAAAGATGAATTAATAAGAACGATCAGACAGCCATCTTCGATGACAACATCATCTGATTTTGATATACATGTTTAGTTTATACACATTTATTTGAGCTCGATTTCGAAACAAGTTATGTCAACTTATATTAATCACTCTCGAGACCTCATTCCTTATGGAATCCATCGCCACGAGGGAGAGAAGAGGCAACGTGGAATTTAAATGCCTTGCCTAAGGGCACAATTGTAACGGCTCCAGCGGGGCTTGAACTCTGGACCTTTCTCACCTGAAGTGAACGCGCATCCACTGTGCGATCACGACTTCCACTTCATATACATGTAACTTCCTTGCCACACCATTTCAACAACTTTGAAAGAGCATTGTACATATTTACTACCAAAATCTGGCTTGTGTGGTTTACATTTATCATCGCTGCCAGTTGCCCATATGAGCGACGCCTCCTGAAGATATCAGTAATGATTTTTGGATGATAGTGCAATGATACAGGCATAGACCCATTCCAGGGCCTCCACTGGCTTTTTTTAAGTTGGAGCCAATATAAAATAAACTACAACAAACAAAAGGCTCAATTTCTTTGTATTACAACATTCTTTATTGTGTTCTCATACATTCTTTATTCTTTACATTCATACAAATAAAAAATCTCAAAGGTGTTAAAAGAGGATTCTTCTGGATTTCATGGACTTCCACTTAAAAAATGCTCCCCCAAAGTCATTGTCCGATAATTCGAAGCCATAAATTAATTTGTGACGGATGTTTTCCCCCGAGGCAATAAATTGTAACTTCAAACGTAATAGTCAATTGACTGGTACACTAATTACAGCATAGTACTACATTGATCATTATTGCGGAGAGCAAGCCCGTCTAAGGCAAATAACCACTGAGTTTCATTTAACAGGTGCGTGTCTAAAATTAGATGTGGAATTTCCGAATTTTCCAGAAAATTGACTTTACTACCGATTCAGTGCACTCTGTCTCTTACGAGAACATAGATTATCTGTATAGTCGAGCACGTTTAAATATAATTCATTGTGCTATAAAACCCAATGACACAAGTCCGTAATATAATAATAAAACATGTTCACGGCTTTCGAATCGGACACAAAATGTCAATTTCAAGAAACGTTGCGATTTTTCACTGGGCACGTTGAGTTTCCTGCTGGGCAAGCAGAAATGATTGATAAACAATCAATTTCCTCACCTTTGTTGGGATCACGGTAATTAATAGATCATCACAAAAAACGTTTGCAAAACAGCAAACTAGCGTAATTAACAGCTGACAAAATCAAAACGGTCGAGTGTTGTAAACATTCAGGTCGGTGTCTTTATCATCAAAATCATGCCATAATTGTTGTTAATTTGTTGTATCCAAGGCACACTTCAAATATACATGATGCCAGATGTTTTCTTAACTAATTGATCGAGCATACTTGCCCAATTATCTTCTAACATCGTGTCATTCATATCCCACTAACGAGCAATAAACAATCTTGACCGTGTATTGATTGGGCTGGTTATCGACATTTCTGTGCCCTGCGACTCTTGGTACGCGCGACTTGAGAACGAATTTTCGGGTCACTTAAATCATGGCGCCATACATATTCGCCACTTTCGAATATTTGGAGCCACTTTTGCCAAAATCCCATGGCGATAGACAGCGGAGGCCCTGCATTCCAGAACCTCCTTTTACATGCACAGTGTAACGAACCGATTTAATGTCCCATCTGAAAGTTAGCTTAACAAACTTAAAACAAACAAGGACACCCTACAACATCCTCAACTTTAATTAAGGTCATCAGACACCCTCAAGTCGCATGAGTAACCTGGCCGGCTGAGTAGTTATATGAGCAATTACTGCGTGCGGTCGGTCGTTCTCCGAAATCACCAAGTAAACAACGGAACCGGTACTCCTGTCATGAAATCTTCGTCTCGCGAGCGATCGCTAATTTTTATTAGTTTGGCATTCCCCTGTGTGACTAAGTTTTATTGTAAATAGCCAAGATCTGATAGTTTTTTATACTTAAAATGTAATTTTAAAAGGCCCTACGAAGGTGACCGTTGTTCGTACGGAAGTGTATTTTACCACATTTTTAAACGTCACTCGGGGGTTAAGCCGCCTTTTTTAGATGTAATTTTTATGATCCCAGTACACGGGGGTATTATTTGTTTGGTACACATATCACACATTGTACAACCTACTATGGAATTAGTTTTATGTAAATATTTTTAGGGGCAACCCATGATAGTTTAGTTTGGTGATACTTATATATGTTAAAAAAGTTGACCAAACATCATAGTAGGCTGATACCTCTAACGGTTTAGTCGTTTGTGATATGTGAAGTTCTCTATCCTGTTGACATTTCCCATAACTATGGAAGCTATTTTACTACCAGTTATATATCTGTATTACTGGTAGTAACTATATGTACTTGGGATCAATCAACTAAATGTCTTAGTACAGATACATATTAAGATAGTCCATGCATTTTAATCTTCGTAGCTACCTCGATACTGTTTGAATGCTACTTAGAATCAAATATTTGTACGGTTTTTATCTCACCAAGGACATACGGTATAAATCGGCTATAGAACGGACTAACAAACTATTTACTAACCAACTTATGTCTAAATCTTCTTAGAATTAGTAATTGCACCGGGTAATTTCTTCACCCGGTCTACCTCCGACCCCCGTTGGTACACAATAGTGTGCGAGCGGGAGTGGGAGATACGAAAACCGAACACACTCTTGAGATTAATGCAACCGACTTAGCCTTCTAAACATAGTATTGTAATTTTAATTGTTTATTAACTATTTTTAGACCTCTTTAATCACCTTAGATAATTTAGTCGCCCAAATGCATTTATGCGGTGGCGACTTTAAATAAACTTATATAGATAGATCTGAAAGTCTTGCGACCATGGTGGCAATAGGCCCGGCCCAATGGTTAGAGGAGGTATTAGAATGTAACGAGATGTTTTTTTATATATGAAGAACAATCGTAATCCAATCAGAACGCTCGTTTCAACGCGAATTGCGCCGCTTTAGAATTTTTCAAAACATTGTTTCAGATATGGCCATTTTACTGATCGATGCGACGCAGAGTAGAATCCCTGTACTTAAATATATATACTAGTACCCCCAAACGTGCCGAATCCCTGTGATTTGGTTGTGCGTATCATCAAAATAGCTCCATCGACGGCCCTGGCATTTATTAACTAAGCTTTTCGCAATTCAGTATTTTGTCAAATGCAGGATTTGACATTTCATATAGAGAACACTGATAGGTTACTACTTCATAAATGCTACAAACCCGCAAGACCTTTCATTTATGCTTTCCATTGAAATTGGTTGAAAGGAGTGTAATATTTATAAAACATTTGAATGTATTTAATGGAGATTCTGTGTATTTTAAGCCTATTTATTAAATAAAACTTTAATTGGGTGCATTCTCACTTCACCCAAACATTCCGACCTAGAATGAGGCCTGCACTCAATGCTTTCAAAAGTTCATTCGTCTTCCTATTAATGCAGTGATTTGTTTCATCCATCTTCTATGGTCTTAGATCCACTATCCAAATGGCACAGAGCCTGACCTGGCTCTGCTGTTTGCAAATACGAATATACACGTTTCAAGCACAGTAATTTTCTACCACTGGGTTAACACCAACTTCTAGTGACTGATCATTTCTAAATTTAAGAAAGCCAGGTTTTCCCATTGCTCCACTATTAGATCTTCTGACATAGCTTTCCAAGGAAATGGTTGATATAAGTGTTGCTTGAGGGCATGTGACGGATCTGTAGTCCAGTGGTAACGCACTGGACTGGTAATCTAGGGATCACAGATTCGATCCCCAGTCTGACCCTAATACAATTTAGTCTTTCAGATGGGACGTTAAACCGAGGTCTAGTGTTGGTGCTGTACACCATGCACGTAAAAGAACCAGAGGATATTCTGGAATGGGTCTCTGCATCATTGCACTATCCTCCAAAAATCTAAAATTACTAATCTATTCAGGAGGCGTTGCTCATATGGGCAACTGGTAGCGACGATAAGTAAACTTAAAAAACAACTTCGGTAAAATTGTCATTTTGGAAAATCGTTTGATCAGTGAACTGCATTGCATATCAATAGCTGTTTGATGGACAGATTGGAACTAGTCTCTGAAAATAAATTGCAGGAGGATTTGCTATAGCCACAGCTTTGAAAGAGTGGTTGCTATATATCGGAATCGATTCTGTAAAACCTCGATTATAATGTCCTTGCCTCATCTTGTACCGGTACATAATTATGCACTTCTGTTGCATTTAATCGTGAAACAAGATTGGCGATTGTAATTGTTAAAAATAAAGAAGTTTTGGAGAGTTTGAGAGATGAACATGTATCAAGGGGAGTAGTAACATCTACCTCACATCCATATTTTTGAGGTGGGAAGAAGTTTCTCCCTGTTTTAACGACCTGACCTATAATTTTCGAGTTCACCAGGAGCCAATGTCACATCAATTCAGTTGGTCGAGAGGGTACTTTAGCAATTATTGCATTTAAACCCATTGATATCAGAGAATGCAGACGAGAATATACTTTGTGATCATTATTTTATTATAAAAATATTACAAGTATAACACAATCTAGAAATAATAAATACATCTAATGCTAATCGTAAATACATATTTACATTTATCACACAATGTGCTGGCAACAAACTCGTGATTTCTGGCAGCATAATTGTTTGGTAGGTCGCCATATACAAGCCAAGCCAATGTAGTCTGGGAACAGGCATTGCCTGGTCAGTGACATAAATATATTTTAACACCGAGACCATTTAATCTTAAAAAGAGAGAAATCGATAGACTGGAACCCAGCTAAAGCTGGTGTTGCTAATACTAGTATCGTCTGGCGTCTATATAAACCATAATAGGAGATTTATGTTTGCGACGTCTAAGAGGTTGCTGTAGGAGAACTGAGCATCTGATTCTGACTGGACGAGTGACATGGGTAGACCGCTCACCCAATGGAATCGACTACGTTCGAAACACTCTCGCAATGCAATTATATCCGGCGTATATCCAACACATTTTATCAATAAGGATCCACTGGACGGATGACACATAAATGACAGTACATGTAAATATTAGGTTAAAGTTGCATCATAATAAATATACACTAGCTATTGATATAACAGAGTTATCCCCTGTCATTGTAGACACATAAAGGAACATGAACAAATTACTCTACATGGAGGCATCTAGTTTCTTTCAACAATCGTTAAACAACATTTATTAGTCTGAAACGATGCAACTGTTGCTAAATGGCGCTAGAACACCATAAATGACTTCACTGACAGCTCGAGTCCCAAATTGTTCATATTTCAACATGCAGTGGCAAGGTACCACACCTACAAACCCGTGAGAAATAAACATATACTGATTTCTATATTTCATTGGACCAGCATATATTCTAACATTGCTCGGCAGTTTGTCTGTAAAATGCAAATAAGGAATTGACCGTGTTTAAATCTGCAATAAAACATTGTTTAGCGTGTGATGTCAAATGTGACCTCATTTTCTAACTTTTGTGTAATTTTGTGACGTCATTTACCTACGCACTCGCACATCATTTTAATGTGGTAAAAAATGTTGCCACGTTATTTCTAAATCCCTATATGCATGACACAAAAGTGGCTGTCCGATTAGCTTGGTGGTTAGCGCGCTCGTTTCTCACCAATGCAATCCGGGTTCGGTCCATGTGAGATGGTACTGTGGTCGCCAGATCGGACAGGTGTGTTTCCTCCCACACGAATGACCACATTTACGCTTTCATCCGAGCCAACGAGAGTGATTAATATAAGTTGTTAAAACTTGCTTCGCAATCGTAAAATAAATAAAGTTAACAAAAAAGAAAGCAATATTATGGTACGGTATGTGCAATGCAAGAAGATCGTACATAGATCATACATAACAAACAAACAAATTACTTTCTTTTTCTTGTATGCAATCAATGTTTTGTCATGATAAATCTTAGCACTTAGATAATGTCCATAATGATATCACAGATGGAATGATTTTGAAAATACGATATTTGAAATAACAGCAACTTGGTACAAAAAGCGAAAGATAATCCATCTTTCACCGCTTGGTGAAAGATAACTGATCTTTCACTGTTTCAAGGCAGTGAACGATTGGTTGATGTTTCACTGACGGAACCATTCATTGTAAAGCATAAAAGAAATAGGCTATTTGTATCTCTGAACCGCTAAACGTCTTGACGAAGACTACATCATTGACCTGTACTGACTTGAATTTCTCAATGAGGTTCAATAACTAACCGATGATGCTCAACCTACTACCTTCATAGAGTTTTCAACTAAATATGTATCACATTGGCTTAAACATGTTGCAGCCATTATGACATTAACTGCTAGTGTCTCAGTGTGGGTGGCAGTGATTCTTGAGCTACAGGGCATTTTGGACCATGATAGCTCAGTGATTGCGCGTTCACTTCATGTGCGGAGTTCGATCCCTGCTGGAGCCGTTACGATTGTGCCCTTAGGCAAGGCAGTTAAATTCCACATGCCTCTTCTCTCTCCTTTGTGGTGATGGATTCCATCAGTAATGAGGTTTCGAGAGTGATTAATGTAAGTTATAAGAACTTGTTTCGTAATCAAGCTCAAATAAATTTGTATAAACAGGGCATTTTGAGATCATTATCCTCATTTTGAATCTCATCAAAATGTTGACCACAATAAGGAAACACATTTTAAATATTGATGTAAAAACGTATAAATTAAAATTGTAAAAAATGATAGTTTGTATTATTGTGGGAATGCCAAAATTGTAAAAAATTATTGTGGGAATGCCAGGACGAGAAGCTAGCAGTTAATTTACAATGGCCTTCATTATACAAATGTAAAATCACTATTTCTATGGATAGCCCGATTTCTTCTTGCCACTTTTCAACTGTTTGAGTTCATTTTCATGGTAATGTTCGGTCGCTGAGGTTTCTGCTAACTGGAATGAGATCAACAAAATATGCCTCTGAATCTATGTATACAGTCAAATCTGTCTTAAGCAGCCAGCCAAGGGAATCATAGAAAGCGGCTGCTTAACACAGGTGGCTACTTAACAGAGGTGAAATATATAGCAAAACAATATATTGGGAATCTGGAAACTGGCTGCTTAATACAGGTTGGTTGCTTAATGGAGGTGATCACTAACACAGGTGTGACTGTAATTACAAATATTACATGTGGAGTGGCGGAGTGGTTATGATAGGGGGCTTCAAATCACTTGCCTCTCATTGTTGTTGGTTCAAATCCCACAGGGGTCATGTGGCGAAATAAAGCAGCTGGCTTGCGAAATGTGTGTGGCTCTGGCCAAGGTACATATCAGTGCAAAGTACAATTCTATGGGATATTCTTCTGTCAAGTAAGACAACTGGAAGGTCCTATCTGTGCTTGTTCGGGTGGACTGATGTTTATAAAACGATCAACACACACCAGTCGATAAATACTGGCAAGCACAAATGCATACTTTCCCCACAGGAGCATGAAGCTTCATCAGTTGAAATATTAAGAGCATATTTCTTTGTTTCAGTGAATTATCATGCCCTAGCCACAAGTGATAATAATAGCTTTCTATGTTCAACTTCATGACTTTCTATGTTCAACTTCATGACTTTCAATTTTATTTTAGGCTGAAAGGAATTTTTAGGATAGCGCAAGAACTCCTGTTGAGACGACAATAAATGACCTCATATATATGTCATTCATGACGTCACTGACAGCTTGAGTCCAAAAACTTCGCGTTGACAGCTGCTAGGTACAACATGTGCAAACTAATGAGAAATATAATGTGTTATTCCGCTGCTTTCAACCAGTGCAATAACACATTTTATTTCACCGATAAATTTCTATATTTCATTGGAAAGCATAAAATCAATGTACTTTATTGTTGAAACAATAGATTTATTGCAGAGCTACTGTAGATCCTCACACATTCACATACAAACAATCGTTGAATGGGTGGTTTTTAAAGAAACTTATTGTTCAGATTTCAAACACATGTGGTTTCAAATAAAGCCATTGCATGTCCATTAGATTGCAGTGGTTAGAATGCTCGTATCTCACCAATGCAACCGGGTTTGATCCTACAGTGGTTGCCAGATCGGACGGGTGGGTATTAGGTATTCCGGTTTCCACCAATGTGAATGACCACGTATGTAATTAATATAAGTTGTTGTAAAGCTTCTTTCGCAATAGTAAAATAAATTAAATTTCATGTGTAAATAATTCTGGTCTTACCATATCCAATAAGATGTCTATTTTCAATTTAAGTAGATTATTTTCCTCTCCAAGATTTTGGTTATCTCTTCGTAGCTTCATGACTTCTTTATGACTTGCAGCACTCGGACCTGTCTCTGTAAATATTGAAATACAGTTTCAAAAAAGATATAATTGTTTATAGTTTTTTATTTATCGTCACCTCCTGGTTAATCGGGGATATTCCCTGAGTATATATATTTTTTTGGAGGATAGTGTTAGATATAGAAGCTGCTCTAATTCCATAAGCATCCCTCATTCGTTTACATGCACCGATACATCCTTGGTTTATAGTCCCATCTGAAAGACTGTTAATATTATTAAAGTCAGACGAGGGATTAAACCTGTGATCATTGGATTTGCAGTCCAATGTGTTAACCACCGGACAACTGACCCGTCTAATGATACAGGGCTCATTCTAGAGGGCGACTTGAGCGAAGTAGTCCCCGAGGGACCTTGACTGGGGCCCCATTTTTTCCTAATAATGAAATCATTTTTTTTATTTTACAATTTTCATACACAACTCTGTGCAGTAAGATACACTGGCCCATTATAAAGTATTCCTTCTATTCAAAATTATCAAATTGTGTCTGTTTAACCCGATTCTGTTGAAATTGATTAAATATCACAATTTAAGGACGCACTCGCACTCATGACCTAGAATGAGCCCTGAAGATAGATACTTTAATCAGTGCTGATCTTATACATGAGCCTATCACAAATTCCACAACATGGGTGGGTATAGACTGTACAATGTTCTAAGCCATGACAATTACTTGTGTTGGTTTTGTATTACCGCCTATATGAAATATTATAAATGGGCGTGTAGATTTCCAAATGAGATAAATTGAATATTAGTTTTTTAAAAAAGTTCGCCTTTTCATATTTTATTTTGGTTATAAGCTTAACAATAGTCATTATGCACATTTATTGACCATTCAACCCATTCAACCCCAAGTAACTGACATGGACTGGTGCACCCATTCAACCCCATGTAACTGACATGGACTGGTGCACCCATTCAACCCCAAGTAACTGACATGGACTGGTGCACCCATTCAACCCCATGTAACTGACATGGACTGGTGCACCCATTCAACCCCAAGTAACTGACATGGACTGGTCTGATATTTTTAGACCAATCATTAAAAAACATAACATTTTGGAGCGTTTCCATTTTATCAAAATGGGTAATTTTGTCTAAAAATAGTAATATTACTTTCAAAAAGTGCAGATCCTGATGAGACGGCTCGTCACGAGCCGGCTCATCTGGATCTACACTTTTTGTAAACCTATTTAGAGGTCTGTGGTGTTGAAAGGGTTAATGTCGCTGACCTGTATACCACTGTAACCTATCGTACATGATGGTCACCGGTTCGAGCCCAGCTCAAGCCGTGTCTCTTTATATGAAAACGTTTGCAGTTTCTTATGGAGGTTGGTGCTGGTGCACCATGTACTGGTTAACCGCTGAAGCTTGTAGTTTATACAAATTTATTTTAGCTCGATTGCGAAACAAGTTCTTACAACGTATATTAATCACTCTCGAGATCTCATTCCTGATGTAATCCATCGTCACGAGGGAGAGAGAAGAGGCAACGTGGAATTTAAATGCCTTGCCTAAGGGTACCATCGTAACGGTTCCAACGGGGATCGAACTCGCTGGGGCTTGCCATAGGAGGATTTGAGGTCACACTGTTTAGGTGGGTAGGAGAAAAAGAGATCGGATCTGAAACGTAGCCTATGTTTTATTCCAAGTTCCATTGGAATTGGATGAGCGCAATACATGAGCGTGCGACAGACACTAAACACAGCACTATATATATATATACAGCCTACATCCGCTATGTCGAATTCCGTCGAACCGAACAAAATACTTCGACATAACCGAAATTTGACTTAACGAAATTCAATATAAACGGAGCCAGTTATATGTAACATGATAGTGTCTGAAACGGGACTTTGATCCGACTTCGAGATAACCGGAGACTTCGACATAACCGATGTAAACTGTATATAGGATCTTACATGAGTGGTGATTTCATACCATATTTTATGAAACGAGTTTTGGAATTTTGTTTTGTTTAGGAGGATAAAGTTGGAGATTTGAGATACTATGTACTACTTGGGCCTCCGTACATGGTCGAGTGGTAACGGTCGTCGACTTCAAATCACTTACCCGTCACCGCTGAAGGTTCGAATTCAACCGATGTAAACTGTATATAGGATCTTAGATCCGATTTCGAGATAACCGGAAACTTCGCCATAACCGATGTAAACTGTATATATCATCTTAGATCCGACTTCGAGATAACCGGAAACTTCGACATAGCCGATGTAAACTGTAAATAGGATCTTACATGAGTGGTGATTTCATACCACATTTTATGACCGGAGTTTTGGAATGTTAATATGTTAAGGAGGAATAAAGTTGAAAATTTGAGTTGATGTGTGTTCTAGTTCACAGCAATTCCTAATGAGTTATATTCATGCAGGTTACCCTATAATGCTATACATATACTACTAGGGCCTCCGTGCATGACCGAGTGGTTACGGTCGTCGACTTCATATCACTTACCCGTCACCGCTGAAGGTTCGAATTCAACTTTGGATCGAAATAAGCGATCCAGCTGGCTTGCAGAAGGTCGGTGGTTTTTCTCAGATTGGTATCGGGGTATTCCTACACATAGCCGCCATGAGTTCCAGTCTGTCGATTTTTCACTTTTTAACTTTTTAACATCTGGTAAAATCACATTTTTTATATATATTATCAGAAACTCAATACGGTCCAATTAATAGTCTCGGTGTTAAAATATATTTATTTGACACCTGCACTGTTGGTGCGACTTTAAAACCCCAACCCAAACACAGAATGTACTACACCTACGTCAATAGTATATAAACTGAAACAGGTTTTATTTAAATAGTATATACAGACGGATATGTAGTCCAGTGGTAACACGCTGGACTGGTAATCCAGGGATCGCAGGTTCGACCCCCCCCCCCGTCTGACCCTAATAAAATTAACAGTCTTAGATGGGACATTAAACCGAGGTCTCGTGTTGGTGCATTACACCGTGCACGTAAAAGAACCAGAGGAGACTCTGGAATGGGTCTCTGTCTGTATCATGCACTATCCTCCAAAATCAAAAGTCTAGATCTAAAAAAAAAATCGAAAGGAAGAAGTCCCCAGACCACCTTACCGTACTTAATTTAATTCAAACGGGCGTGCACATAATTTTCAGCTGGCTACGCCGCTGCTTATTGTGATATATCCTGGCCAGAGATCTAGAATAGAAAGTGTGATTTAAGATGGAAATGTCCAAAATAATAATTTGTAGTTGCTATTTTTGGGGTTTACACCTTAGGTCATATAGCGATTGTGCAGTTAATATTGGCGAATGAACACCCCGGGTGCCCCTCCTAGCAGGAAGAAACACCGACCTATCTAAAGCCAGCTTCCTCACATGAAATAATCTTGATGATGATGATGATGACGAATACTGTACATTAAAATTATTGTGTGTAGTGTGTGGTGTGGTGTGGTGTGGTGTGCGTGCGTGTTAAGGCTGTGATTATATGGTATATATAAGTGTAAACATCCACAATTCTAAACCAATGCAGCAAGTTAGATATGTTAGGTAACTTACAGCGACATTAAAGTCAAACCAACGCAGCAAGTTAGATATGTTAGGTAACTTACAGCGACATTAAAGTCAAACCAACGCAGCAAGTTAGATATGTTAGGTAACTTACAGCGACATTAAAGTCAAACCAACGCAGCAAGTTACATATGTTAGGTAACTTAAAGCGACATTAAAGTGAAACCAACGCAGCAAGTTAGATATGTTAGGTAACTTACAGCGACATTAAAGTGAAACCAACGCAGCAAGTTAGATATGTTAGGTAACTTACAGCGACATTAAAGTCAAACCAACGCAGCAAGTTAGATAATTATGTTAGGTAACTTACAGCGACATTAAAGTCAAACCAACGCAGCAAGTTAGATATGTTAGGTAACTTACAGCGACATTAAAGTCAAACCAACGCAGCAAGTTAGATATGTTAGGTAACTTAAAGCGACATTAAAGTCAAACCAACGCAGCAAGTTAGATAATTATGTTAGGTAACTTACAGCGACAATAAAGTCAAACCAACGCAGCAAGTTAGATATGTTAGGTAATTTACAGCGACATTAAAGTGAAACCAACGCAGCAAGTTAGATATGTTAGGTAACTTACAGCGACATTAAAGTCAAACCAACGCAGCAAGTTAGATATGTTAGGTAACTTACAGCGACATTAAAGTCAAACCAACGCAGCAAGTTAGATATGTTAGGTAACTTACAGCGACATTAAAGTCAAACCAACGCAGCAAGTTAGATATGTTAGGTAACTTACAGCGACATTAATGTCAAACCAACGCAGCAAGTTAGATATGTTAGGTAACTTAAAGCGACATTAAAGTGAAACCAACGCAGCAAGTTAGATATGTTAGGTAACTTACAGCGACATTAAAGTCAAACCAACGCAGCAAGTTAGATATGTTAGGTAACTTACAGCGACATTAAAGTCAAACCAACGCAGCACGTTAGATATGTTAGGTAACTTACAGCGACATTAAAGTCAAACCAACGCAGCAAGTTAGATATGTTAGGTAACTTAAAGCAACATTAAAGTGAAACCAACGCAGCAAGTTAGATATGTTAGGTAACTTACAGCGACATTAAAGTCAAACCAACGCAGCAAGTTAGATATGTTAGGTAACTTACAGCGACATTAAAGTCAAACCAACGCAGCAAGTTAGATATGTTAGGTAACTTAAAGCGACATTAAAGTCAAACCAACGCAGCAAGTTAGATATGTTAGGTAACTTACAGCGACATTAAAGTCAAACCAACGCAACAAGTTAGATATGTTAGGTAACTTACAGCGACATTAAAGTCAAACCAACGCAGCAAGTTAGATATGTTAGGTAACTTAAAGCGACACTAAAGTGAAACCAACGCAGCAAGTTAGATATGTTTGGTAACTTACAGCGACATTAAAGTCAAACCAACGCAGCAAGTTAGATATGTTAGGTAACTTACAGTGACATTAAAGTCAAACCAACGCAGCAAGTTAGATATGTTAGGTAACTTACAGCGACATTAAAGTCAAACCAACGTAGCAAGTTAGATAATTATGTTAGGTAACTTACAGCGACATTAAAGTGAAACCAACGCAGCAAGTTACATATGTTAGGTAACTTACAGCGACATTAAAGTCAAACCAACGCAGCAAGTTAGATATGTTAGGTAACTTACAGCGACATTAAAGTCAAACCAACACAGCAAGTTAGATATGTTAGGTAACTTACAGCGACATTAAAGTGAAACCAACGCAGCAAGTTACATATGTTAGGTAACTTACAACGACATTAAAGTGAAACCAACGCAGCAAGTTAGATAATTATGTTAGGTAACTTACAGCGACATTAAAGTGAAACCAACGCAGCAAGTTAGATATGTTAGGTAACTTACAGCGACATTAAAGTGAAACCAACGCAGCAAGTTAGATATGTTAGGTAACTTACAGCGACATTAAAGTCAAACCAACGCAGCAAGTTAGATATGTTAGGTAACTTAAAGCGACATTAAAGTCAAACCAACGCAGCAAGATAGATATGTTAGGTATCTTACAACGACATTAAAGTGAAACCAACGCAGCAAGTTAGATATGTTAGGTAACTTACAGCGACATTAAAGTCAAACCAACGCAGAAAGTTAGATATGTTAGGTAACTTACAGCGACATTAAAGTCAAACCAACGCAGCAAGTTAGATATGTTAGGTAACTTACAGCGACATTAAAGTCAAACCAACGCAGCAAGTTAGATATGTTAGGTAACTTACAGTGACATTAAAGTCAAACCAACGCAGCAAGTTAGATATGTTAGGTAACTTACAGCGACATTAAAGTCAAACCAACGTAGCAAGTTAGATAATTATGTTAGGTAACTTACAGCGACATTAAAGTGAAACCAACGCAGCAAGTTACATATGTTAGGTAACTTACAGCGACATTAAAGTCAAACCAACGCAGCAAGTTAGATATGTTAGGTAACTTACAGCGACATTAAAGTCAAACCAACACAGCAAGTTAGATATGTTAGGTAACTTACAGCGACATTAAAGTGAAACCAACGCAGCAAGTTACATATGTTAGGTAACTTACAACGACATTAAAGTGAAACCAACGCAGCAAGTTAGATAATTATGTTAGGTAACTTACAGCGACATTAAAGTGAAACCAACGCAGCAAGTTAGATATGTTAGGTAACTTACAGCGACATTAAAGTGAAACCAACGCAGCAAGTTAGATATGTTAGGTAACTTACAGCGACATTAAAGTCAAACCAACGCAGCAAGTTAGATATGTTAGGTAACTTAAAGCGACATTAAAGTCAAACCAACGCAGCAAGATAGATATGTTAGGTATCTTACAGCGACATTAAAGTCAAACCAACGCAGCAAGTTAGATATGTTAGGTAACTTACAGCGACATTAAAGTCAAACCAACGCAGAAAGTTAGATATGTTAGGTAACTTACAGCGACATTAAAGTCAAACCAACGCAGCAAGTTAGATATGTTAGGTAACTTACAGCGACATTAAAGTGAAACCAACGCAGCAAGTTAGATATGTTAGGTAACTTACAGCGACATTAAAGTCAAACCAACGCAGCAAGTTAGATATGTTAGGTAACTTAAAGCGACATTAAAGTCAAACCAACGCAGCAAGATAGATATGTTAGGTATCTTACAGCGACATTAAAGTCAAACCAACGCAGCAAGTTAGATATGTTAGGTAACTTACAGCGACATTAAAGTCAAACCAACGCAGAAGTTAGATTGTGGGTTGTTGTTGGTGTTGTTAGCAAGTTAGATATTATGTTAGGTACTTACAGCGACATAAGTGAAACAACGCAGCAGTTACATATGTTAGGTAACTTACGCGACATTAAAGTCAAACCAACGCAAGTTAGATATGTTAGGTACTTACAGCGACATTAAAGTCAACCAAACAGCAAGTTAGATATGTTAGGTAACTACCGACTTAAAGTGAAACCAACCAGCAAGTTACATATGTTAGGTAACTTACACGACATTAAAGTGAAACCAACGCAGCGTTAGATAATTATGTTAGGTAACTTACAGCGACATTAAAGTGAAACCAACGCAGCAAGTTATATGTTAGGTAACTACAGCGACATTAAAGTGAAACCACGCAGCAAGTTAGTATTTAGGTAACTTACAGCGACATTAACACCAACGCAGCAAGTAGATATGTTAGGTAACTAAAGCGACATTAAAGTCAAACAAGCAGCAAGAGATATGTTAGGTATCTTACAGCGACATTAAAGTCAACCAACGCAGCAAGTTAGATATGTTAGTAACTTAAGCGACATTAAAGTCAACCAACGCAGAAAGTTAGATATGTTAGGTAACTTACAGCGACATTAATCACCAACGCAGCAAGTTAGATATGTTAGGTAACTTACAGCGACATTAAAGTGAAACCAACGCAGCAAGTTAGATATGTTAGGTAACTTACAGCGACATTAAATCAAACCAACGCAGCAAGTTAGATATGTTAGGTAACTTAAAGCGACATTAAAGTGAAACCAACGCAGCAAGTTAGATATGTTAGGTAACTTACAGCGACATTAAAGTCAAACCAACGCAGCAAGTTAGATATGTTAGGTAACTTACAGCGACATTAAATTACAAATATTTCTTTAATTTTACGACCTTTTTAAATAATAACTCTACGTTTTAATATTTTCTCTATATCATAATCGCCTTTATTTTTAATTAATTGTAATTCATTTCTATAAAATGAACCTTTTATTTCCTCACCGTTCAAATCATGAACCTTAAATGTTATCGGAGAACCATTAATAACTTTATATACAATAAATAATTCTAATGTCCAATTTGGTAAATAACCTTTAGTAAAATGTTTTTTAGTTTTATTAATTCTAACATGATCGCCTATTTTAATAGTTTTATTATCTTTAGATATTTCATTATTATTAATATTATTCGATATTATATGTTCATTACCGATATTAGCCACTGTAGGTTTATAACCCGTAGAACTATGCTTTGATCGATTATAATTATTTATAAGATATTGTAATACATCTATATATTTTTTAGTATTATTATACGTAAAATATTTCCACATTTTACCTTTAAGGGTTCGTAGAAAACGTTCAATAACACTAGCTTTAGTTTCAGGGTTTTCTGTTGTAAAAAAATGAATATGTTTATTTTTTAAAAACTTTTGAAATGGTTTATTAATAAATTCGCTACCTTTATCCGTTTGTAAACTTTTAGGTATTCTATGAGATTCATTTAATATATTATTAAACGTTTTAATTAATGTTATAGATAATTTATTTTTTATAGGTTTTACCCAAGCCATTTTAGAGAATACATCAATAACGCATAATAAATAACGATAACCATTATTATATTTACTAAATTTTTGCATATCAGCTAAATCAGCTTGCCATTGTATATCTATACCGGCGACTATAGTTTTTCTACGTTTAAAATTTCTTACAATAGGCTTATGTAATGTATAGGTTTTTTGTTCAGATAACCACGTTTTAACATCTTTTAAAGTTAATTTTTTAAATAATATTTTTCCAGCTTTATATAATTTACCTATACCTGAAAAGGATGCAGGATTTTTAATATCGTAATAAATATTTTTTAATATTTTATGTATTATTTCCAATTTGACCATCGTTGTTTATCTCTTTTAGATTTTTTTATAGGTGTTATAATATCGTTATATTCGTAGTAATCATCATCATTATCATCGATATAATCGCTTTTAGTTTTTTTATGTTTTTTCGATGACTGTTTATTCTTAGATGGTGTATTTATTTTATCACTACCTCTTTTATTCTTATTTACGTAACTACTCCAGCGTTTATTACCAACATTTATTTTTTGATTTTTATTTATTAATTCTTCGGCAACATCTAACCATCCTATAGCATTTGTTTTAGTTTTTCTTTCTCTAGCCGCATCGTTCATAATATCCGTTATATTACTATTATCTATAAGTTTACCATTAATACTTACAACACCTATATTATCCCATGTAATATTTGTATTATTTTTTATTTGTTCTAATAAATTACCTACAGGTATACGCATACTTTTAGGTATATTTGTAAGTACATTATCCGTAGGTATAGGTTTTATTATATCGGGTACATACGTAGGTGGTTTGGCGGGTATATCTGTAGGTGGTGTAACTGTAGTTGTTGCATCGGTAATAACTTGATCTTTAAAATTATTATATTTTAACATATATTCTGCATAACGATACATTTTATCAGTATTATTTATATTAGGATCATTCATTAAATCATCGATATTTTTTTGTATATTTATAGTTTGTACTATTTCTGGTTTAGGCGGTAATTTAGCATTTTGATATAAACGTAATCGTCTTAATTCATCTACATCGGACGCGGGAACTACGACCATTTTTTTCATCATATTGTATGTTTTACTTTATTTTTTATACTATCAATTAATATATTTATTAATTTAGGGTTTAATATTTTACGTTTACGTTTTGTGCTTATTTTTTTATTGGCTAATAAACGTATATCCCTACTCCAATGATTTAATGATGACTTATGACTCTTATTCATATTAACATTACCCTTTAATACATTATGACAACATTCGCATATACAATCTATTAGGCATTTATTACAACTTTTAATAATATTACGTTTAAATGTATCGGGTTTATTACGTAAACCTAATAACATTTTACCGTAACGTTTTATTAACGGTACTTTCATGATAACTAATAATATAATAATGATATTATATACCGAAACGTTTTACTATATCGTTAACACCATCGGCTATAATAGGAGCTAATAGACCAGCGCCTAAAGTCATCAATGGCAATGGTATTAAACCGCCTCGTTGATTTCTACGACGACGACGATGACTACGGCGTTTAATATTACCGCCGTGTTGTTTACGAGAACGTCTTCTACTACATTTACTACGTTTACCTGCCATGATATCAATACGTTAAATGAAGTATATTATTAATTACATATCGTATTTATTAGCTAAATAATTCAGGGTATTTTTTAAAAAATGGTTAATTTATAAGTATTGCGATAAATCGCTATCATTTAAATTAACTAGTAACGGTGGTGTTGACAACGTTGTTGGTACCGTTAACTTATTAATCGTTGATGTTATTGTATCATCATCGTATATATTATTCAAATTAGTTAACGTCGGTGATACGTACGTTTTTGTAGGTGTTATACGTTGTAAAAAAGTATTCATAGAAGGTAATTTAACAACTTTATTAGTTTCCTTTAACGGTGACCATGAAGTAATATCGTAATTATCGGGGCTAAATCCTTGAGGCATATTAATACTTAATAATGATGATGATGATGATGGTGATGCTATAGGTGTCATAGTTTGTAATATCATAGATTTAATCGGTGATGATGATGATGATGATGATGATGATGACACAACATCAGCTATTATCGAATTATTAGATTTTTTCATTTTAGGTTTTTTAACGGTTACTTTTTTAGGCTTTTTAGGTTTACTAACGGATACTTTTTTAAGCTTTTTAGGTTTACTAACGGATACTTTTTTATTAATTTTCCAATTAATAAATGTACGTAACATTACGCCTCCTAAAAATCCGCTACCTCCTTTAGTAAGTATTAATTTTTTTCTATCAGCCATAGAAGTATTTTGATCTCCTATAGCTTTTATAGTATTTTCATGTTTTTTCATAAATTTTAGCGTTTGTTTAGGCATCGATATTTCATCATCTAATATACTTTTAGCTATAGCTATAAACCATTTCGTTAAACGATTATTACTAGTTGTTAATAATTGTTCGCGTTTATCCGGATTTTGTTCCTTCAATAAAAGCTTTATTAAATTATATATATTCATTTTATATATATATTGTAGGTCCTATGCAATCTTTATGAGGAAATATATCAGTTTTTAATCTATATTTTTCATTAGTCATCGGATGAAAGTCTACTAATAAATAACCGTATGATGTATTGGTAGCATTATTATAGGCTTCTACTAAATGTTTTATATGGGATTGTGTTTCTAATACTTTTATTTGACCTTTATCTCTACTATTTTTAAATAATAACATATATTTCGAATTTAAATTTATATTTCTAGAATGTTTACTTTGTTGATATAAATTTTGAGATATATATATACACGTAGCTCCTCTATGATGACCTTTACGCGTAAACCATGATACAATTTTATTCTCATATTCTGTACCCATCATATCATCAAATATTATCATATATGGTTTATCGGGTGACATTGGGAAATATGTATCATCATCTTCGGGTATTCCGTCAATAAATGTTATCTGTTGATCGTCTATATCGTCTTGTTTAACAATATCGTATTGATATTGCCATTCTTTATAACACCAATATACGTGGTCTATAGGTTTGTCAAATATTTCTTTTCTATATTTGACTATTTTACCAACTGTAAACGTTTTACCGCTACCGCTAGGACCCGCAACCTATATATTGCTTGGATGTCGAAATATAACTTTTTTGTCGTTATATTCCATTATAACGTTCAATAACAAACAAAATATAGATTATGATATTTTATTTCATAATATTCCTATATATATATATATATAAAACAGTATTAACAATTACGTGCAGAAATACATATAAAAACAGTATTAAACATCTACGTGCAGAAATACATACAAAATAACACACTTATAATGATGCCAACATAAATTAAGCCAATTATATTCATTCTATACAACTATTGGTTAAAATATCTAACCTATTAAAAAAACATTCTATACAATAATTGTTTAAGTATGTACATAAGTGTTTACGTAACAGAATAGTATAAAAGTTAACGTAAATCCCACATTAAACTAAAATATTCCTTTGTATCTGAACAAATACTATGAGTTCTACTATTATGGAAGATATTTTAGAAACTTGTATGGTAGATGCTGGTTACCTGTGTTAGATAATAAGGCATTTAGTATGTCTTATCAACCTACACAAGATTTACCGTATGAACCTACATGCGGAAATCGTTATGATGATCTATTAGCTGAGGTAAAATTATCTAATTTTAATATGATTCATATTAGAACATCTTTAGATATTTTAGTAGCTAATTCTAGAGAAATGTCTCAAGTTATGAACAAAAAACGTTTATTATTTGTGCCTGATGAAATTAGAGTGCCCGTTAAATTTACTAACGTTAATAATAATTTAAATGTACCGTATGAATCTATACCGATACCTAAACTTACTATAAATAAAAAAATATCTACTAGAAGTAGCTATAAAGATACAAAGGAAAAATCGTCTTATAAGAAACGTAAATATTCTAGAAAACGTAAACATAGTTCATCTAGTGATGATGATGATAATATTGACGTATCTAAAGCAGATACGCAAATAAATATGATTGAAGCTCAGAAAATCTCAAAAGGTCTTAAACATCCTCCAATTGGTGAAAAGAAGATCAAGTATAATGGGGCTCCAACTAAGCATTAAATATGCTGGGATAACACGGTACGTATTGTATTCATTATTTGTTTTACATTATTTTCATAATGTAATATCGTTATTGGTATTTCTTCTTCTTTCGATAGCCATTCTTGATGATATTTATGTAGCACTGACAAATAGTCTATATCTAATTGTTCTTCTTCGGGTCTATTACGTTTACGTATTCTTTGTAAACATATTTCTGTCGGTGTATTCAAATATAATATATGATCTGGATTTTTCATATTAGATATCATATTATCGTATACGGCTATTTCACAATCGTTTATATTGTTTTGTTCTATATAAAATCTTGTAAACACTTTCTGGCAACTTATCTGTGATCTTTCACAAAAATGATAACCAGGTTTATCACCTATAATTTTTATTGTTTGTCTATGACTTTCTAATGTCGTTAATTGTAAAGGAAAACAATAGTTTATTGGATCCTTTACGCCTAAATACAATAAATTGTAGTCTGTTTTACGTCCACGTACACACGACCATTCGTTTATTCTTTCAGGATATATATAACTGTCTTCAAAAGTTGTAACAATACGTTTTAATAACGTACTTTTACCAGCGCCTATATTTCCTTCCAAACTAAACAACATGTTGTATAGTTATAATCGTGTATTTTTTTTATACACTGTTTGTTGTCTTATACACTTATTACAAAAACTCTTTATTACCATATAGTTTATAGTTACATATTATACACCTTAAACGTTGTAGTTTTTTATTATAATGATACATTTCAATATCTTTATATACTGTATAATAGTTATTATGCTGCTGATGATGTTGTTGCTCTGTTGATGCTGTAATTATACCTTCTTATTCTTGACAAAAGCATCCAATACATCATTGTATTTACGTTTTCTTGGATCTTTATTATTCCTCTTCAATTTCTTCAATTCTTTAATTTTATCCATAGATGATTCGACTTTTAGTAGTGATTTTCCTAACCAATTATCGTCTTCATCATCATCGCTCAATATTACTGTACTATCTGTTGTATCGCTATCATTTTTGTAACGATTTATCATAGCCTCTTGATTAGGCGTTATTTCTTCTTCATCTATAACCGTTATCTCGCATTTCGACGCATAATGTCCAGGCATATGACATTTATAACATAAACGTTCTTCAGGACATACTTTACTTAAATGATCTATACCTCCGCAATTAGTACATATCATATTAGTGCAGTTATTAGCGTAATGGCCCATACGGCTACACTTGTAGCACGTAATATTTTTTAATTTATCGTCATTTGGACATTTTGAAGGATAATGACCTATGTTATGACATTTATAACATTCGCATTTATCCTCTTTACCGTAATATGACCTATTTTATAACATAAGCCACATTTTGGTGCATCACATTTTGTTACATAATGTCCTAATTGATGACAATCTGTACATTTAGCAGCTTTCTTATATTGTATTTTTACATTTTGTTGTACAGCTTTTGAAGCTTTACAATTAGCCGAACAATGGCCTAATGTATTACATTTGTAACACCTATATGTAGAGTAGTCTCGAGTATCCATGTTTAACGGTATTAGCTCTGACAATGTAACTAATAACTATTACGTATCTTCTTTTATAGATATCTCAAGTGGTTATGGCTATATAAGAAGTTACAATAACCAATAAACAACATCAACTATGCCTCTTGTCGATTACTCGCAATATACGGATGAAGAAACATCCGATAATGAAGAAATTGATAATAACGATTCTACATATGACATATGCGAAAGAGATGTTAGAATTTCGCGTAAATTTAAAACATCTAGCAGAGTTTATGATCTTGTTATTGATGGCGGTAAACGCTACACACCCGATATATTTAACTCTATAGTAAATGATTTAAAGAAATACGGTAGTGTTGATGACAATGATAAAATCAGAATTTCTGTTACACATCCTACATTAGGCTTTGGTATACATATACATTCGCTACATCATCTACAGTTAGTGGGGCTAACATTTTAAATGAGATACAAAAAGTAGCTCAAAGTAATAAAACTTTTAAGATGGAGGACAAAGGTTTAAGACTTGAAATGACACATACTGTAATACCTGGAGGCCGTGGGCGAAAACGTTTACCAATGTCTCATGGTACTCATATTAGTATAGACAATATGTTAAAAAATAACAATTCTATTGTTAGAATTACTAATTATAATGATAGTATTTGTTTTGCAAGAGCTATATGCGTATGTATAGCTCATGCTAACAAAAATCATACTCCCGAATGGAAAAAATATTGGAAAAATATTCAATATTCTAATCGTATAACGCAAACTAAAGAAGCTAACAATTTATTAGCAGCTTGCGATATACCTACAAATATTGAATGTGGCCTTAAACAATTTAAAATAATGAGTGAACATTTAAAACCATTATATACTTTAAAAATTTGGGGTCAGCATGGTCAATTGTTATATACGTCTCAAGGTAATGGTGGTACAACGTTACATCTTTATAATCACCATCATCATTTTGATTCTATAATAAGTATATGCGGTTTTAAAGGACGTAGTTATTATTGTGATTCTTGTAATGTATTCTATAGTTGTATTAGCAAACATAAATGCTCTACTATATGTATTTGTTATGCATCATCTATATGTCCTTACGTAACTTCTATACATTGTAACGATTGTAAAAGGACATTTCGTAGCGATAAATGTTACGAAAATCATAAATATATAAGACGAACAACAAACATTTGTTCACAGATTTATAAATGTAAAGATTGCGGTCAAACGATTATAGCTACGAATAAAAATCATTTATGTGCTGGTTCTAGAAAATGTAAATACTGTAAACAAATAGTTGGTGAAAATCATGATTGTTTTATACCTCAATATAATAATGATATAACTATAAATCAAATATATATTTTCTACGATTTTGAATGTATGTTTTTAAGTGAACATTCGCCTAATTATTGTGTAGCTCATAAAGTATGCGATATTTGTATATCAAAACCTATAGAGGATCCTTGTAAATGTTCTAAAGAATCTAGACAAAGGATCTTCTCTGGTTCATCAACTTTAAAAAAAATTTGTTCGTGGTTATTTCAACCCATACATAAAGGTGTATGCGCTATAGCTCATAATTCTAAAGGTTATGATGCGCAGTTTATATTAAGGCACGTAATACAAGAAGGTGTTTCTAAACCATCCGTTATTATGAGAGGTAATAATATAATTTCTTTGAAATATTTAGACGTTACACTTATCGATTCTTTAAGTTATCTACAAATGCCATTATCGGCATTTCCTAAAACTTTTGGTATTGATGAATTATCTAAAGGTTATTTTCCTTATTGGGCAAATACAGGTGAATATGATAATTACGTAGGCCCTTATTTACCATTACATTTATATAAACCAGGTATAATGAATCCTGAGGCTAGATCTACTTTTTTAAAATGGTATGATCTTAAAGTTTCTGAAAAATGTATTTTTGACTTTAGATTAGAAATGCGTTTATATTGTATATCAGATGTTGATATATTAAGACGTGGCTGCGGTTTATTTATTAAACTTTTTATCAATAGCGAAGGCCTTAATCCTTTTACAGAAGCTCTAACATTACCTGGGGCTTGTAATAAAACTTGGAGAAAAAACTATTTACCCGAAAAGTCTTTAGCCATTATATCAGATGCTGGCTATCCTAATAAATGTAGATATTCTATTAAAGCTATTAGATGGTTACAGGGTGAATGTTATATACATACAATTAAAATTAAACATGCTCTTAATGGTGGTGAACATAAAATTGGTACTTTCTACGTTGATGGTTTCTGCGAACAAACAAATACTGTTTATGAATTTAATGGTTGCTTTTTTCATGGATGTATTAAATGTTATAAAAAACGTACTATTATTAATCCTTATTCGTCTAAAACAATGGATTCTTTATATAAAAAGACCGTTACAAGAAAAAAATATACTATGTAAATTAGGCTATAACGTTATTACTATGTGGGAATGTGAATTTGATAATCTTTGTAAATCTGATATAGATTATAGATCTTTTATAGAGAAATTTTCGAAACATTTAGATCCTATTAGACCTAGAGATGCTCTATTTGGCGGTAGAACTAATTCTGTGAAAATATATTATAAGGCTAAACAAGATGAGGAATTAAAATATGTAGATATTTGTAGTTTATATCCTTACGTTAATAAATATAGAGAATATCCTATTGGACATCCCAATATACTTACAGCTGAAGATATAGATATTAATAATATTACTAAATATAGAGGTATTATTAAATGTAAAATATTACCGCCACAATCTTTATGGTTCATTGTAATAAAAAAATGGTATTTCCTCTATGTATGAAATGTGCAACGGATGATATAGCAGTTTGTAATCATGATGCTAATGATAGATGTTTAATAGGTACTTGGACAATGGTTGAAATCACAGCCGCTATAGAATTAGGATATAAAATTATTACGATCTATCAATTATGGTCTTGGGATAATTGGTCCGATAATGTATATTCTGAGTATATCAATACATTCTTAAAAATTAAACAAGAGGCTAGTGGTTATCCATCATGGGTTAAAAATGTAGATGATGAAATAAAATTTAAAGATGATTATTTTAAAATTGAAGGCATACTATTAGACATAGTAGTTAAAAATCCTGGCTTAAGAGCTTTTGCTAAAGCTATGTTAAATTGTTTATGGGGCAAAAATGCTCAAAATAATACTATGACCGAAACAGAATATATTAGTAATGTTGGCTAATTTTTTGAATTAATGCAAAATCCTGATATTACTATACACTCTCTAGAATTGTTTAATAATTGTCAGTTTTTATTAGCTGCGTATACAGATAAAAATAAAGAGTATTTACCTCACGAATCAGCTAATGTACCGGTAGCTGCGCATGTTACGGCATATGCTAGATTAGTACTTTATAATGAACTTAAGAAATTAGGTAATAGAGTTCTATATTTCGATACAGATAGCTGTATTTATATTAAAAGACCAAATACTTACGATATACCTATTATTAATGGACGTTTAGGCTGCTGAGCTGATGAAGTACCATCGGGTAAAATTATCGAATATGTTGGTTTAGGACCTAAAAATTATGGTTATAAATATATTGATTCAGATGGCTTAACTATTACTAAATGTAAGGTTAAGGGTTTAACGCTAGATTATAACACATCTGAATTGGTAAATTTTAAAACTATGGTAGATTGTGCTAATGATCGCGAAAATTATGCAACTACAATACATTATGATTCAAAAATTAAAAAGAATCGTAACAGAACTGTAACTACTGAACATCGTACAAAATTATTTCGTTCTGTTTATACAAAACGTGTTATTGTTAACCGTTTTGATACCATTCCTTTCGGATATAAAAACGATCTAAATACCTCTATAGTTACTCATTAATTATGCCTATCAGAACGAGAGATAACGTTATAATATTCTATAATAGTGACGCAGTGTTTAGTAAAATGTATAAATGTACATTTAAAGATAATTCTGATATAATATTTAATTGTGTAGAACAATATTATCAATATAATAAATGTATAACTTTTGGTAAACATTTACTAGCTGAACAAATATTAAATGAAGTATCACCGTATCAACAAAAGAAATTAGGTGGTACTTATTTTAATAGTTTTAATTCTGATATTTGGAATAAAAAACGTTTTGAAGTTATGTTTCAAGGTAATATGTATAAATATCTACAGAATAAAGAACTATTACAAACACTTTTAGATACTAAACATTCTAAATTTGGTGAAGCTAGTAGTCATGATCTTTATTGGGGTATTGGTTTAAATATAAATGATTCTAATGCTCTTTTACAATCTAACTGGTACGGTGAAAACCAATTAGGTTTAATTTTAACAAATATTAGATACTGGTTAAGACGATCTATAAGAACTAAACATCTTAGACATTGTTAAAAGTACTTGAATTTCAAAACATAACCACTTCAATATATACTATAAATATAAGACTATAGTATAGTGGTTTACAACAGTTATGGATAGTAAGCATAAGCAATTAGATCTTTTTATTAGCGCTAAAGAGAATACTAAAAATAAGGAATTAGATCTTTTACTTAATACTAGAATGAATAATATACGGGAAAAAACTCATCATATTGTTGATACTAATTATGGTTTACAATATTCTAAAGTATTTTTAGGTATAAATTGTGAGGTGTTCATTGAAATGATAAATGATGAAATCATTAGAAAAGTTAGCTCTAATGTTGACTTATCTATAAAACCACAATGTATTATTACATTGGATGGTGAACCATATGAAGATTTTTATGGAATGCTTTTTATAAATGCACCTAAATATTTAGGGCCTGATATGGATATAGAAAGTATATTGAAACATTTTTTATCAAAATATAATATAATTATTATACCAGCTATTAATATGCCTTCTATGTGTAGAACTATAGGTATACACTATGATTCTTGGCTTTTAATGTATAATGAATATATTATATATTGTAAACAAAATATACTGCCTTATGATAATGATTTTGTAAATGTACTTGATGTTTTACTGCATAAACATTCCATCAGAGATTGGTAGATTTTTAAAGTGTGTTTTCAAGTATGTAGACGGTCTTATATACTATATAAGACCATACACTCTATAGGTTTTAGTATGGTTTTAACTACGATGGATAAACATATTATTTATCCTTCGTCAGTTGATTTAGATATTGTTAACGATTATAACGAGTATTTAACTTATAGAAATAAATTACGTGTTCTACGAGATAATAAACATTGTGCTAATTGCGTAGATTGCTTAACTACTGTTAAGAATAAATTGCAAGCATGTAAAGATAATCATTATGAACTTAATCTAGATTCTTATCACGAGAATCCTTTTTTCCTAGGTTATAAAAACAAACATCATAAAGGTATAATTATTAATGGTTCATTACTTACGAATGAACAAATACAAAATACAGAACGTACTATATTTAATTTTACGGTTACAGCTGTAGATGGTTCAACAAAATGTATAAGATAACTCATGAAACAAATCCTGAATGTACTCTAGATAACTTTATATACAGATCGGCTCTACTACATGCTTTTTTTAACATCTGTGGATAATTATGATGTATTGTCATACGATATCATACATAATGAATTACATTCTAATTATTTCTATAGTACATTTTTAAACAGTATTGAATATATCAGCTGTTTATTACGTAAAGAAGTTTTTCGATGGTTATACCAAGATTTCGTGGATGTTATTCTACATAATGATATAGTATCGTAGCTACTGTTTAATAGTTGGATTAAATATACACATTTGTTGGAACATGATAATACTGACGACGAAGATACACAGTTTTGTAATTTC
Organism: Archivesica marissinica; assembly: GCA_014843695.1. Classification (NCBI taxonomy): domain Eukaryota; kingdom Metazoa; phylum Mollusca; class Bivalvia; order Venerida; family Vesicomyidae; genus Archivesica; species Archivesica marissinica. The sequence goes on along the minus strand of CM026390.1, from coordinate 12,035,046 downwards.
ATCAATAATATGAAAGATTTAACTGTTTCCAGTGAAAATAGATCTACATAATGAATAAATATCGTGTTTACTTCTACCAACTTTGGGGTGAAGAGTGCGACATATGTCTACAAAATGACATTGATTATTTTTTTATTAATGAATGTACTTGTAAACATCTTATATGTTTAACGTGTGTTTCTAAACTTACTAAATGTCCTTTCTGTAGGAAACAATTTACTAGTGATACTCTAATGTTTACCGATGGATATCAACTATGTGATGATGCGCTATTAATATATGCAGAAACTCATTGGTCTTTTGATATTTCATTACCTTATAATATGTATACTGAGTTGCAAAATGTTTAAAATTATGTATCTAACTGATAATTATGTGTTACTATTACGAATTATGGGGTGAAGAATGTAGTATTTGTTTAGACACTAATAACGATTTTTATTTTATTAACGAATGTAAATGTAAACATCTTATATGTTTAACGTGTATATCAAAAATTAAAAAATGTCCTTTCTGTAGACATCTATTTAGTTCTGATATTCTAATGTTAACGGATGTTTATCGTATACACGATTTAAACTATCCATATAGTTCACGTTTAGTTACTGGCGACCAATATAGACTTTTAACAAACACTAATTTTGATGAATTATCTCTTGTTACCTATGAATTACAAGAATTGTATACTAATATTCTTGATGCTGAACTTATATATATGTATAATCAAAGAGATAATTTTAATGAATTAGTGCTTGTTACCAATGAATTGCAAGAAATGTATCCTAATATTATTGATGCTGAAAGTGTATATATACATAATCTATTGATGCATTGAACTTTTGTATAACCATGCTAGATTATTATTCTGCGTTAGACTATAGCTTCATGAAAATAAAATCATTATGTAAACATTTATATTCTCACTTTTTATTTACTAATATACCTAAAAAATATATTAGTACGAAAATATATTTAATTTATATATTTTATATATAAAATAAATATATGGGATTTATATAATCGATATATTTATTATCGATTTTTTATTTTACCTATTGGTTTTTGGCATGATGGTACACTTTTTTACTCTTTATTCAACCAAAAATTTTACAATTATACTGATTTCTTTTGGCATGATGGTACATTTTTTTTTTTATTCCCCCCCCTATACTACTCACATGCACCGGTAGTCTGATGCAACTGTCACGTGACTTGTCCAGCAGACGAATATAAATAAACAAATCATTGGGAGAATATTTCCACCGAAACTGATACGGTTTCTGAGCAATTCAGGTAGCTTTCCGAATTTTAAAAACCTCCAGCTAACCCGAACAATAGTGCCATTTCTGATTAACACCAATAAGCGTGTTTTATAAATTCAATGATGTTATTCAAAATAAGATATTCAACAAGTTCTGGTGTATAGATAAAAATCCATGGATCGCTGGTTCGATCCCCGTCTGACCATAATAAAATTAGCAGTCTTTGAGGTGGGACTTTAAACCGAGGTATCGTGTCGGTGCTGTACATCGTGCACGTAAAAGAACCAGAGGAGACTCTGGAATGTGTCTCTGTCTGTATCATGCACTATCCTTCAAAATCTAAAATGATTAATTTCTTCAGGAGGCGTCGCTCATATGGGCAACCGGTAGCAACGATAAATAAACGCAAAACACAAACAAAATAACAATATTACGCCATGCATAGGTGGCCTGAAGTCTTGAGTTCCCCATATAAACGGGTGCCGTTGCAATAGCAGAATTGAGCAGCAAGGTCACGTGATGAAGGTAATACTCGACACAAGTATTCTGAAAGTTTTATTCACGACTTAAGAAAATAATAATATACGGCAAGTGCAATTAACAATGTTTACATTATATGTGCGATTTATGCCGAGCACAGGTTCCACCACTCTACATATCGGGAATAAAGCCACTGGCGATTGATCGATTGAATTACTTTTGGAAAGGCCCACGAATATAAATGTGCACCTGATGTGTTGTAAGTATTGAGAAAGGGACAGACGGCATTCTATGCATTCTAATAAATAAATAAACACGAAAATGAAATTTACTGGAATACTAGGATATCTTGCTATAGGTATCACCATTATAATAATAGGACGTCTAAGTTACAATGTATCTGTATGGAACTGCTGCAATAAGGACAGTCCAAGCCTGAGAAGTAGTGATTCACAATTAAAGGAACATACTAGATGCGTAAACATCTCTGAACGAACTTCTGCTTTACATGAAAAACATAATATCATACATACGGATAACGATGCATTAGCTCTGCCAAATGAAAGTGTGCTTAAATCAAAAGTGGCTGGTAAATATAAACTGACCAGAGCCAGTGAAATTAACTACGGTAGTAACCATGATATCAACTGGACAGTTATTGTGACAGTCAACAATGGATATTGGGACTTCTTCCAAAACTGGTTCCGGTCGTACCGAAACATGAACATAACATTTCCAATCGTAGCAATTGCTGAAGAAAATCTTGTTTACATGAAGTTGAAAACATTTTATTCGGATATAATTCATATTGAAAAGAGTGAATTCACAGCCGCAAAACAAGCCGTAAGCTATGGCAGTAATTCCTTTAGCCAACTTGTCTCCCAACGGCCTACACATATTTTAAAATATATTACACGCGGTATCGACGTCCTATATGCAGATATTGACGCGGTTTGGTTACAGAATCCATTTCCGTATTTTAATGGAGATTTTGACATGTGGATGCAGCTAGACTCTGTTGTCGGTAACGTACCCACATACTGCACGGGCTTAATGGCCATTAGAAGTAATGATGCGACCGTACATCTACTACGAAATTGGGAACAATCCCTGCGTGACCACGTGGACATTAATCAAGCTGCGTTTAATAGGATCATTGTAAAGTCACCTGTGCGTCTTTCGACTTAATTTCCTTCAGGAAAGCAATATTTTGTGGAATACACAGATGTTCAACGTTCTAATGTTGTCATCGTACATAATAACTGGATAGTTGGTCACGACAAAAAAAGGAAACGATTTCAAAATATGAGCTTATGGTTCGTTCATAATGACTCAGAGAGTGTTATAGTTTAAACATATTTTATTTCAAGCAATGTAACATATATACATATAGCAATTACATTACAATATAATATTTTATGTTTTGAAAAAAGGATTAGATCCGAAAGCTAGATTAGCTTATAAATGTCTTCTCCTTAGAAACTGGTTTGCTGTAAAGTTGGCGGTAAAATAATGTGCTTGAAATGTTTAACAATACAAGATTCATAATGCGATTTAGATAGAAAGAATACGATATTGTAGTTGAGATAAGAAAACAGACATTATAATGTTGAGGAATGCTAATAAAAAGAATATGGTTGAGTCTAACTGTAAGAGATTGTTCTAATCTATAATATGTGCAGACTCACAACAATTATTGTATGAAGAAAGTAACAATATTAGGTAAAATGAGGTATGATATGATATCGATATAGTTTGCTAGATATTTATCTTAGTGGCTTAAAATGTATGGTATTTGTAACTAATACACTTAGTGTTCATCTTAAAGCAGCATTATATCGTAATAAAGGATGTTTTGGGTAAAATATAAATACTAATGTTGAGTGTTTACAAAAATCGAAATAGTCACTCAGAAACGATAAAATTCCAATCAACACACGAAATGTAAACACGCACAGCGCGCATGCGTGAACCAACAGAGGATGTAGAAAACAACGTATATATTTTGAACATGAAAGACTATCTATCTACCTTCCTCTAATGTCGAACCCCTCGCGGGGATGTAGAAATGTCCCTTAAAGACTTAGCTAACAGAGGTATGAATCAACATATCAAGTAATTTAATTAAAAAAGACAACGTGGGACAAATGGGGACGATGCATTCCGAATGTAAACAAGTGCGGACGATGCGTTCTGGTTGTAAACAAGTGCGTGACCGATCGACTCGGAATGTCCTACTTTCGGTTTCGAGTTTGGTTTATCGCAAGAAAACACTGTTTACCAAATTAACATAAGCATATAAGTATAATGTTAGAATGTGTAGCAGCATTGTTACCCATACGTAAAAATTTAATTTTTCAAATATATTTTATTTCATACGATGTAATGCTGCTTTAAGTAATAATAAATATATAATTAAGTAATAATAAATAAAAGAATCAATCAACGTTGATGATAAATCAGCCTAATTGTTTTCAATTCAAGTAGAAGTAATAAGATCTTGAGATTTGATTTGGAATGTTGAGAGCCAGGAACTGACCTGTTAGTCATTCAAGTTCATGGACACGTTTGCTGTCCCTTATATAGTCATGTACAACAAGACAGATTCTGTTGTTGATGTTGTCACAAATGGTTTGATCTCCGTGTAAGAGAGTGTACAAAGTTACAGCATAGAAGTTTCTTGTATTAATTTTGTTCTGATGTTGGTATATAGTGTGCATTCCAAGAAGAAATGGTGATTACTTTCAACAAGACCGCATTGGCAAAGAGATGTTAGAGATACGTTTTTGCTATACAGGTGTTGGTTTAAGGAGCAGCACTCAGTACGTAATCGGGCATGATAAACTTGCCATTTCCTGGAGCCAACATAAAAGTATTTAGGAGTTTTAGATATATTTCCACGAAGACTGTGTTTGAAAGAAGATGGTGTATTAGCTGCGTTTCTTAGGTTATATGTGGTAGTTTCACCCACACGTTGTGGCACAAGAGAAGATAGATGTTTGGGAGTAAGACCAGTTTTCATTTTATACAAATGAGTAAGTATGTGGTTAAGTCGACGTTTGTCTAATGATTCCCACCGGACTTCCCTATGCAGTTTATGAAAAGAAACAAGTTTTGTTGCACCGGGTGCAATTCGAGAAGCTTCATTCTGGATCTTGTCGAGTTCGTCTTTTTCATACTGAGTGCAATTGCAGTACAGAACATCGGCATATTCTAGAATTGGTCTGATGAAAGAAGTATAAATGGTTTCAAGTGATCGTCTTTCCAATAGGAATTTGAATCGTCGCATGAAATGTATTCTCGTCCATGCTTTATCAGTAATGTCGCATGAAATGTATTCTCTTCCATGCTTTATCAGTAATATGAGTTACATGAGTATGCCAAGAGCCGTCGTTTGAGAAGTGAACACCAAGGTGTTTATGAGACGTGATGGATGAGATTCATTGATTATTCATGAGTAATGCTGGGTGATGTGGTCTATGTGTTTTGCGTGAGATGATCATAGATTCAGTTTTTGAATGATTAAATGTGACTAACCATGCCTCCGCCCAATTGGATAGTTTATTGACTACAAAAGAATTCATTTAAGAGATCAGAGAGTGTTAATTTATCGACGAGAGCTTGCAGCTCTATGCTTGTATTGTCGTGTATTGCAGTATGCATCATTGTACTGCGTGTCACACGAACACATTTTATGAACATAATTCATATAGGATAAATTTGGTTTGTATATTTTTTTTGCAGTATAAAATTTTATTGAACCATATGTTAATGTGGAAGTACATCGGTGAAAAAGCAAATGTCCACAGAATGTAATTTGGAATAATTTTTTTCCAAATATTTGCAGCAGAATCCTAGTATTTTAAACTAATAACAATTATTTACACAAAATAATGTAAATATGGCAACAAGATGTATGCAGCAGATTTACCGTTATATCTCAATTGTGTGCGTATGCATATTTATTTTTTAGACTTAATCTGATTAAATTATTACTAAACGACCATATCTCGCGATTAGTATAAGACTGCAATAGTACATAAGCATACATTCAGGAGCGTGGCTGACCGTTATATGAAGTCATACTTTCACTTTGGAAAGTTTGCAGACCGCAAAAAACATTGTCTATTGATTTAGATTTGATAGTTAGTGATCGAATGTATTCGAAAGCATTTGTAGTAGCAATCCTATTTATTGGTGAAACATGCATTATTTTGACTTTAATGTCGCTTTAAGTTACCTAACATATCTAACTTGCTGCGTTGGTTTGACTTTAATGTCGCTGTAAGTTACCTAACATATCTAACTTGCTGCGTTGGTTTGACTTTAATGTCGCTTTAAGTTACCTAACATATCTAACTTGCTGCGTTGGTTTAGAATTGTGGATGTTTACACTTATATAGACCATATAATCACAGCCTTAACATTCATACATTATGGGGAGTTAAGGTCGTATGTTCCTTTAATTGTGAACCCTCTGGGGAATGCCGAATAATTCCATGCAGCTGCGGAAGGTCTGTGGCTTTGTTTGTTTTGTTGCGTGCCACGGGTATAGGTACCTCCGGCGGACAGACCGGATATCAACATAGAAACACAACAATCATGGCCAATGTAGCGAGCGGACCAGCGGTAAACACGCTGGACTTGTAACCAGGGGGTCGCAGGTTCGATCCCCGGCTACACAATACTAAAATGCATAATATTATGACTCATATCATATAGCTCTAGTATTTCGGATGAGACCTCGTGTCGGTGCTTTACACCGTGCATGCAAATGTAAAATGACAAATCTCTTCAGGATGCGTCGCTCATATAGGCACGCACATGCACACACGCACACCACACCACACACTACACACACTTATTTTAATGTACAGTATTCGGTACCTAGTACCGATACATTATCTAGGAATTATGTTTTTTTTTATTGAAATAGCACGCTCATTCACATGGTTCGCCGGCGGCTGAATCATCATCATCATCATCATCATCAAGATTATTTCATGTGAGGAAGCTGGCTTTAGATAGGTCGGTGTTTCTTCCTGCTAGGAGGGGCACCCGGGGTGTTCATTCGCCAATATTAACTGCACAATCGCTATATGACCTAAGGTGTAAACCCCAAAAATAGCAACTACAAATTATTATTTTGGACATTTCCATCTTAAATCACACTTTCTATTCTAGATCTCTGACCAGGATACATCACAATAAGCAGCGGCGTAGCCAGCTGAAAATTATGTGCACGCCCGTTTGAATTAAATTAAGTACGGTAGGGTGGTCAGGGTGCTTCTTCCTTTCGATTTTTTTTAGATCTAGACATCAAACGGTGCACACTGGCACCTTTTAGGGGACATTTATACACTAACAAACACATAAGAAAATTCAGTTTTCCATCTACTACTGTTGATCTATATCCAGCAAAAAAGCAACAACAAAAATCCTGAAAATAATGTGCAAGCCTGGGCGTTGTGGCGTAAAAGCAACCATCGCCAGAACGAGAAAGACACCAGACAAATGGCATATTTTTGTTTCACAAGAGCTAGTAAACTTGCATGAATAAGTCGGAGCCATGTTATTATGATAAAGTTTTCCACGGTAGGCGTAAGTTCCTCATCCGCCGTGGGTACCTCATCGTGATGGCTGATAGGTCCACCTCTCCGAAGTAAACTATCGTCAACAAAACTTGCGAGGCGTTGGTATAAGTCTTCTGGTCTCTCCCTAGGTTCTAATTTTATGTCGTTGAAGTCAAGAAAGTGACCACCTGTAGTCTGGAACCCGAAATCTTGACGGATGGTCTGCCAGACAGTATTGATGCTAGTCGACCCCACCGCACCCACCACGCCAGAACGAAAAAGACACCAGACAAATGGTTTAATAAACAGATTGTTTAATCAGTAAAATTACGCGATTAGGACACTTCAATGGCGGAGAATCAGACAAGGGAAGTAACCGTGTAATACCCAACAAGTATAACATACTGGCGCTACCTCTTTTTCTTTAAAAGATTAATTCCAGTAGTCAAATACTGAACATTATTCAGTGTAACTTTCATGATACAATATCAAGCAAGTAATACTAGACGAGAAATTATATGATAAACAGTACTGTTAAAGGTAAGCACAGATGCTGTGATAATAAACCAAACTATTATCCATATAGTAATTAGAAATAACAAACAGAAACAAAACTATATACTACAAACTTCTACCTGAAGAGTTAAATTGTCATAAACAGTGATACATAATCACTACACTTCCAAATTATAGGTACTAGTAACTGACATAAACTGATATACTGGTTCTGCTAGCCTCACTGCTAGGACATACTATCAATGTTCACTAAAATAACCTAATGTAATCACTGTTTGTAGTGTTGTTTCCCTACTAAATATAGTCAGATAGGTAAGCCGGTGGCTTTCTGATGCGTTGTGGCCTTGTTTGTATGTTATGACTGTCATCATGAATGTCACCGGTGTTCTCGAGACCTGGAGATGATGGTGGTCCTGGTACACCAATCAAGATAGGAATGGGAGCAACGTCTTGTTGACTGGTATCAGGTGTGGACAATGTTGTTGGAATTGTAACTAATGATGGGTGTTCACTGATTGTTGGACTATATTCACTCTCGTCATCAGACATATGACTATGATCTGAATGCACAAACAAATGCTCGGAATGCATATCACTGAAATCACGTGGAATACGGTAACACTCGCTTTGTTTCACTTTATAACTAGAGGCACGTAACTAACTACCTGAGAACTTTTTCACAAAACACCACTCTCCATCACATGAAACCACAAGATACCTATTACGGGCTTTCAACTTGCTTTTATCACAGAACAAATACACTATATCACCTACACACACACGATCTGATGGCCTGTGGCGGTGATGTTTCGACTTGGAATCTTCGCTGTGTTGATGATTCAAATTGCTGGACTCGTGTTGCTGTAGAATGAGCTCTCTGTCAGAAATGGGGAGTTTATCATGGGTGAACTGTGACCTCTGTGTCCATAGCTCGCGAGCCGAAACACCAGATTTTCGTAGACGTGAGTTTAATCTTGCGACAACAATGGCAAGGTCTAATTTCGAGATTGGGCCTCCTCCGGATTCATAGCGTAGTATTTCATGTTCTAACTCTTGGATAGCTTTCTCTGCGACAGGATTTTTGTTAATGATTTTAACGCGCCCGATCTCTAAAACAATGTTCAACTTTTGTAATGAAGTGTCTGACTGAAGAGATATAAAACCAGGTGCAGGGTCTACACGAATAATAGTTGGGGGACCATCTAAGGGATGTAACTCTGTACACATACACATTACGGCTTCACGGATTGTGTCCCTTCTTTCGTCGGTGATGATACAAGCTTTTGTGTAACTTGTTACAGTTTCACGCACCACAAGAATAGTTTGTAAATTGCGTTTCAAAATATCTGCTGCGAATGAAACACCTATGACATCTGGGGGGTCCTCACTAGTCTGTTTGGATGCGCAGTCTGGGAAAGATCGCAATGAGGCACATAAATGACACTGTGAAGTTACCCGTTCAATGGCACTATGCAGGTCTAAAGCAAAGAAGTGCCTTTTCATGACAAGCTCAAGTTGGTGTCTAGTTGGGTGGTCCAGTTTAATATGTAGAGCACTGACTAGTCCATCTAGTATGGAGCGTGGGTCCACTATAAGTTGTGAAGAGGTTGAGAGGGGGTCACTGCGCTTAACTACTACTAAATTGTCCTTTGCAATAGTGGCTGTTTGTAGGTAACGCTAAACGTCCTTGATGTTGGTGAGTTTTTTTGATGGACGCGTGCCTTGTTTAAGATGAGCACGTGTTCGGCGGAGGTCTGGACAGTCTGACTGGATCTGTAACCATGATGACCGAGTTGTAAATGGTAGACGTGATAACTTGTTTATGATGTTTTCAATATGTATTGAGCGAACAACCGAGTCTTCTGTGGTGTATATGAATTAGCAAATTTGACAGTTTGGCTCATTGCATTCTGGTGCATTCCTGCTTGAAAAGTCGGATGGCACGTTTGCTGAACCTGCAAGATGGCGGACGCTGAGTTGGTAACGACTAACAATAGACAGGAATGATGTCACTCTCGGGCTAGCTGAGAATTCGCCACGGCATAGTTTTTCCACTGCCTGAACACAGGGTTGGCTGTCTGTTAAAACACATGACTTAGATGTAGATTGTATTATGTAGGGACTAAAATGTTTTATTGCGGCTGCAATACTAAGAGCTTCTATCTCACATGGTAGCCAATTTACTTGGTGTTTGCGCAGCTTAGCACTAAAGAATCCAGCTAAGAGCAATTTCTTATTCCTCATAATGTTGTTCCAATGCCATGTCGGGATACCGAACCGTCTGTAACTATCCATAACTGGTCAGTGGGCCTAGGTATGGCAATAGATCTGTGGTTAGCAAGAGCTGACTGAGCGTCTCTAAATAGCTTGATGGATGAGTCTGACCAAATGTTCTTTTCCTGGGACTTTTTGCCTGCTGATATGTCGTCTAATGGGCTAAGAAACCTTGAATAATGAGGAAGAACTCTTCCAAGAAATTTGTTGGCTCCAACAAACGAACGTAAACCATGGATAGTTTCTGGAAGGGCACAGGTTGATAGAGTTGCAATACGGTGAGGACTTGCGGAAAGTTGACCAGAAGACCAAATCCATCCAAGAATGCTTGTTGTTCTCGGACAAATCAGTTTTGGGTGCTGATAGGTGTAAACCATTTCTCTGTAGGGCTTTAAGGACGTTTTGCCAGTTGTGTAATAAGTCATCAAATGTGTTGGCCCCGCAATACAGGTCATCGGCTAACTTAGCAACATGGCCATCTTGTACCTGGTCACCAAGGACACGGCACATAAGTTCTTCTATGGCTGTCTCTGACCCGGGCATGCCCATAGCACAGCGAGTATATACGCGTACACCTCGGAATGGAGTTGCAACACCACAATATTTCATAGACTGTTTAGCAAGCGGGATTTGATAAAAGGCGCTGGTGAGGTCTGTCTTGATCAAATATTTCCATTGTCCAATAGTGTAGAATCAACATCTGGCATTAAGCTTTGCTGGGGTTTGCTATAGCGTCCTACATCTGCAAAGGCAGTCACTAGACGAAAACCTCCTTGTGGCTTTTTGACAAGAAATGAGGGGTTTAAGTACTCTGCAGTCACACCCACATTCTCGGGCCTGGCAAATACACCCTGTTTTTCTAAATCATCGAACTTTTCCTGCAGTTCTACGAGTTTGTCCTTTGAGTATTGTGGCACTCTACCTTTACGCTGTGGGGGTTCAACAGGTCCCATATTGACAGTAGCCTCAAATTTGCCGGCAGCACCATTATGCCCATTAAATGTAGGTGTAAAAACACCACTGTGCTGTGTTAGTAGGTCTCGAAACCTAACTCTGTCTTTTTCTTGGAGTATGTTATCGGACGGATCAATGGAAACAATTTCAATATGTAACTGATTGTTTTCACTTTGAGAAGTGTGTGTATTGTGGTCACTCAATGTTTCTGTCTGGGGGCAAGTTGTATTTCTTACAAACCCAACATGATCATGTTGACGTATGAGCTTTGGTTTGTTGGTATCATTGACTAATCTTATGGCCACTTGCTGTCAACAGGAACTGCTTTTGGTTCAATAGCTACGGTGTCCTCGGGATTTATCTCAGGTGGTAAGTGTATTTCTAGAAAGGAACCAGGCCATATGACTGTCTTATGTGGCTGTGATCGTAACACAAATGCTTGAGTGCGCCGTACATAAGTATTTGGACTTTTTGTATTGTCTGTTCCATAATGTACTTTGTCAACCTCACCTATTGCTGTCATGGATGGAATCCCGGCTAACACATCCACATCCAGGTCATTTACGACTAGAGCATCCAGAAAAAGTTTGTTATCGCCCCTTGCGAGTGTGATATGAGTTTCCCCAACAATATTTAGGGGTATGACGCCATCTGCTTGGAGAGCACTTTGTTTAGTCCTGCTAATGGGCACCCCAATTTGATCTGCCACTGACTGTTTGATCATACTGATTTCTGCATCACCAATAGTTATTACAACTGGAAACTGTCTAAAGAAGGTCTTCATGGAGGGAGACTGTTTTGTGCTAACGCGCCTAAGTGATGGTGTGACTCGTTGACTAAAAGTGGGCGCGTCTTGTTCTGTGTCATCGGAAAATGTGACATCTTCTGGCTCGTCATCCGACTCTAAATTTGTAGTTTGGCGGATTCTACTTGAAGATGTCATGTATTTTCTGTCTTCATCTGGTAAATACTTGCAGTTGCTCAGAAAGTGCTGATATTTTGGTCGACCAGCTTGTTTACACAGAGGACAGGATGGAGATCCGCGACTAGGATTTGAACTTGGAGTAAAAGTCTTTCTGAATGTTGAACGCAAGACTCTTGCTTCAGCAAGGGTATGAACTTCATCAATGAGGCTGGGAATGGCAAGGGATATTTCAGGTTTCAACGAAGCCAATCTTAAATCTGTGGCATATTTTTGTTTCACAAGAGCTGGTAAACTTGCATGAATAAGTCGGAGCCATGTTATTATGATAACGTTTTCCACGGTAGGCGTAAGTTCCTCATCCGCCGTGGGTACCTCATCGTGATGGCTGATAGGTCCACCTCTCCGAAGTAAACTATCGTCAACAAAACTTGCGAGGCGTTGGTATAAGTCTTCTGGTCTCTCCCCAGGTTCTAATTTTATGTCGTCGAAGTCAAGAAAGTGACCACCTGTAGTCTGGAACCCGAAATGTTGACGGATGGTCTGCCAAACAGTATTGATGCTAGTCAATCCCACCGCACCCACCACGCCAGAACGAAAAAGACACCAGACAAATGGTTTAATAAACAGATTGTTTAATCAGTAAAATTACGCGATTAGGACACTTCAATGGCGGAGAATCACACAAGGGAAGTAACCGTGTAATACCCAACAAGTATAACATACTGGCGCATACTATTTAAATACAACCTGTTCCAGTTTATGTACTATTGACGTAGATGTATAGTAGTACATTCTTTGTTTAAAGCAGCATTACATGAAATAAAATATATTTGAAACATTCAATTTTTACGTATGGCTAGCAATGCTGCTACACATTCTAACATTATACTTTGTATGCTTATGCTCATTTGGTAAACAGTGGGTTTTTTGCGTTAAAACAAACTCGAAACAGAAAGTAGGACTTTCCGAGTCGATCGGTCACGCACTTGGTTACAACCAGAACGCATCGTCCGCACTTGTTTACATTCTGAATGCATCGTCTCCATTTGTCCCACGTTGTCTTTTTTAATTAAATTACTTGATATGTTGATTCATACCTCGGTTAGCTAAGTCTTTTAGGGACATTTCTACATCCCCTCGAGGGGTTCGACATTAAAGGAAGATAGATAGATAGTATTTCATGTTCAAAATATATACGTTGTTTTCTACATCCTCTGTTGTTTCACGCATGCGCGCTGTGCGTGTTTACATTTCGTGTGTTGATAAACAAATTCGCGTATACGACGGTATAAATTTATTGGAATTTTATCGTTTCTGAGCGACTATTTCGATTTTTGTAAACACACACATATTAGTATTTATATTTTACCCAAAACATCCTTTATTACGATGTAATGCTGCTTTAAGTTGGGGTTTTAACGTCACACCAACAGCGCAGGTCATACGGCGACTATCCAGCTGTTATTGTTGTAGGAGAGCCAGGGAACAGGCGTTGATTTTGCCTGGTCAGTCAAATAAATATATTTTAACACCGATACTATTAATTGGACCGTAATGAAACTCATAATATATACAAAATGTGATTTTACCAGAAGTTAAAAAGTGAACAATCGACAGACTGGAACTCGTGGCGGTTAGGTGTAGTAATACGCCGATACCCATCTGAGAAAAACCACCGACCTTCTGCAAGCCAGCTGGATCGCTTATTTCGATCCAAAGTTGAATTCGAACCTTCAGCGGTGACGGGTAAGTGATATGAAGTCGACGACCGTAACCACTCGGTCATGCACGGAGGCCCTAGTAGTATATGTATAGCATTATAGGGTAACCTGCATGAATATAACTCATTAGGAATTGCTGTGAACTAGAACACACATCAACTCAAATCTTCAACTTTATTCCTCCTTAACATATTAACATTCCAAAACTCCGGTCATAAAATGTGGTATGAAATCACCACTCATGTAAGATCCTATTTACAGTTTACATCGGCTATGTCGAAGTTTCCGGTTATCTCGAAGTCGGATCTAAGATGATATATACAGTTTACATCGGTTATGGCGAAGTTTCCGGTTATCTCGAAATCGGATCTAAGATCCTATATACAGTTTACATCGGTTATGTCGACGTTTCCGGTTATCTCGAAGTCGGATCAAAGTCCCGTTTCAGGCACTATCATGTTACATATAACGGGCTCCGTTTATATTGAATTTCGTTAAGTCAAATTTCGGTTAAGTCGAAGTATTTTGTTCGGTTGGACGGAATTCGACATAGCGGATGTAGGCTGTATGTGTATATATATATTGCTGTGTTTATTGTCTGTCGCACGTTCTTGTATTGCGCTCATCCAATTCAAATGGAACTTGGAATAAAACATATGCTAAGTTTCAGATCCGATCTCTTATTCTCCTACCCACCTGAACAGTGTGACCTCAAATCCTCCTATGGCAAGCTCCAGCAAGTTCGATCCCCGCTGGAGCCGTTACGAGTGTGCCCTTAGGCAAGGCATTTAAATTCCACGTTGCCTCTTCTTCTCTCCCTCGTGGCGATGGATTACATCAGGAATAGGGTATCGAGAGTGATTAATATAAGTTGTAAGAACTTGTTTCGCAATCGAGCTAAAATAAATTTATATAAACTACAAGCTTCGGCGGTTAACCAGTACATGATACACCAGCACCAAGCTCCGTAAGAAACTGCAAACGTTTTCATATAAAGATACACGGTGTGAGCTGGGCTCGAACCGGTGACCATCATGTACGATAGGTTACAGTGGTATACAGGTCAGCGGCATTAACCTCTCTCTGATGAATGAATATTTATTTTATGCTAATTGATGTAATGCAGTGTTCTATCAGTGAGATATAATCCATATCTCACTGCATATCAGTCACTGTATTTTGCCGGACTGCTTTATTTATTATCTCCCTTCCCAATACACTATTCTTGCACCGTTTCACACGTGTCATTTAATGTTCACCGTTTACCTGGCTTCAATGACATTAAAGGAACATACATACATACAATGACACTATTTACCTGTATTATTGTTTTTGTTATGAAACAAATCAAAAGCGAAATACAACTGACAATGTCTCGAATTTTGTCACTGCAAATTGTAACAATAAATGTTTTCATGTATTTTCCTCGATTCAACTTTAAATTCAAGATGGCGGCATATTTGTGTATCGACTCACGACGTATAGTCGTCAATGTATTCACCATTGTTTTTTGAGAATATGTTCATATTTTCTCACTTCTCAGCGAGATATATTCCATATTCACCCAAAACAAACAAATATCCTCTATGTATTACCTTGATATATATACTGAGTCAAAAAAGAAACGATACCTGGTGTTTATGTGTCTAAAATTTCAACATTTATTAAGAAAATTCTTTGAAAATTCATAAGATGATAGTCCAACATGTTTGAAAGAGGAGCACATAAAGCATAATGAGCCTCCGAAACTGTCTGCTGCGTGATGACGTAATTCGTCGGACAGGGGTCTAATGGAGTTTTCACACAGACGTCAATACCGAGTATGGGCACCATTTGCGTCTCTCACTGCAATGCACCGCCGTCGCATCGAACGGAAGAGTATCTGAATCTCTTGCTGGTCAATATTTGTCCACTCCTGACGCAAAACATCCCTCAGTTGGTTTAACGTTACCGGCTGACGTCATCTGACGCGGCGGTCTAACGTATCCCACAAATGTTCTATGGGTGACAAGTCTGGTGACAAAGCAGGCCACGGCAGGGTTTCAATATTGTTCTGCTCCAATAATGTGGTGGAAATCCGAGCAGTATGACACCTGGCGTTGTCCTGTTGGAACAGTGTGACGTTTCTGTTGGCGTTAAAGAACGGCACAACAACTGGCGCAAGGATCTCATCACAGTACCGCTGGGCGTTTAGATTCCCGTCCACCACTAACAGTTCAGTGCGACTGCCGAAGGTGATACCGCCCCACGCCATAACGCTTCCGCCCCCGAACAGATCGACCTGACGTACACATGCGTCGGCGTAACGTTCACCGCGTCTGCGATATACCCGCTCTCTGCCATCCGCTCGACGCAAACAGAACCGCGATTCATCGCTAAACATCACCGAATTCCACTGTAACCGAGTCCAGCGAGCACGTTCCGTCGTCCATTCCCGCCGTACGTCACGGTGACGTCGTGTCAGGATGGGTCCAACGTATGGCCGATAGGCACGAATGCCACGTTCACCGAGCCGGTTCCTGACTGTTTGTGCACTGATGCGATTGTTGGTCATCCCAGGAGTAACGGCAGCTGTGTGCGTAGCAGGTAGGAACCGGTCACGTAAATGTGACGTCCGAATGTGACGGTCCTGTTCACGCGTCGTCACACGTGGTCGACCAGATCTTGGACGGTCGTCCACCGATCCATGTGTTCGATAACGTCGAAGTAGACGTGTTATCGTGATCCGCGTAACCCCGAGTCGATTTGCGACGTCACGCTGACGTAAACCGCCGTCAATCATGCCAATGGCACGCATTCTCTGATTGCGGTTTAGCCTAGGCATTTTGTTAGAGGTAACAATGGGTATGTAAGGTGTTTTTCCTCGATGATAATGCAATACCAGTACAATAAACCGGTTTTCCGATTTGTACATGTGCAGGAAGTTGTCTTTGTTGAGGAGCACGTGCAAATCGGAAATTCGGCGTTCCAGGATTATCGTGTGTTTATTTACCTGTGTTTATGGTTGGCTGATGTTGCAATAAGAAACCCGGTACTGATACGTAATAATATATTAAACCTTTCTATGGTTTTATCCGTTTTACGTCATGTTTAGTTTGGTATCGTTTCTTTTTAACTCAGTATATATATATGTATACTAACAACCCTCGTATAGCGGCTGGTGTAATGATCGATATTTGAACATATTTCTCTGCACGACAATATGTTACGAGATACAAATCTTTAATTAGTCTGGACACCATATGATAGCCTGGGAACAGGCGTCGATATATTTTACCTGGTTAGTCAAGTAAATATATTTTAACACCGATACTATTAATAAGTTTCTGATCATGTCATTTTGCTAGAAGTTAAAAAGTGAAAAATCGACAGATTGGCACCCAGGCTAACCATATGGGTGTAACCGCAATAAACACTAGAGATGAACTTATTGAAAAAGATTATAGAGACACCAATGTGTGTATGTATAATGACAAATTGCATAATTGCTAGATTATAGAGACACAGTGTTTGTATGTATACTGACAAATTGCATAATTGCTAGATTATAGAGACACAGTGTTTGTATGTATACTGACAAATTGCATAATTGCTAGATTATAGAGACACAGTGTTTGTATGTATACTGACAAATTGCATAATTGCTAGATTATAGAGACACAGTGTTTGTATGTATACTGACAAATTGCATAATTGCTAGATTATAGAGACACAGTGTTTGTATGTATACTGACAAATTGCATAATTGCTAGATTATAGAGACACAGTGTTTGTATGTATACTGACAAATTGCATAATTGCTAGATTATAGAGACACAGTGTTTGTATGAATACTGACAAATTGCATAATTGCCTTTATCTTGCAACTTGAATTTTGTCCTCACTATTTGCCACCCATACCTCGTTTCTAGATATTGAATGAAAAGTAGGTACAGAAGAGTAGAATTAGTTTAAACTTTATTTATTGTTCTTCTTTTGTACAAAGAGCATATTATATATGCATCGAAATTATATAAACACACAGGTTGCAGGAAGATAACAAAGGATTGGAAAACAAGATAAATACAATCTTATATAAATTCCTCTCCTAGAGTAGAATTGATGCTACCGGCGGAGACACCAGGTGCCCGTCAGACACGGACGGGAATCCGCGTAGATCCATTGATCTTCCACAATGCAACTGGACAGCTTCTTCCCATACAAGAATTAGACATCCCACAACGGATGTACGCATACTATTACAGCGGTGAGTTAGCCCGGGTTCCAGTCTGTCGATTTTTCACTACAGTCAAACCTGTCTTAAGCAGCCAGCTAAGGGAATCACAGAAAGTGGCTGCTTAGCACAGGTGGCTGCTTAATAGATGTCAAATGTATAACACATTAACATATTGGGAATCTGCAAACTGGCTGCTTAATACAGGTTGGCTGCATAATAGAGGTGACCACTAACACAGGTTTGACTGTAATTCAATTATGGGGAAATGACATCATCAGAAACCCAATACGGCCTAAATTAATGGTCTAGGTGTTAACATAATTATGAGTGTGTGTTTTACGTTTATTTATCGTCGCTACCGGTTGCCCATATGAGCGACGCCTACTGAAGAGATTAGTCATTTTAGATTTTGGAAGATAGTGCATGATACAGACAGAGACCCATTCCAGAGTCTCCTCTGGTTCGTTTACGTGCACGGTGTAAAGCACCGACACGAGACCTCGGTTTAAAGTCCTATATGAAAGACATACATTTTATTAGGGTCAGACGGGGGATCGAACCTGCGATCCCTGGATTACCAGTCCAACTTGTTAACCACTGGACTACAGATCCGACTGTGATGCAATTAACATGACGCCGATATGTCAATAGCTCTGCCGACCCGGCTTATTTGTCGTTGGTGTGGGTCTATAATTAACAGTTCAATTCACAATTTAAATTTTACGAAAAGTTTAATTCTTATTTATTTAACCTGGTTCAGATTCTGGATTAGCGTAATGCAGCCAGCATCTCGGGGAATATACGCTAGTGCTGGATTCGAACGCACACCTACCCAGATTGGGCAGCTAATGGGTGAATTTTGAAACACCCACCTATCCTGGTTGGGCAGCCAATGGGTGCATTTTGAATCTTCATGGACCCAGAATGCCCATGGCAGACACGTTTATTATGTATCCAAATATGCAACAGAACAAACAATTAATGTTTATACTGCTGGACACTAATTTCTTGTCATCATATTGCACAGACGAGTAATATAGATGTTGCATAATAACTATCTAATTATCTGTGTAAATATATGAAGTATTTGATGTGCTTAATTGTAACGAACACAAATTCTAAATTATAAATGTATAAAGTCTTCGAAATTTAGTAAGGTTGAAAACGGTTACTTATTAGTTATGAAATTGAAGTATCTATAAATAAGTGGACTCCCTTATTGTATATCTACTGAACAGGCTATCAATTTGAGCTTGATAGCAGCTCCTCCCACTAGTCACGTGATTATTTATTTTTGATTGTTTTCCGCGTATTTCATTTTATGTATAATTATAATATAATGTAATGTATGAAAAAATGCAACACAATATTATTATTGAACTAGCTTTTTCTTCTTTTTTTGAAAATTTATTTATTTTACAACGATTGCAAAGCAAGTTTTATCAACTTATATTAATCACTCTCGTTGGTGCGGATGAAAGCGTAAATGTCGTCATTCGTGTGGGAGGAAACCGAAGTACCAGGGGAAAAACCCACCTATCCGATCTGGCGACCACCGTACCATCTCACATACTTCCCGATCCGAGGATCGAACCCGGGTCGTATTTGTGAGAGGCGAACGTGCTAACCACTGCGCTAATCGAACTAGCTTTATCGATTGGCTAATCGGATTATTGCTTGCTGGGTTGATTGACAGTTCGCGTTATATTAATTTAGACGGATCAGTCAGCCCATTGGTTATATTTACTCGCCCAAATACATTTATGCGGTGGCGAATATATTTAAACATAATTGACTGGATCCATTGGTTATAACATGCTTGACTGTGAATCCATGGATCCCCGAGATTTGATGAAACTCTGTCGCTAGGCAACAGCACCGTTCAAAGTTTCTGCTCACGCTCACACCATCTGTAACTCGATGATAAGTTTAGTGGCTATTGACAGACGACCAGCGTCCCTAGCTATAAAGCATTTCTATGGTGAGCCTAATATATGAATGAATGGTTACGATATGGTACTGAAGATGCATACGTACCAGCATCCCTATCTATCCTACTCTAACCATTGACATGTTTACCTTTAATAACGACGATAAATAACACACATCACACCACACAACACCACACCACTGCAGGACTATCACTTCTTGAAGAGCTGGAGAAAAGGCAACAATAGGAAGAGCATGAGAACGAAGAGACAACCCCAACTAGAACAAGGTAAGCAAGGACAATATGTGTTAGAGAATGGTTGGCTAGAATACATGTGTTCGGACAGTATGATCAGCTATTGACAGACCTCCACAAGGAAGATCCAATAGCCTACAAGAATTACCTGAGAATTATACCTGATCTGTTCCAAGAGATGGTGGAGAAGTTAACCCCTTACCTTCAGAAACATACCACATTCATGAGACGACCGCTTGAAGTTGGACTCAAGCTGGCTACCACCCTCCTCCGCTTCCTAGCCACTGGAAATTCCTATGCAAGTCTACAGTACAGCTTTAGAGTTGAAGCAAGTACAATCTGCAATTTCTTACCAGAGGTGTGCAAAGCCATCACTGAGGTCTACAAGGACGGAGTACTCAGCTGTCCCAAAACTGAAGAGGAGTGGAAGGAGGTTGCTGAGAAGTCCAGCTCCAGATGTAATTACCACAACTGTGTCTTGGGGCCCTGGACGGCAAGCACGTTGCTATGAAAAAGCCACCCAAAGTTGGCCCCTTTTATTATAACTACAAGGACTTCCACAGCATTGTACGCATGGCAGTTGCAGATGCTGGGTATAAGTTCTTGTATGTTGATGTTGGAGCAGAGGGTGGTGCCTCAGATGGAGGAACATGGAATAACTGTACAGTGCATGATACTGTAGAACAGAACAGAGCCGGACTGCCTGAACCAGCCCCGCTCCCTAATGCTGGGCCCGCTTGTATACGAAATGACGTGAGCGTCGCCGTCTCTCATTGGTCGTGAACTATGCGTAAACAATGCATGAACGCTTCTTGAGCAGTTCGTGCTATGCGCGTATGGTTCGTGACGTGCGCGAACTATGCGTGAACTGAACGTGCCATGAGTGAACAACTCGTGACAACATCCTAACAACCGCACGACCACTCTGCGACACGCTCGAATGCCTAAACGCAGCGCAAACTTACACGCACACCACGTGAACAGTTCGTGAACAATGCGTGGCATGGCGTGTAGTGGATTCCCATAGCAAGCATTGGCACGCTTTGACACGCACCGTCGGCAGTGTTTGTGGGAGGTTGCGCAGTGTTCACGCATGGTTCACGCGAATGGCAATTTTTGATCATTTTAAATATCTCTCTACGACATGGCACGCACCCCCGCACCCTTCACGCTAGGTTCACGAACACTTTAATCACTGGCACGCCGAAGTGCGTGTCATTGCGCGGACAGAAATCGTGCAAGTGTCAGTGTAGCTCAAGATAAGATAAATTTTATTTTGAGTCGGCAAGATAGAAACATTACAACACAAGCACTGAGTCAGCTTTTGAACCGACTATATAACATAAAATAAAGGTAACAGCTATAACATTAGAATCACTGTATATTTATTTACATTTGTTTCTAAGATAAATGCTGAAATATGTTAAAACATAACTAAGTGACAACAAATTTAATGTGCTTGTCAGCCATAAGAATATTAACCTAGTAAATCAATGACTTAATTGGTAAAACTAATATAAATATATATGGATTAAACAAACATCTTTTACAGGAACATCAATTTAAAAAAATTCCTCGCTATGAGCTGGGTCTTTCATTATAAAAGATATTAGAAGTTTCATTGGAACATGAACATAATATTCGTCATTTGTATGACATTACTAAAATGGACACTATTTAATAAGACAATTAAAAAGATAGCCAGCATACTCGCATAAAGGAAACATATTATCACATAGCACATACTTGCAATGGCCTAGTAGTGTGGATATTTAAAGATTAAAAGAGTGTGCATGCCTTACATTTACAATTGTTCCCATACCAGTAGGACAACGGATTTTTAAAATTGTTAAAATATGTTATGGCTCTCTCGTACAATATCTTAGTCATTCATTAGACCTAATATCTTTAAAAGTAACCGAGAACCAATGCTCGCCATATTTAGACATGTGGCGGACGCAATGCCCAGACTTGTGACCTGTGTGTCAAGATCACACCGATAATAAAGTTGCCCTGGCCCCATAATTATATATGTCTATGTTATACTTCCGTACCATCATTAAAGCTGCATTACATTTTCAATTCAAGTAGAAGTAATAAGATCTTGAGATTTGATTTGGAATGTTGAGAGCCAGGAACTGACCTGTTAGTCATTCAAGTTCATGGACACGTTTGCTGTCCCTTATATAGTCATGTACAACAAGACAGATTCTGTTGTTGATGTTGTCACAAATGTTTTGATCTCCGTGTAAGAGAGTGTACAATGTTACAGTATAGTATATAGAAGTTTCTTGTATTAATTGTGTTCTGATGTTGGTATATAGTGTGCATTCCAAGAAGAAATGGTGATTACTCTCAACAAGACCGCATTGGCAAAGAGATGTTGGAGATACGTTTTTGCTATGCAGGTGTTGGTTTAAGGAGCAGCACTCAGTACGTAATCGGGCATGATAAACTTGCCATTTCCTGGAGCCAACATAAAAGTATTTAGGAGTTTTAGATATATTTCCACGAAGACTGTGTTTGAAAGAAGATAGTGTAGGAGGGCTTTGTTGTTGCATAGATAGATTATTCCAATCCCTTAAGGTAGAAACGAGTTGTAGTGGAGCGCAGTACGGGATGTAATACCCTTAATATTAGCTGCGTTTCTTAGGTTATATGTGGTAGTTTCACCCACACGTTGTGGCACAAGAGAAGATAGATGTTTGGGAGTAAGACCAGTTTTCATTTTATACAAAAGAGTAAGTATGTGGTTAAGTCGACGTTTGTCTAATGATTCCCACCGGACTTCCCTATGCAGTTTATGAAAAGAAACAAGTTTTGTTGCACCGGGTGCAATTCGAGAAGCTTCATTCTGGATCTTGTCGAGTTCGTCTTTTTCATACTGAGTGCAATTGCAGTACAGAACATCGGCATATTCTAGAATTGGTCTGATGAAAGAAGTATAAATGGTTTCAAGTGATCGTCTTTCCAATAGGAATTTGAATCGTCGCATGAAATGTATTCTCGTCCATGCTTTATCAGTAATGTCGCATGAAATGTATTCTCTTCCATGCGTTATCAGTAATATGAGTTACATGAGTATGCCAAGAGCCGTCGTTTGAGAAGTGAACACCAAGGTGTTTATGAGACGTGATGGATGAGATTCGTTGAGTATTCATGAGTAATGCTGGGTGATGTGGTCTATGTGTTTTGCGTGAGATGATCATAGATTCAGTTTTTGAATGATTAAATGTGACTAACCATGCCTCCGCCCAATTGGATAGTTTATTGATATCAGATTGCAGTATTTGTGCTGAAATTACAGGTTGGTCGACGACAATGTGTAGACTCGTGTCATCGGCACATATATGTATCTTAGCACCTACGTCTTCCATGATGTCGTTGATATATACTAAAAACAGAAGTGGACCGAGGATGGATCCTTGGGGCTCACCAGTCCCTATCGAAAACCAGTTAGATTTGGCGCCAGGAAGAATGACAGTCTGACGTATGTTAGAAAGATAATCAGAGAACCAAGACAAAAAAGGCCCATCAACTCCACAGGGATTCGGCACGTTTGGGGGTACTAGTATATATATTTAAGTACAGGGATTCTACTCTGTGGGATGTCGGATTTCGCATCGATCAGTAAAATGGCCCTATCTGAAACAATGTTGTACAAATCTGTCCAAATATAACGCCTATCCCGAGTCTTTATATTGTTCTTCAAATAAAACACAACTTTAAGCTGCGTGCATGTATACTTTGCAAACAATTGCCACAGACATTGGCCATAGCAGGTTACATTTCCATACTAGGACACGGGTTCTGACAGCAACAACAAAAAATCTTCGACGGGAGAGTTTTAACAGTGAATAACATTATCAATACAATGTGTTTCCACTAACGTGTAGGTTTATTCGGCAGAAATGTACGTCAAAAAGAGATTTCGGAGAATTTTTCAATTTGTTTTGAAAATTTCTAAAGCGGCGCAATTCGCGTTGAAATGAGCGAAAACATTTATTGTTACAATTTGCAGTGAGAAAATTCGAGACATTGTCAGTTGTATTTCGCTTTTGATTTGTTTCATAACAAAAACAATAATACACGTACATAGTGTCATTGTATGTATGTATGTTCCTTTAATGTCATTGAAGCCAGGTAAACGGTGAACATTAAATGACACGTGTGAAACGGTGCAAGAATAGTGTATTGGGAAGGGAGATAATAAATAAAGCAGTCCGGCA
This sequence comes from Archivesica marissinica, assembly GCA_014843695.1. NCBI lineage: Eukaryota > Metazoa > Mollusca > Bivalvia > Venerida > Vesicomyidae > Archivesica > Archivesica marissinica. The sequence goes on along the minus strand of CM026390.1, from coordinate 12,010,711 downwards.
AAATACAGTGACTGATATGCAGTGAGATATGGATTATATCTCACTGATAGAACACTGCATTACATCAATTAGCATAAAATAAATATTCATTCATCAGAGAGAGGTTAATGCCGCTGGCCTGTATACCACTGTATCGTACATGATGGTCACCGGTTCGAGCCCAGCTCACACCGTGTCTCTTTATATGAAAACGTTTGCAATTTCTTACGGAGGTTGGTGCTGGTGTACCATGTACTGGTTAACCGCCGAAGCTTGTAGTTTATACAAATTTATTTTAGCTCGATTGCGAAACAAGTTCTTACAACTTATATTAATCACTCTCGATACCCTATTCCTGATGTAATCCATCGCCATGAGGCAACGTGGAATTTAAATGCCTTGCCTAAGGGCACACTCGTAACGGTTCCAGCGGGGATCGAACTTGCTGGAGCTTGCCATAGGAGGATTTGAGGTCCCACTGTTCAGGTGGGTAGGAGAATAAGAGATCGGATCTGAAACTTAGCATATGTTTTATTCCAAGTTCCATTTGAATTGGATGAGCGCAATACAAGAACGTGCGACAGACAATAAACACAGAAATATATATATATATATATATACAGCCTACATCCGCTATGTCGAATTCCGTCGAACCGAACAAAATACTTCGACTTAACCGAAATTTGACTTAACAAAATTCAATATAAACGGAGCCAGTTATATGTAACATGATAGTGTCTGAAACGGGACTTTGATCCGACTTCGAGATAACCGGAGACTTCGACATAACCGATGTAAACTGTATATAGGATCTTAGATCCGACTTCGAGATAATCAGAAAATTCGACATAACCGATATGTAAACTGTATATAGGATCTTAGATCCGACTATGAGATAACCAGAAACTTCGACATAACCGATGTAAACTGTATATAGGATCTTAGATCCGACTTCGAGATAACCGGAAACTTCGACATAACCGATGTAAACTGTATATAGGATCCTACATGTGTGGTGATTTCATACCATGTTTTATGAAAGGAGTTTTGGATTGTTGATTTGTTTAGGAGGATAAAGTTGAAGATTTGAGTTGATGTGTGTTCTAGTTCGCAGCAATTCCTAATGAGTTATATTCATGCAGGTTACCATATAATGCTATACATATACTACTAGGGCCTCCGTACACGACCGAGTGGTTACGGTCGTCGACTTCATATCACTTACCCGTCACCGCTGAAGGTTCGAATTCAACTTTGGATCGAAATAAGCGATCCAGCTGGCTTGCAGAAGGTCGGTGGTTTTTCTCAGATGGGTATCGGGGTATTCCTACACATAGCCGCCATGAGTCCCCGTCTGACCCTAATAAAATTAACAGTCTTTCAGATGGGTCATTAAACCGAGGTTTCGTGTCGGTGCTTTACATCGTGCACTTAAAAGAACCAGAGGAGACTCTGGAATGGGTCTCTGTCTGTATGATTGCACTATCATCCAAAAATCTAAAATGACTAATCCCTTCAGGAGGCGTCGCTCATATGGGCAAACAGTAGCGGCGATAAATAAACGTAAAACACGCAGTTTCGCTGAGCATAGGAATACGCCGAGCATAGGAATAGGTTCAACCACTCTAACCATTCGATCTCGGGGATCTTGGTTGTAGAATTCCAGTCCTGTTGTCACGCGGCCTACGGGGCTGAACAGAGGTGGTCCAATGGTAGAGTGTCGGATTTGGAATTGAACGGTCCGGGTTCGATACTCAGTCAGGCCACGTATGTGGTGTCATTGATCAAGGCACTTAACACACCTAACACACATTGCTTAATACTGGTTAACCGCTATGGTCGGCTTAGCATGCCCAGGAAAACGACAGTCCCTGTGTACAAGGGGTTTCACATAAATGGAACACACACGTACACACGCACGCACACGTGTATGAAGTAAAATGTTGGTGTAATAACCGGCAACAAAAATATTTTTTAATGTAAGACGTGTTATCTCCCTTTTATTGACTTCTACCACTAAATGTTCTATTTCGGATTAAACTACAGGTAGATAGATAATCGTACTGTGATCATAGGCAGCTGATTGTACAGGTACGCCACATGCAACTTTGACATATATAATGTGGGGCGCCGTTTTGCTATTTCTTCGCTATTTATGGATGGAAATACATAAATTTAGTTTATACACATTTATTTTAGCTCGATTGCGAAACAAGTTATTTCAACTTATATTAATCACTCTCGAGACCTCATTCCTGATGGAATCCATCGCCACGAGGGAGAGAGAAGAGGCAACGTGGAATTCAAATGCCTTGCCTAAGGGCACAATCGTAACGGCTCCAGCGGGGCTCGAACTCCGGACATTTCGCACCTAAAGCGAACGCGCATCCACTGCGCTATCACGACTTCCACTATACATAAATATATTATTTTCAAAGCAGAACATCAATCAGCAATCACCAGGCAGATCAATACTGAACATACCCCTACAAAAACATGGCTTAAACTCGCAAACAAGCTCAACAACAAAGAATCACAATCCTCCTGATTTCTACCCTCTTTCATAATGGCACCGAGGCATCGAACGACTAGAATTACTCAATTCCTTCTTTTCTTCCCAGTCAATTCTTGATGATGTCTACCATCCTATCCCAACCATACACAATCACCCAACAAGTTCTCTATCCGAAATATTCATTTCTACTACGGTCGTGAAAGATGCTATATCGTTAGTAGACCCAGCCAAGGCTAGTGGTCCAGACAAAGTCAGCCCACGTATAATCAAGGAGGGCTCAGGGGAACTCGTTGGTCCCTTAGCACACTATTTTAACTTATATTCTAACTCCCATCTTTAAGAAGTCTGATCCCTCCACACCGTCCAACTATAGGCCTATATCACTACTTAATTGTCTAGGGAAACTAATGGAGCGATGTATCCACAAACAACTCTTCAAGTATGTTACATCTAACAACCTTCTCACTTCATTCCATTCTGGATTCATAAAAGGCGATTCGAGCGTCAATCAGCTGACATATGTGTACAACGATGTCTGCAAAGCTCTAGACGAAGGCAAAGAAGTTCAAGCTGTCTTCTGTGACATTTCTAAAGCCTTTGACAGAGTGTGGCACAGAGGTATCCTCCATTAGCTTGGTTCCATTGGCATATCTGGTTCTCTTCTTTCTTGGTTCGAGTCATATCTTTCTAATAAATAGGAAACAGAGAGTCGTATTCGCAAATACCACATCTTCTTGGTCGCCTGTAAACGCCGGCGTCCCGCAAGGATCCATTCTAGGCCCTCTACTGTTCCTAATCTATATAAATGACATAGTCGCAGATGTTGAAGCCAAAATACGTTTGTCTTCTGACGACACAAGCCTTTATGCCATAGTCGACGATCCAGTATCCTCAGCAACACTCCTAAATAGAGATATGGCACGTATACACTCCTGGTCCGAATCATGGTTAGTTACATTCAATCCAAACAAAACAGAGTCAGTTCTGTTCTCTAGAAAGCGTCGCAAACTTACTCACCCAATCCTATCTATGGATCAAAATCACATAAAACAAGTGAAAAGTCACAAGCACCTCGGCCTTACTTTCTCTGATGACGGAACATGGTCATCCCACATAACCTCATCGTTAATACAAGGCATGGCAACGAATTGGAATCCTACCATCCCTCACATACATTCTCTCTCGCCCGAGTCTCCAGCGTATGTACGTCTCTTTTAGTAGACCTCTCCTAGAATATGCTGACGTTGACTGGGACAACTGTTCCAACACATTAAGCACCGACATCGAGGCAGTGCAAAACGAAGCAGCCCGCATAGTCAGTGGTGCTATTAAGCTTTGTAACCTCAATCGTCCCCGGAACGATCTCAACTGGGAAACCCTTGCATCGAGACGTAAAGACCATAGATGTATTATGTTCTTTAAAATGAGGAACAATCTAACTCCCGCATATCTTTCTGACATCATACCACCACAGCCCATTCAAACCTACTCCCTACGTTCCGTTCATGACGTCTCTTTAATACACACTAAAACGCAAGCGTATGCTAATTCATTTCTTCCAGCAACCATACGCGATTGGAACTCTCTCCCTCATGACACCCGTAACTCCATAAATGTATCCAAACTCAGCAAGCCCAAGAAATATTCTCCTCTATATGACGTGGACACCAGGAGGTTTCAGATTGTCCATACCCATCTCCGACTAGGATGTAGTTCTTTGAATTTCGACCTCCATCGCCAAAACAGTGTTGAATCACCAAACTGTGCCCGTGGAGCAATGGAAACAACGATGTACTACCTCATGCAGTGTCCACGATACAACAATGTACTACCCCATGCAGTGTCCACGATACAACAATGTACTACCCCATGCAGTGTCCACGATACAACAATGTACTACCTCATGCAGTGTCCACGATACAACAATGTACTACCCCATGCAGTGTCCACGATACAACAATGTACTACCTCACGCAGTGTCCACGATACAACAATGTACTACATCATGCAGTGTCCACGATACAACAATGTACTACCTCATGCAGTGTCCACGATACAACAATGTACTACATCATGCAGTGCCCACGATACAACAATGTACTACCCCATGCAGTGTCCACGATACAACGATGCTCGTCGCCTACTTCTGTCCAATATCTCTTGCGCACTGACAACAAACAATCTTCTGTATGGCAACGATCGCTTACCATTCAAAAACAACTAATCCATCTTTCTAACTGTACATACTTACGTTGCAGCTACAAAGAGGTTTGATGCATGCTTCGACTACCAGGTGGGTATTCCAGGTCCACCCTTCCTTTCCGGCGTGTCACAGCAACCTATTTCATTTCATCCCATTTACTACTTTTCAGATTCAGTTCACCACCAATTAGTGCACACATGATGACAACATACATGTTACAAATTGCCCCACTAATCACAAGTACGCATGCAATCACCCAGGACCACTCGGGGCTATATAGAACGTAAGGCAATGCCCGTCATGTCTCACTAACCGCTCTCAATGCTAACAACTTTAAATTGTAACATCCTCATGGAAAGGAATTTACATATTAAGCTCTCAGCTTGTTTTCCAATCCATTTCAGTTATCCTGTGTATTTGTATACTGTATATATATTGAATGAACTGAACTGTGTTTAAAGCAGCATTACATCGTATGAAATAAAAGATATTTGAAAAATTCAATGCAATGCAATGCAATGCTGCTAAACATTCTAACATTATACTTTGTATGCTTATGTTCATTTGGTAAACAGTGTTTATTTGCGATAAAACAAACTCAAAACCGAAAGTAGGACTTTCCGAGTCGATCGGTTACGCACTTGTTTACAACCAGAACGCATCGTCCGCACTTGTTTACATTCGGAATGCATCGTCCCCATTTATCCCACGTTGTCTTTTTTAATTAAATTACTTGATATAATGATTCATACCTCTGTTAGCTAAGTCTTTTAGGGACATTTCTACATCACCCCGAGGGGTTCGACATTAGAGGAAGATCGATAGATAGTCTTTCATGTTCAAAACATATACGTTGTTTTCTACATCCTCTGTTGTTTCACGCATGCGCGCTGTGTGTGGTTACATTTCGTGTGTTGATAAACAAATTCGCGTATACGACGGTTTAAATTTATTGGAATTTTATCGTTTCTGAGCGATTATTTCGATCGCTGTAAACACACACATATTAGTATTTATATTTTACCCAAAGCATCCTTTATTACGATGTAATACTGCTTTAAACTAATTATGGATATCCATAAATACGGAATAAATAGCAAAACGGCGCATCATAAGTTTGTACGTTTGTGTATTGCATTGTCATTAACATCATTTATTACAGCCAATTCCTGAAATTGAGATATACTAATAATAAAATGATCTTATTGTCATATTTCAGTTTTGTTGAACAATGGAAGCCGACACGAGGAGACCGAGAGTGAGTAAAGAACGGAAGCGTGCATATCATACGTGCGATAAATCCTTTAAATCAGCAAACATCCTCAAAATGCACGCAAACGTTCATAGTAACGAACGACCATATTCCTGTACGATTTGTAATACAATGTAATACATTTAAAGCGGAATTACATCGCAAAAAAGACTATATATAAATCATTTATTAAGATAAAGACATGGAGTATGATGAACAAGGGACATATAGGTCAGTATTCCAGTGGTTATCACAGTTGTGCATGCATTCACGGCATTGGACATGCAGTATATGTTTAAATTCTGTGTTTTTCAGCATACATGAACAGTTACAGTCCAAGCTGTGGCTCAATCTGATCGTGAATAACACTCTTCAGGGGCTCATACTTGGCAGTGGAATTAACTGGGCGCAAGATGACCATCTAAAGACCCTTATGCATGATATTCTGGCAGGCACATGCATGTCTGATGCTCTCACAGTTGTACTGGATTCAAATTTGAGCGGGCTCACAACATGTGACACTGAGTGTGGAACGTTCAGATCTTGGAAATACTTCCACCAACTCTTGTCAATAATAGGCTACCAGGACATGGATGTATATACCCCATTGACAACACTGTGACCAGTAACTACGCTCCAGCACCGGTGATTGGTGGCAACAACTTTGAATAACATTGCATAACTTGCTCGATATTATTCCGAGGTTTGGGGTTTCGGGGAGAGGCAGCCAAACAGCTTATTAAGGGAAGCTATTAATTTTTGTTTCTCTCAATTCTTCTTGTTCATTTTTAGTATTCTCTTAAGCGTATCCCGTCATTTTCTTATCCAATCAAAACAATTCTTTTCTTGAAAGACTTACTTATATTAATACTACATACATCGGAACAAATTGATAGCAAATTTGACCTTTTGGAAAGGACTGTTGCTAATGTTTTCAAAACTTGTAGCCCAATCCATTTGCACTTTGAAAATGTCAGGTATATGTATATGGGTATTATCAGGATGTATGTATGTTATTAATGTGACAGTAATGTTATTGTGATTTGTAAATTGTTGGAATTCATCATTATGGGAAAAGTTGCAATAACATAATATTACATTAATAACATAGCAGTATTGGCATGCTTACGGTACCGCTCTATTGAAAGCGAGTTTAGGTGATAAAAAATTAGTTTAGCTCGGTTGCGAATAAAGTTCTTACAACTTACATTAATCACTCTCGAGTTCTCATATATGGTGGAATCCATCGCCACGAGGGAGAGAGAAGAGGCAATGTGGAATTTAAATGCCCAGCCGAAACGTAACGACTCCAGCGTGACACGAACTCCATCATTTCGCACCTGAAGCGAATGTGTTACCACTACGCTAGCACGACTTCCACAAAGGGAGTTTGACCACTGGGAATCTGTGTGATGGATGTTCCATCATGTATGAAAAGTGTACTCCACATGACAGGCATCAGTTGTTCCTGGGTATATCATATACAGGGGGGGGGGGTCGTACCAGACTTGCTACATGTTAACAGAATTATCATTTGTTGGTTTTTTGGGTTTTTTTTATTTAAGTTTATTTAACGTCACTACCGGTTTCCCATTTGAGCGACGGGCAGTTTACCTAACAACACCTTTCCTGGACAGGCTCCAGCGGTTAACCAGTACTTGGTGCACCAACCTCCGTCAGAAACTGCCAACTTTTTCATATAAATGAGACACAAGTCAGCGACCTTAACCACTCATTTGCCGTTTGTCATATATCTGCGTTATATAGGGACCTACCATCCATACTCGCCTATAAGACGACCCCCTACTTTGGTACTGACATATGTGGGTTTTGGCATGCACTCCTGTTATTGTTGACAGGTTGATGACGCCAGATCATGCATAAATTGCATGTTTGGTCAGTGCAAGTATTTTAGCATAAGAGTGTTTTTTCATTTCTACAATGTAATTATGGATACCATTTAACACATTTGTAACAAAAAAGACTCACTTATAAGACTTTGAGGTGTGATATACCTTGTGGTATAATCCTCGTCTTATAGGCAAATATGGACGATAAAATGTAATAAAAATATTTTTTATGAGAGGTAGGATTGATCTTAGTTTGTACATATGTAGAGACATATGTCGTGAGATATGATTGGGAATGTATGTAGAGATAGACACGTCGAGTATATATGTATAAATACATATATACTCGACGTATCTATCTCTACATACATTCTCAATCATGTCCACTACATATATACTCGACGTGTCTATCTCTACATACATTCTCAATCATGTCCACTACATATATACTCGACGTGTCTATCTCTAGAATACATTCTCAATCATATCCACTACATATATACTCGACGTATCTATCTCTACATACATTCCCAATCATGTCCACTACATATATACTCGACGTGTCTATCTCTAGAATACATTCTCAATCATATCCACTACATATATACTCGACGTGTCTATCTCTACATACATTCTCATAAATACAAATTTATTTTAGCTCGATTGCGAAACAAGTTCTTTCAACTTATATAAATCGCTCTCGAGACCTCATTCCTGATGGAATCCATCGCCACGAGGGAGAGAAGAGGCAACGTGGAATTTAAATGCCTTGCCTAAGGACACAATTGTAACGGCTCCAGCGGGGCTCGAACTCCGGACCTTTCGCACCTGAAGCGAACGCGCATCCACTGCGCTATCACGACTTCCACTGTATGTATGTAGAGATAGATACGTCGAGTATATATGTATATATGTAGTGGACTTTATTGAGACTGTATGTAGAGATAGACACGTCGAGTATATATGTATATATGTAGTGGACATGATTGAGAATGTGTGTAGAGATAGATACGTCGAGTATATATGTATATATGTAGTGGACATGATTAAAAATGTATGTAGAGATAGACACGTCGAGTATATATGTAGTGAACATGATTGAGAATGTATGTAGAGATAGATACGTCGAGTATATATGTATATATGTAGTGGACTTGATTGAGAATGTATGTAGAGATAGACACGTCGAGTATATATGTAGTGGACATGATTGGGAATGTATGTAGAGATAGACACGTCGAGTATATATGTATATATGTAGTGGACTTGATTGAGAATGTATGTAGAGATAGACATGTCGAGTATATATGTAGTGGACTTGATTGGGAATGTATGTAGAGATAGACACGTCGTGTATATATGTATATATGAAGTGGACTTTATTGAGACTGTAGAGATAGACACGTCGGGTATATATGTATATATGTAGTGGACATGATTGAGAATGTATGTAGAGATAGACACGTCGAGTATATATGTAGTGGACATGATTGAGAATGTATGTAGAGATAGATAAGTCGAGTATATATGTAGTGGACATGATTGAGAATGTATGTAGAGATAGATACATCGAGTATATATGTATATATGTAGTGGACATGATTGAGAATGTATGTAGAGATAGACACGTCGAGTATATATGTAGTGGACATGATGGAGAATGTATGTAGAGATAGATACGTCGAGTATATATGTATATATGTAGTGGACATGATTGAAAATGTATGTAGAGATAGACACGTCGAGTATATATGTAGTGGACATGATTGGGAATGTATGTAGAGATAGATACGTCGAGTATATATGTAGTGGATATGATTGAGAATGTATTCTAGAGATAGACACGTCGAGTATATATGTAGTGGACTTGATTGGGAATGTATGTAGAGATAGACACGTCGAGTATATATGTAGTGGACATGATTGAGAATGTATGTAGAGATAGATACGTCGAGTATATATGTATATATGTAGTGGACCTTATTGAGACTGTATGTAGAGATAGACACGTCGAGTATATATGTATATATGTAGTGGACATGATTGAGAATGTATGTAGAGATAGATACGTCGAGTATATATGTATATATGTAGTGGACTTTATTGAGACTGTATGTAGAGATAGACACGTCGAGTATATATGTATATATGTAGTGGACATGATTGAGAATGTATGTAGAGATAGATACGTCGAGTATATATGTATATATGTAGTGGACATGATTGCAAATGTATGTAGAGATAGACACGTTGAGTATATATGTAGAGAACATGATTGAGAATGTATGTAGAGATAGATACTCGATATATATGTAGTGGACATGATTGAGAATGATGTAGAGATAGATACGTCGAGTATATATGTATATATGTAGTGGACATGATTGAGAATGTATGTAGAGATAGACACGTCGTGTATATATGTATATATGTAGTGGACTTGATTGAGAATGTATGTAGAGATAGACACGTCGTGTATATATGTATATATGTAGTGGACTTGATTGAGAATGTATGTAGAGATAGACATGTCGAGTATATATGTAGTGGACTTGATTGGGAATGTATGTAGAGATAGACACGTCGTGTATATATGTATATATGTAGTGGACTTGATTGAGAATGTATGTAGAGATAGACACGTCGAGTATATATGTAGTGGACTTGATTGGGAATGTATGTAGAGATAGACACGTCGTGTATATATGTATATATGTAGTGGACTTTATTGAGACTGTATGTAGAGATAGACACGTCGGGTATATATGTATATATGTAGTGGACATGATTGAGAATGTATGTAGAGATAGACACGTCGAGTAATGTATATATGTAGTGGACTTGATTGAGAATGTATGTAGAGATAGACACGTCGTGTATATATGTATATATGTAGTGGACTTGATTGAGAATGTATGTAGAGATAGACACGTCGAGTATATATGTAGTGGACTTGATTGGGAATGTATGTAGAGATAGACACGTCGTGTATATATGTATATATGTAGTGGACTTTATTGAGACTGTATGTAGAGATAGACACGTCGAGTATATATGTATATATGTAGTGGACATGATTGAGAATGTATGTAGAGATAGACACGTCGAGTATATATGTAGTGAACATGATTGAGAATGTATGTAGAGATAGACAGTCGAGTATATATGTAGTGGACTTGATTGAGAATGTATGTAGAGATAGAACGCGAGTATATATGTAGTGGACATGATTGAGAATGTATGTAGAGATAGACACGTCGAGTATATATGTAGTGGACATGATTGAGAATGTATGTAGAGATAGACACGTCGAGAAATATATATGTAGTGGACATGATTGAGAATGTATGTAGAGATAGATACGTCGAGTATATATGTAGTGGACATGATTGAGAATGTATGTAGAGATAGATACGTCGAGTATATATGTATATATGTAGTGGACTTTATTGAGACTGTATGTAGAGATAGACACGTCGAGTATATATGTATATATGTAGTGGACATGATATAGAATGTATGTAGAGATAGACACGTCGAGTATATATGTAGTGAACATGATTGAGAATGTATGTAGAGATAGATACGTCGAGTATATATGTATATATGTAGTGGACTTGATTGAGAATGTATGTAGAGATAGACACGTCGAGTATATATGTATGTAGTGGACATGATTGAGAATGTATGTAGAGATAGACACGTCGAGTATATATGTATATATGTAGTGGACATGATTGAGAATGTATGTAGAGATAGACACGTCGTGTATATATGTATATATGTAGTGGACTTGATTGAGAATGTATATAGAGATAGACATATCGAGTATATATGTAGTGGACTTGATTGGGAATGTATGTAGAGATAGACACGTCGTGTATATATGTAGTGGACTTGATTGAGAATGTATGTAGAGATAGACACGTCGAGTATATATGTAGTGGACTTGATTGGGAATGTATGTAGAGATAGACACGTCGTGTATATATGTATATATGTAGTGGACTTTATTGAGAATGTATGTAGAGATAGACACGTCGAGTATATATGTAGTGGACATGATTGAGAATGTATGTAGAGATAGACACGTCGAGTATATATGTAGTGGACATGATTGAGAATGTATGTAGAGATAGATACATCGAGTATATATGTAGTGGACATGATTGAGAATGCATGTAGAGATAGATACGTCGAGTATATATGTATATATGTAGTGGACATGATTGAGAATGTATGTAGAGATAGACACGTCGTGTATATATGTATATATGTAGTGGACTTGATTGAGAATGTATGTAGAGATAGACACGTCGTGAATATATGTATATATGTAGTGGACTTGATTGAGAATGTATATAGAGATAGACATGTCGAGTATATATGTAGTGGACTTGATTGGGAATGTATGTAGAGATAGACACGTCGTGTATATATGTATATATGTAGTGGACTTGATTGAGAATGTATGTAGAGATAGACTCGTCGAGTATATATGTAGTGGACTTGATTGGGAATGTATGTAGAGATAGACACGTCGTGTATATATGTATATATGTAGTGGACTTTATTGAGAATGTATGTAGAGATAGACACGTCGGGTATATATGTATATATGTAGTGGACATGATTGAGAATGTATGTAGAGATAGACACGTCGAGTATATATGTATATATGTAGTGGACTTGATTGAGAATGGATGTAGAGATAGACACGTCGTGTATATATGTATATATGTAGTGGACTTGATTGAGAATGTATGTAGAGATAGACACGTCGAGTATATATGTAGTGGACTTGATTGGGAATGTATGTAGAGATAGACACGTCGAGTATATATGTAGTGGACTTGATTGGGAATGTATGTAGAGATAGACACGTCGTGTAAAATATATGTAGTGGACTTTATTGAGACTGTATGTAGAGATAGACACGTCGAGTATATATGTATATATGTAGTGGACATGATTGAGAATGTATGTAGAGATAGACACGTCGAGTATATATGTAGTGGACATGATTGAGAATGTATGTAGAGATAGACACGTCGAGTATATATGTAGTGGACTTGATTGAGAATGTATGTAGAGATAGATACGTCGAGTATATATGTAGTGGACATGATTGGGAATGTATGTAGAGATAGACACGTCGAGTATATATGTAGTGGACATGATTGAGAATGTATGTACATATAGACACGTCGAGTATATATGTAGTGGACATGATTGAGAATATATGTAGAGATAGACACGTCGTGTATATATGTATATATGTAGTGGACTTGATTGAGAATGTATGTAGAGATAGACACGTCGAGTATATATGTATATATGTAGTGGACATGATTGAGAATGTATGTAGAGATAGACACGTCGAGTATATATGTTTATATGTAGTGGACATGATTGAGAATGTATGTAGAGATAGACACGTCGAGTATATATGTATATATGTAGTGGACTTGATTGGGAATGTATGTAGAGATGGACACATCGAGTATATATGTATATATGTATATATGTAGTGGACTTGATTGGGAATGTATGTAGAGATAGACACGTCGAGTATATATGTAGTGGACTTGATTGGGAATGTATGTAGAGATAGACACGTCGTGTATATATGTATATATGTAGTGGACATGATTGAGAATGTATGTAGAGATAGATACGTCGAGTATATATGTAGTGGACATGATTGAGAATGTATGTAGTGATAGATACGTCGAGTATATATGTAGTGGACATGATTGAGAATGTATGTAGAGATAGATACGTCGAGTATATATGTAGTGGACATGATTGAGAATGTATGTAGAGATAGATACGTCGAGTATATATGTGTAGTGGACATGATTAAGAATGTATGTAGATATAGACACGTCGAGTATATATGTAGTGGACATGATTGAGAATGTATGTAGAGATAGACACGTCGAGTATATATGTAGTGGACATGATTGAGAATGTATGTAGAGATATATACGTCGAGTATATATGTATATATGTAGTGGACTTGACTGAGAATGTATGTAGAGATAGACATGTCGAGTATATATTTAGTGGACTTGATTGGGAATGTATGTATAGATAGACACGTCGTGTATATATGTATATATGTAGTGGACTTGACTGAGAATGTATGTAGAGATAGACATGTCGAGTATATATGTAGTGGACTTGATTGGGAATGTATGTATAGATAGACACGTCGTATATATATGTATATATGTAGTGGACTTGATTGAGAATGTATGTAGAGATAGACACGTCGTGTATATATGTATATATGTAGTGGACTTGATTGAGAATGTATGTAGAGATAGACATGTCGAGTATATATGTAGTGGACTTGATTGGGAATGTATGTAGAGATAGACACCTCGTGTATATATGTATATATGTAGTGGACTTGATTGAGAATGTATGTAGAGATAGACACGTCGAGTATATATGTAGTGGACTTGATTGGGAATGTATGTAGAGATAGACACGTCGTGTATATATGTATATATGTAGTGGACTTTATTGAGACTGTATGTAGAGATAGACACGTCGAGTATATATGTATATATGTAGTGGACATGATTGAGAATGTATGTAGAGATAGACACGTCGAGTATATATGTAGTGAACATGATTGAGAATGTATGTAGAGATAGACACGTCGAGTATATATGTATATATGTAGTGGACATGATTGAGAATGTATGTAGAGATAGACACGTCGAGTATATATATATATGTAGTGGACTTGATTGAGAATGTATGTAGAGATAGACACGTCGAGTATATATGTAGTGGACTTGATTGGGAATGTATGTAGAGATAGACACGTCGTGTATATATGTATATATGTAGTGGACTTGATTGAGAATGTATGTAGAGATAGATACGTCGAGTATATATGTAGTGGACATGATTGAGAATGTATGTAGAGATAGATACGTCGAGTATATATGTATATATGTAGTGGACTTGATTGAGAATGTATGTAGAGTAGACACGTCGAGAGTATATATGTAGTGGACTTGATTGAGAATGTATGTAGAGATAGACACGTCGAGTATATATGTAGTGGACATGATTGAGAATGTATGTAGAGATAGACACGTCGGTATATATGTAGTGGACGATTGGAATGTATGTAGAGATAACACGTCGGTATATATGTATATATGTAGTGGACTTATTGAGATGTATGTAGAGATAGACACTCGAGTATATATGTAGTGGACTTGATTGGGAATGTATGTAGAGATAGACACGTCGTGTATATATGTATATATGTAGTGGACTTGATTGGGAATGTATGTAGAGATAGACACGTCGAGTATATAGTATATATGTAGTGGACATGATTGAGAATGTATGTAGAGATAGACACGTCGAGTATATATGTATATATGTAGTGGACTTGATTGAGAATGTATGTAGAGATAGACACGTCGTGTATATATGTATATATGTAGTGGACTTGATTGAGAATGTATGTAGAGATAGACATGTCGAGTATATATGTAGTGGACTTGATTGGGAATGTATGTAGAGATAGACACGTCGAGTATATATGTGTAGTGGACTTGATTGAGAATGTATGTAGAGATAGACACGTCGAGTATATATGTAGTGGACTTGATTGGGAATGTATGTAGAGATAGACACGTCGTGTATATATGTATATATGTAGTGGACTTGATTGAGAATGTATGTAGAGATAGACACGTCGTGTATATATGTATATATGTAGTGGACATGATTGAGAATGTATGTAGAGATAGACACGTCGAGTATATATGTAGTGAACATGATTGAGAATGTATGTAGAGATAGACACGTCGAGTATATATGTATATATGTAGTGGACTTGATTGAGAATGTATGTAGAGATAGACACGTCGAGTATATATATATTGTAGTGGACATGATTGAGAATGTATGTAGAGATAGACACGTCGAGTATATATGTATATATGTAGTGGACATGATTGAGAATGTATGTAGAGATAGACACGTCGAGTATATATGTAGTGGACTTGATTGGGAATGTATGTAGAGATAGACACGTCGATGTATATATGTATATATGTAGTGGACTTGATTGAGAATGTATGTAGAGATAGACACGTCGAGTATATATGTAGTGGACTTGATTGGAAATGTATGTAGAGATAGACACGTCGTGTATATATGTATATATGTAGTGGACTTTATTGAGACTGTATGTAGAGATAGACACGTCGGGTATATATGTATATATGTAGTGGACATGATTGAGAATGTATGTAGAGATAGACACGTCGAGTATATATGTAGTGGACATGATTGAGAATGTATGTATAGATAGACACGTCGAGTATATATGTAGTGGACATGATTGAGAATGTATGTAGAGATAGATACATCGAGTATATATGTAGTGGACATGATTGAGAATGCATGTAGAGATAGATACGTCGAGTATATATGTATATATGTAGTGGACATGATTGAGAATGTATGTAGAGATAGACACGTCGTGTATATATGTATATATGTAGTGGACTTGATTGAGAATGTATGTAGAGATAGACACGTCGTGAATATATGTATATATGTAGTGGACTTGATTGAGAATGTATATAGAGATAGACATGTCGAGTATATATGTAGTGGACTTGATTGGGAATGTATGTAGAGATAGGCACGTCGTGTATATATGTATATATGTAGTGGACTTGATTGAGAATGTATGTAGAGATAGACTCGTCGAGTATATATGTAGTGGACTTGATTGGGAATGTATGTAGAGATAGACACGTCGTGTATATATGTATATATGTAGTGGACTTTATTGAGACTTTATGTAGAGATAGACACGTCGGGTATATATGTATATATGTAGTGGACATGATTGAGAATGTATGTAGAGATAGACACGTCGAGTATATATGTATATATGTAGTGGACTTGATTGAGAATGGATGTAGAGATAGACACGTCGTGTATATATGTATATATGTAGTGGACTTGATTGAGAATGTATGTAGATATAGACACGTCGAGTATATATGTAGTGGACTTGATTGGGAATGTATGTAGAGATAGACACGTCGTGTATATATGTATATATGTAGTGGACTTTATTGAGACTGTATGTAGAGATAGACACGTCGAGTATATATGTATATATGTAGTGGACATGATTGAGAATGTATGTAGAGATAGACACGTCGAGTATATATGTAGTGAACATGATTGAGAATGTATGTAGAGATAGACATGTCGAGTATATATGTAGTGGACTTGATTGAGAATGTATGTAGAGATAGATACGACGAGTATATATGTAGTGGACATGATTGAGAATGTATGTAGAGATAGACACGTCGAGTATATATGTAGTGGACATGATTGAGAATGTATGTAGAGATAGACACGTCGAGTAAATATCTATATATGTAGTGGACATGATTGAGAATGTATGTAGAGATAGATACGTCGAGTATATATGTAGTGGACATGATTGAGAATGTATGTAGAGATAGATACGTCGAGTATATATGTATATATGTAGTGGACTTTATTGAGACTGTATGTAGAGATAGACACGTCGAGTATATATGTATATATGTAGTGGACATGATATAGAATGTATGTAGAGATAGACACGTCGAGTATATATGTAGTGAACATGATTGAGAATGTATGTAGAGATAGATACGTCGAGTATATATGTATATATGTAGTGGACTTGATTGAGAATGTATGTAGAGATAGACACGTCGAGTATATATGTATATGTGTAGTGGACATGATTGAGAATGTATGTAGAGATAGACACGTCGAGTATATATGTATATATGTAGTGGACATGATTGAGAATGTATGTAGAGATAGACACGTCGTGTATATATGTATATATGTAGTGGACTTGATTGAGAATGTATATAGAGATAGACATATCGAGTATATATGTAGTGGACTTGATTGGGAATGTATGTAGAGATAGACACGTCGTGTATATATGTAGTGGACTTGATTGAGAATGTATGTAGAGATAGACCCGTCGAGTATATATGTAGTGGACTTGATTGGAAATGTATGTAGAGATAGACACGTCGTGTATATATGTATATATGTAGTGGACTTTATTGAGAATGTATGTAGAGATAGACACGTCGAGTATATATGTAGTGGACATGATTGAGAATGTATGTAGAGATAGACACGTCGAGTATATATGTAGTGGACATGATTGAGAATGTATGTAGAGATAGATACATCGAGTATATATGTAGTGGACATGATTGAGAATGCATGTAGAGATAGATACGTCGAGTATATATGTATATATGTAGTGGACATGATTGAGAATGTATGTAGAGATAGACACGTCGTGTATATATGTATATATGTAGTGGACTTGATTGAGAATGTATGTAGAGATAGACACGTCGTGAATATATGTATATATGTAGTGGACTTGATTGAGAATGTATATAGAGATAGACATGTCGAGTATATATGTAGTGGACTTGATTGGGAATGTATGTAGAGATAGACACGTCGTGTATATATGTATATATGTAGTGGACTTGATTGAGAATGTATGTAGAGATAGACTCGTCGAGTATATATGTAGTGGACTTGATTGGGAATGTATGTAGAGATAGACACGTCGTGTATATATGTATATATGTAGTGGACTTTATTGAGAATGTATGTAGAGATAGACACGTCGGGTATATATGTATATATGTAGTGGACATGATTGAGAATGTATGTAGAGATAGACACGTCGAGTATATATGTATATATGTAGTGGACTTGATTGAGAATGGATGTAGAGATAGACACGTCGTGTATATATGTATATATGTAGTGGACTTGATTGAGAATGTATGTAGAGATAGACACGTCGAGTATATATGTAGTGGACTTGATTGGGAATGTATGTAGAGATAGACACGTCGAGTATATATGTAGTGGACTTGATTGGGAATGTATGTAGAGATAGACACGTCGTGTATATATGCATATATGTAGTGGACTTTATTGAGACTGTATGTAGAGATAGACACGTCGAGTATATATGTATATATGTAGTGGACATGATTGAGAATGTATGTAGAGATAGACACGTCGAGTATATATGTAGTGAACATGATTGAGAATGTATGTAGAGATAGACATGTCTAGTATATATGTAGTGGACTTGATTGAGAATGTATGTAGAGATAAATACGTCGAGTATATATGTAGTGGACATGATTGGGAATGTATGTAGAGATAGACACGTCGAGTATATATGTAGTGGACATGATTGAGAATGTATGTACATATAGACACGTCGAGTATATATGTAGTGGACATGATTGAGAATATATGTAGAGATAGACACGTCGTGTATATATGTATATATGTAGTGGACTTGATTGAGAATGTATGTAGAGATAGACACGTCGAGTATATATGTATATATGTAGTGGACATGATTGAGAATGTATGTAGAGATAGACACGTCGAGTATATATGTTTATATGTAGTGGACATGATTGAGAATGTATGTAGAGATAGACACGTCGAGTATATATGTATATATGTAGTGGACTTGATTGGGAATGTATGTAGAGATGGACACATCGAGTATATATGTATATATGTATATATGTAGTGGACTTGATTGGGAATGTATGTAGAGATAGACACGTCGAGTATATATGTAGTGGACTTGATTGGGAATGTATGTAGAGATAGACACGTCGTGTATATATGTATATATGTAGTGGACATGATTGAGAATGTATGTAGAGATAGATACGTCGAGTATATATGTAGTGGACATGATTGAGAATGTATGTAGTGATAGATACGTCGAGTATATATGTAGTGGACATGATTGAGAATGTATGTAGAGATAGATACGTCGAGTATATATATAGTGGACATGATTGAGAATGTATGTAGAGATAGATACGTCGAGTATATATGTGTAGTGGACATGATTAAGAATGTATGTAGATATAGACACGTCGAGTATATATGTAGTGGACATGATTGAGAATGTATGTAGAGATAGACACGTCGAGTATATATGTAGTGGACATGATTGAGAATGTATGTAGAGATATATACGTCGAGTATATATGTATATATGTAGTGGACTTGACTGAGAATGTATGTAGAGATAGACATGTCGAGTATATATTTAGTGGACTTGATTGGGAATGTATGTATAGATAGACACGTCGTGTATATATGTATATATGTAGTGGACTTGACTGAGAATGTATGTAGAGATAGACATGTCGAGTATATATGTAGTGGACTTGATTGGGAATGTATGTATAGATAGACACGTCGTATATATATGTATATATGTAGTGGACTTGATTGAGAATGTATGTAGAGATAGACACGTCGTGTATATATGTATATATGTAGTGGACTTGATTGAGAATGTATGTAGAGATAGACATGTCGAGTATATATGTAGTGGACTTGATTGGGAATGTATGTAGAGATAGACACCTCGTGTATATATGTATATATGTAGTGGACTTGATTGAGAATGTATGTAGAGATAGACACGTCGAGTATATATGTAGTGGACTTGATTGGGAATGTATGTAGAGATAGACACGTCGTGTATATATGTATATATGTAGTGGACTTTATTGAGACTGTATATAGAGATAGACACGTCGAGTATATATGTATATATGTAGTGGACATGATTGAGAATGTATGTAGAGATAGACACGTCGAGTATATATGTAGTGAACATGATTGAGAATGTATGTAGAGATAGATACGTCGAGTATATATGTATATATGTAGTGGACTTGATTGAGAATGTATGTAGAGATAGACACGACGAGTATATATATATATGTAGTGGACTTGATTGAGAATGTATGTAGAGATAGACATGTCGAGTATATATGTAGTGGACTTGATTGGGAATGTATGTAGAGATAGACACGTCGTGCATATATGTATATATGTAGTGGACTTGATTGATAATGTATGTAGAGATAGACACATCGAGTATATATGTAGTGAACATGATTGAGAATGTATGTAGAGATAGATACGTCGAGTATATATGTATATATGTAGTGGACTTGATTGAGAATGTATGTAGAGATAGACACGTCGAGTATATATGTAGTGGACATGATTGGGAATGTATGTAGAGATAGACACGTCGAGTATATATGTATATATGTAGTGGACTTGATTGAGAATGTATGTAGAGATAGACACGTCGAGTATATATGTAGTGGACATGATTGAGAATGTATGTAGAGATAGACACGTCGAGTATATATGTATATATGTAGTGGACATGATTGAGAATGTATGTAGAGATAGACACGTCGAGTATATATGTATATATGTAGTGGACATGATTGAGAATGTATGTAGAGATAGACACGTCGAGTATATATGTATATATGTAGTGGACATGATTGAGAATGTATGTAGAGATAGACACGTCGAGTATATATGTATATATGTAGTGGACATGATTGAGAATGTATGTAGAGATAGACACGTCGTGTATATATGTATATATGTAGTGGACTTGATTGAGAATGTATGTAGAGATAGACACGTCGAGTATATATGTAGTGGACTTGATTGGGAATGTATGTAGAGATAGACACGTCGAGTATATATGTATATATGTAGTGGACATGATTGAGAATGTATGTAGAGATAGACACGTCGTGTATATGTATATATGTAGTGGACTTGATTGAGAATGTATGTAGAGATAGACATGTCGAGTATATATGTAGTGGACTTGATTGGGAATGTATGTAGAGATAGACACGTCGTGTATATATGTATATATGTAGTGGACTTGATTGAGAATGTATGTAGAGATAGACACGTCGAGTATATATGTAGTGGACTTGATTGGGAATGTATGTAGAGATAGACACGTCGTGTATATATGTATATATGTAGTGGACTTGATTGAGAATGTATGTAGAGATAGACACGTCGAGTATATATGTAGTGGACATGATTGAGAATGTATGTAGAGATAGACACGTCGAGTATATATGTATATATGTAGTGGACATGATTGAGAATGTATGTAGAGATAGACACGTCGAGTATATATGTATATATGTAGTGGACTTGATTGAGAATGTATGTAGAGATAGACACGTCGTGTATATATGTATATATGTAGTGGACTTGATTGAGAATGTATGTAGAGATAGACACGTCGAGTATATATGTAGTGGACTTGATTGGGAATGTATGTAGAGATAGACACGTCGTGTATATATGTATATATGTAGTGGACTTGATTGAGAATGTATGTAGAGATAGACACGTCGGTAAATGTATATATGTAGTGGACTTGATTGAGAATGTATGTAGAGATAGACACGTCGAGTATATATGTAGTGGACATGATTGAGAATGTATGTAGAGATAGACACGTCGAGTATATATGTAGTGGACATGATTGAGAATGTATGTAGAGATAGACACGTCGAGTATATATGTAGTGGACATGATTGAGAATGTATGTAGAGATAGACACGTCGAGTATATATGTATATATGTAGTGGACATGATTGAGAATGTATGTAGAGATAGACACGTCGTGTATATATGTATATATGTAGTGGACTTGATTGGGAATGTATGTAGAGATAGACACGTCGTGTATATATGTATATATGTAGTGGACTTGATTGAGAATGTATGTAGAGATAGACACGTCGAGTATATATGTAGTGGACTTGATTGGGAATGTATGTAGAGATAGACACGTCGTGTATATATGTATATATGTAGTGGACTTGATTGAGAATGTATGTAGAGATAGACACGTCGGTATATATGTATATATGTAGTGGACATGATTGAGAATGTATGTAGAGATAGACACGTCGAGTATATATGTATATATGTAGTGGACTTGATTGAGAATGTATGTAGAGATAGACACGTCGTGTATATATGTATATATGTAGTGGACTTGATTGAGAATGTATGTAGAGATAGACACGTCGAGTATATATGTAGTGGACTTGATTGGGAATGTATGTAGAGATAGACACGTCGTGTATATATGTATATATGTAGTGGACTTTATTGAGACTGTATGTAGAGATAGACACGTCGAGTATATATGTATATATGTAGTGGACATGATTGAGAATGTATGTAGAGATAGACACGTCGAGTATATATGTAGTGAACATGATTGAGAATGTATGTAGAGATAGACACGTCGAGTATATAGTAGTGGACTTGATTAGAATGTATGTAGAGATAGATACGACGAGTATATATGTAGTGGACTTGATTGAGAATGTATGTAGAGATAGACACGTCGAGTATATATGTAGTGGACATGATTGAGAATGTATGTAGAGATAGACACGTCGAGTAATATCTATATATGTAGTGGACATGATTGAGAATGTATGTAGAGATAGACACGTCGAGTATATATGTAGTGGACATGATTGAGAATGTATGTAGAGATAGACACGTCGAGTATATATGTATATATGTAGTGGACTTGATTGAGAATGTATGTAGAGATAGACACGTCGAAAGTATATATGTAGTGGACATGATTGAGAATGTATGTAGAGATAGACACGTCGAGTATATATGTAGTGAACATGATTGAGAATGTATGTAGAGATAGATACGTCGAGTATATATGTATATATGTAGTGGACTTGATTGAGAATGTATGTAGAGATAGACACGTCGAGTATATATGTAGTGGACATGATTGGGAATGTATGTAGAGATAGACACGTCGAGTATATATGTATATATGTAGTGGACTTGATTGAGAATGTATGTAGAGATAGACACGTCGAGTATAT